>JAJMBF010000002.1:0-600000 GCA_030565165.1 Nematodospora valgi
ACATCCGCAATCTTCATGTCTGTGTTCGTGATGTTCATGTTCATGGACGTTGAATGTAATTACACCTTCATCACAACCATTGTGTTCGTGATGGTCGTGATGTTCGTGATGTTCGTGATGTTCACAACCACAATCTAAATTTCTTTTGTGTCTATGTTCATCACATCCGCAATCTTCAGCTTCCAAAACAAGTAATTCAACAGGAGCACATTGATCAGCAATACATTTATCATATAATTTCCAAACTCCACAATCATCAACTTTACAATGCCAGAAGGTAGTTTTATGATCCAAAGCTAAGTGATATTCACCTTGTTTGTAGACAATTGAGAAACCACAAGTTTTCAAAGCATCACATTGAACAGGGAAATCTGCTTGGAATTGATGGTTAGCAACAATTGAACCAATTCTACCTTCTTTGTCGTACAAGACAGAATCGCTTAAAGTGAATGAATCACACTCCTCCAGACGAACTTTGCAGAACTCTTCGCATGCATAATCACCATCACTACGTTTATGGTGCTTATCATCGTATTTGTCAAACCATCTTTCACATCTGCTGCATCTAGAAACTTCGTAGACCATATCTTGTCTATCACCATGTTCGAATTGACCATCTCTAATTTCATAAACCAAATCTAAGTAATCTCTTTTTTCAAAACAATGGAATTCTTTAACAGCCAAACCAAATCTATGGTTGAAAGTAACTATCTCATCACAATCACATTTAATACCATCTTTATGTTCGGTTCTATGATAAGGTTTGATATACCCAGCGTTAGCCACAGCAAGTAATTCTAAAGCAAATGTAAGAAACCTCATGAATGTTGATTAGATAGCTGGTGATTCTGAAATAAAATTTTGCAAAATCATGGAAATTCTATAGTGCATTTATAGTTATCAAATCCATGAAACATTAGAAAACGTTTACGTGGTTTGGTTCCTGTTCCTTGATCAAAAAATTGATATTAAACGAAGAAACTTATTTTGGTCACCAGTTAATTTTATTCATCAAGTAACACTTGCAATATTCTTACACTACACACCTTTAGAACAATTTCCTAGTCTTTGTTCCTAGTTTTGATCCAGACACTGTGATCTTCATTTGCCAGATTATTACGGCTTTTTAGCCCTGTATTTCATTTGCATCCATAATTTCATAAACCGTTTTTAACTCTCTAATATGGCCAATTTTTCATAACGGGAAGCAGTAAATCAATTGAAAACTGCTGTCATTGAACCTGTATGAATCTGGTTGCTGTAGAATTGCAAAAAATTATTTTTTTGCACCCAATGGAACACAGGATGCGCAAGTATTCCGAATAGAATGCCACACGCATAGACAATACACCTACACATGCACCATGATTATATATACTACTGAAAATGTTATTTTGGTATGTGTTGTCGTTGTTATTATGTGATACAAATCTTGTGTCGAAAGCGCAAGCTAAGTATACAGGGAAAATGGATTAAAAAGCATTTGAATCACGTATGCGTTTCGACTTGTGTTCCAATAGTGGGGTGGTGCAAAAGCTTGAAGAATTTATTTTTCTAAAATAATATGCTGTAATATTCCATCAACCCCTTGATCCCCGCTTGTATCAGCTTGTGGGTTGTTGAATATTGGGGGTTCAGTTTATGGAGTAGCGGAACATCAAGTGCGTTTGGGCGAAATATTGGTGAAAATGAGTTCCTCTCAATACTCAGGAAATCAAAATATAAAATAGTTGGTTTTTGCCCGTTATTGTAGGAATATACACCAATAATATACGAATTCAGCATATTGAAACTGCTAACTAATATAATGTCAAGTATGTGATTTATGTCTTTTTAGTAAGACTATGTTAACGGATGATGGTGCTTTTTCACCATCTGAAAGCAGTCTTTTTCTTTTATAACAGTTGGCTCACGAAAAGTTCAGCTGCTTCACAGCTACTACTGTATATTGGTAGGTAGTAGCAGGAGAATAACATAAACTTGCCACAACTATTGAAGAATCCAAATATCATAACACAGAGTGTGAAGAGTTGCAACCATCGGTATGTTATTGTCTAAAATTCCTGCATGTAATCTCATCTCATACATTATCTTTTCTCTAATTATTTTCATCACATCCATCCCATACTATTCTTTTTAGAAACAACAATTATATCATGGCTACAGTTGTCCCACCCCCTTCTAAAAAGCAGAAAAGAGAAGCTCAGAAAGTACTAGAAGTTGATATTATACCTGAGGATTTGCCAAATGTACTTATAAAGTTTCAAGCATCGGACACTGGAGAATCAATTGGTGGATCGATTAGGGTACCAGGAAGCATTTCAGAAAATCAATTAGAGGAATTGTTAAACAATTTGCAAGGAGAGACCGATGATCCAGTACCTTACACGTTTTCCCTTTTAAACACCGAAGATGAAAATAAGCTCATAGATATAAAAGATGATTTATACCACTCAATATTGAAACCAGGAATAAAGACAACAGAAGATTTCTTGACTTTAGTTTACACTCCAAGAGCCATATTCAAAGTCAAACCGATAACAAGATCAAATGCAGCCATTGCAGGACACGGATCCACGATTTTATGTTGTGCTTTCGCCCCAAATGATTCAGGTCGTATGTGTTCAGGAGCTGGTGATTCGACTGCGCGTATATGGGACTGTAGTACTCAAACACCTCTAGCAACATTGAGTGGACATTCAAACTGGGTGTTGTGTGTTGCATATTCGCCTTGTGGAACAATGGTTGCCACTGGTTCCATGGATAATACAATACGGTTATGGGAAGCCGAAACAGGGAAACCAATTGGAAAGCCATTGACTGGTCATTCAAAATGGGTAAGTTCATTGAGTTGGGAACCTTTGCATCTCGTTGAAGCAAATGATCAACCAAGATTGTCTTCTGGATCTAAGGATGGCGCTGTGAAAATATGGGACACTGCAACTAGAACTTGCTCATTCACCATGAGTGGTCATACAAATGCTGTATCTTGTGTTAGATGGTCAGGATTTAATATTGTTTATAGCGCATCTCACGATAAAACAATCAAAGCATGGGATATCTCTGCAGATGGGAAATGTATTCAAACATTGAAAAGTCATGCCCATTGGGTCAATCATTTATCTTTATCTACAGATTATGTTTTACGTAAAGGTGGTTTTGACCACACATCAACAAAGACAGCTAAATATACTCCAGAAGAGTTGCGGTCTCGTGCTTTACAGCAATATGAGAAGGTAGCGAAAATCAATGGAGTGATAAATGAAAGATTAATTACTGCTAGTGACGATTTTACGATGTATTTGTGGGAACCACTAAGATCATCAAAACCGGTGTGTAGAATGACAGGACATCAAAAGCTAGTTAATCATGTGAACTTTTCACCTGATGGAAGATACGTAGTATCAAGTTCATTTGATAATTCCATAAAACTTTGGGACGGTTTAAGAGGCACTTTCATAGCCACACTCAGAGGTCACGTTGCTCCTGTTTATCAAACTGCTTGGTCCGCTGACAACCGTTTGTTGGTCAGCTGTTCCAAGGATACTACTTTGAAAGTGTGGGATATCAGAACCAAGAAGTTGAGCGTTGATTTACCTGGACATTCCGATGAAGTATATGCTGTTGATTGGAGCTTGGATGGTAGGAGAGTTGCTTCTGGTGGTAAAGATAAGATGATCAGATTGTGGTCTCACTAGAAGAAAGCATAATTATAGATCGTGTATAATAAATGTACAAAATAGACCTAAAAAACGTAGTCTCATCAATCCTCTCACACTTATTGAACAGATCCAAAGTCGATTACTGTGATTCATGTAAAACTGATCAAAACCGAACCACTTATTATCATGGTGTTCGAAACCTGCTATATTTTCATGATGTGTGTGGGCAAAAAATTGCATTATCTTTTCCTGATTTACAGCCACCGGTTGGAAAAAATTAGTGAACTTCGTTAGACTGGTATATCACTCCTTTTTTCTTTGATCCAACAGCTGCTACAACTTCAACCGAATACTCATCGACCATGGCCATCGTGAAAAGAGGAGGCCGTACGAAAACCAAACAGCATCAAGCACCGGCTAAGTCAAATGGAGGAGGTATAAAGAAGGCTGAATTCGATATCACCAAACAGAAAGAGGTTGGTGTTTCTGATTTAACACTTTTATCAAAAATAGCTGACGAAGCTATCAACGAAAATTTGCATAAAAGATTCATGAATGATATTATATATACATATATTGGGCATGTGTTGATTTCAGTGAATCCTTTCAGAGACTTAGGGATTTACACATCGGAAATTTTGAATAAGTATAAGGGGAGAAATAGATTGGAAGTTCCACCTCATGTGTTTGCAATCGCAGAATCAATGTATTATAATTTGAAGTCATATGGTGAAAATCAATGTGTCATCATTTCCGGTGAATCTGGTGCAGGTAAAACAGAAGCTGCAAAGCAAATCATGCAATACATTGCTAATGTTTCTGTAGATTCAGGAAACGCTGACATCTCTAAAATCAAAGAAATGGTTTTAGCAACAAACCCTCTTTTAGAGTCATTTGGATGCGCTAAAACTTTAAGGAATAATAACTCAAGTAGACATGGGAAATATCTTGAAATTGAATTCAGCGAAGGCAACTATCAACCTATAGCAGCTCATATCACCAATTATCTTTTGGAAAAACAACGAGTGGTATCACAAATTACAAACGAACGTAATTTTCATATCTTTTATCAATTTACCAAGCATTGTCCTAAACAATACCAACAGACGTATGGAATTCAGGGTCCAGAAACTTACGTTTATACATCAGCCGCAAAATGTATAAATGTTGACGGGATTGATGATCTGAAAGACTTTCAAGAGACATTAAATGCCATGCAAATTATCGGATTAACTCAACAAGAACAAGATGATATTTTTAGAATGTTAGCTCTGATTTTATGGATTGGAAATATTTCATTCGTTGAAGATGAAAGCGGGAATGCTGCTATACATGATGATAGTGTAACCAATTTTGTTGCTTATCTTTTGGATGTAAATGGAGAAATTCTAAAGAAAGCTATCATTGAAAGAACTATTGAAACATCACACGGTATGAAGAGAGGCTCCACATATCATGTTCCTTTGAATATCGTACAAGCTACGGCCGTTCGTGATGCCCTTGCTAAAGGTATTTATAATAACCTTTTTGAATGGATCGTAGAGAGAGTAAACGTTTCCTTAAAGGGTAATCAAGGTGTATCATCAAAATCAATTGGTATTCTTGATATTTATGGGTTTGAAATTTTTGAACACAACTCTTTTGAACAAGTTTGTATCAATTACGTTAATGAGAAATTACAACAGATTTTTATTCAATTAACATTGAAAGCAGAACAGGATGAGTATGTTCAAGAACAAATCAAGTGGACCCCTATTGATTATTTCAATAACAAAGTTGTTTGTGATTTAATTGAAGCTACAAGACCACAGCCAGGTTTGTTTGCAGCATTAAATGATTCTATTAAAACTGCGCACGCTGATTCCGATGCTGCAGATCAAGTTTTTGCCCAGAGATTAAATATGGTTGGAGCCAGTAACCGTCATTTCGAAGATCGTAGAGGAAAGTTCATTATCAAACATTATGCTGGTGATGTTACATACGATGTTGCAGGTATGACTGACAAAAATAAGGATGCTATGTTGCGTGATCTTTTAGAATTAGTGGGTACTTCCACGAATTTGTTTTTCAACCAAGTGTTATTCCCACCTGAGTTGTTATCAGAATTGACTGACTCCAAAAAAAGACCGGAAACAGCCTCTGATAAAATTAAAAAAAGTGCAAATGTATTAGTGGATACATTGTCACAATGTACTCCGTCATATATTAGAACAATTAAACCTAATCAAACAAAAAATCCTCGTGATTATGATAATCAACAAGTTTTACATCAAATTAAATATCTAGGCTTGAAAGAAAACGTTCGTATCAGAAGAGCTGGATTTGCTTACCGTTCGACTTTTCAGAGATTCGTACAAAGGTTTTATTTATTGTCTCCTGCTACCGGATACGCGGGTGATTACATTTGGCAAGGTGATGATATCACAGCTGTAAAGGAAATCTTGAAGTCGTGTCACATCCCTACAACTGAATACCAATTGGGAACTACTAAAGTATTCATCAAAACTCCAGAAACATTGTTTGCATTAGAAGAAATGAGAGATAAATATTGGCATAATATGGCATCTAGGATTCAACGAGCTTGGAGATGCTATGTCAAAAGAAAAGAAGATGCTGCAAAGACTATTCAAGGTGCTTGGAGGGTTAAGAAGCATGGTAATCAATTTGAGCAACTACGTGATTATGGAAATGGGTTATTATATGACAGAAAGGAACGTCGTAAAATGTCAATGTTGGGATCTCGTGCATTTATGGGAGATTATTTGGGTTGCAATTTCAAGAGTGGATATGGTAGGTTTGTTGTCAGCCAGGCTGGTATTAGTGAACCAGTGATTTTTTCAGGTAAAGGTGAAATTTTACTTTCCAAATTCGGTAGATCATCGAAAAGATTACCAAGAATTTATATCTTGACTAGATCCACTTTGTACGTGGTTGCCGAGGTATTGGTTGAAAAAAGATTGCATTTACAAAAGGAATTTTCTACTCCAGTCAGTTCAATTAATTATGTTGGATTATCAACCCTTCAGGATAACTGGGTTGCTGTATCATTGCATTCTCCTACTCCAAATACACCTGACATTCTTATCAACTTGGACTTCAAAACCGAATTAATCACTCATTTGAAAAAATTGAATCCTGGATTATCGATAAAGATTGGACCTACAATACAATATCAAAAAAAGCCAGGCAAATTCCATACCGTCAAATTTGTTACTGGAGCTGGTGCTGAAGTTCCGCTCAATAGTGATCATTATAAATCAGGTACAGTAACAGTGGGACAAGGTTTACCAGCTAATTCTACAAATCCGAAAAGACCAAGAGGTGTATCAGGAAAAGTTGATTACAGCAAGTACTACAATCGAGGTACAGGTATAAGATCTGCTCCCTCGTACAATCCACACACTCCTGTGGCCAATTCCGGATATCTGGCTAAACCTGCATATCCACCACCACCACCACAACAACAACAGCAACAGCATGAACAATATCACCAACATCAACATCACCAACAACGTCAACAACAACAACAGCAACAACCTCCGGTGCGTCCATCAAGATCGCAAAGAAAAGCACCCCCTCCAGCACCAAGCTTACAAGTTGCAGCAGCTCAAACAGCTCTTGGCCAAACTGTACACCAGCAACCTCAACAACCTCAACAACAACGTCCAACCCAAAACAAACCTCTTGCTCCAGTTAGACCCGTTAAGAAAGTTGCCCCGGCACCGCCAGCAAAGAAAATAGCTCCACCTCCACCTCTAGCATTGTCCAAATCGAAATTTCCAACATATAAGGCAATGTACGACTATGATGGATCTGTAGCTGGATCGCTTCCACTCGCGAAAGACGCTGTATATTATGTCACTCAGATTAATGGAAAATGGGGATTGGTTAAGACAATGGATGAGTTACAGGAAGGTTGGTCACCTATTGACTATTTGCAAGAATGCTCCCCACCCATTAGAAGAAATGACAAAGGTGTACCACCTGCACCTCCTCCTTCTAGTCAACAACATCAAGCTGCAAGCATCAACACATCCAATCCACTCAGTGCTATTAGCTCTCACACAAATACTACACAACCTACATCATCTCTGAATGGAAGCTTAAGTAACAGTCTAGCAGATGCATTGAAGGCCAAGAAAACCGAAGAAACTACATTAGCTGGATCTTTAGCTGATGCTTTGAAAAAAAGACAAGGTGCCACTGGGGATGATAGTGACGAAGAAGAAGAAGAAGACGATGATGACTGGTAGACTGTCAAAACATATAGTTTAGTTAGGTCTGTAAATTATACTGTACACATATAACGTTTTGTTCTGATTTCTTTTATTTTGCCCAGCACATATAAACTAAGACTATGCTATTGTTGTAACATTGTTACAACGATGCTGAACACTAAGTCCGTTGTATTAAATAGAAAATGTAAGCACTGTAGAAATTATTTTCTACTGGGGAAATGAATAGCCTCCGCTGTGGACTCATTCTCACCATATTTTCAGTACCTAGTTAATCCCAGACAACAGCACTGTCACGTATAAATCAGCAATGTCTAATAAGTCACGTAGTAGAAATGCTTTACTATCGTCACATAATAGATCATCTTACTTGAACTCAACTACGAAAGATGAAATACTAACCATGAAATATCTGATGGAAGCCCCCGAATTACCTATATATCCATTGTATGATTCGATACCATCAGATGCAGAGAAATTTACAAACAATGACAATCGGGAGTCTCTGACAGTTGAATCAACTTATCCTGATTATATACCGTGGAAGGATCATACTCAATTAACGGATAGGATGAAAGATCAAGAACATCAAAAACTAAATAATCCATCATATCTAAATAAGGGATATTTTGAGGCACCTCAAGTTGCTAATGAATACTATTCAGCAAGAAATTTGATACTGGCAACTGTATTTTTATCAAGTGATAATTGTACAAATGTATTACGTGAATTATCTCAACACCTCGCAAATGCGTACAAGACCAGAAATGAAGTAATAAATAAGATTAAGTTTGCATCAAACCATTTCAAAATCCCACCAAGAGTTACTCTTACTTCATCAAAAAGAGAATTTTGGTTGAAGGAACTAGGTAATCCAAGCATCCCACTTCGAAAAATTGGTGAAAAGATACCCCATGGTATTAGAAACAAGATCTTAATAGATTCGGTATGTACGAGAAATGTACCAATAAATAGAGCACTTTGGTTTACCAAGTGTGTGTTGTTTGGGGAATTGGTTGCGTTGAGAAGAAAGCATCAAACGAGGTTATCAATAAGTGGACCAATACCGCAATCATCAGAATTCAATACACCTGAAAAATTTGAAATTCATTGGTTGCAAGAATGGACACAGCAAGTCGCTGACTATATATACAAGTTTTCACGAGAGATGGTCACTATTATGTCTTTGGAAAAGAAGGAGCAATATATGAAGAAATTGAACTACTTATTCACTTACATTCAGTCTTTATATGTTGAAGCATTGCTAGATAAATCGTTTTTTATCTCCTTGATTTTGAGATTTTTGAAGGAGGGGCTCCCGCTACAGCCCAAGTACATTAATGAACTTCTTTATTCTGATGAAACTGATGAAACTGATGAAAAACTAGATGAAACCTGGGTGAGTGATATAGATATGAATTACGGGCAACGATTAGTTTCATTAACTTTGGTAAAAATGATTTGGAATGATTTGATTAAAGTAGATTATTTATCCAAAGAGCTTAGCGAGTTGCTATTGTTGAACTATTACTTCATCAATAGGCTCTCTGCTTATGAAAAAATGTCATTACCAGAACATTTAAAACTGAATATGTTGAAACTAATTGGCAACACGACAATATACTTATTTAAATACAACACGAATGTCTTCATAATACCAAATTATTGGATTTTGATAGAAAACTCATTGAAGAGAATAATGTTGGAAGATGCCCCAAGTAAATCAGAAAAGGAGCAAGAAGAAACACTGAGCCAATTAGAGCTTGTGAAATATCGTAATGAAAGTCTCATACTAAATATGAAATACGCTTATACAACTGAGACCAAATTAAGCAAAAATCAAAGGTCAAGTTCATTTTCCGGTTTCAATTTACTGACCACCATGTCTCCTAAGGAGTCTATACACCAACGGGAGAATGATAATACATTCATGAAAAGAAGTTGTGACGATGTATTACAAATTCTCGAGAATCTAGATTACTTAAAACTCAATGACAGCTTTGCATCAATTCTCAAACCTAATACTTTTAAAAAAGGGAATACGAACTGGAAGTTGAATTTAAAGCTCATATTGTTTTGGTGCGTGTCACCATGGAGAGATCACAAGCGTTCAAGTGAAAGTATACTAATAGTTTGCAGCTTTTTAAAGAAAAATATTTTACAAACCTTAAACAGTAAAGCATTAAAGACTGAGTTTGAGACAGAAATTCTTGAGATCATATATCAAATCGCAGAATCAAAGAATTTGGAATTTGAAAAGTACAATTTATATGTGCTAATCAATGAATTTTATCAGTTAAAGTTAATTACCATAGCGTCATATTTGAGGAAATTGATTGCTTCTGGTATCTTTTTTATGACGCCTGGAGTTGAAGTTGAATTTAGTCATTCACCAGTTGTTCAGACGCATTTGGAGATTTTACAAAATTTACCTGTATTGAATAATAGACAATGTGATAGTATATTGAAAAAATGGACCACTGACGGGTTTGATTTTAAGGGCAAATTTGAATCGGGCCAGAAGACTTTGCAGAAAACGATGATCAATAAAATTTTTGAGAACCAATTTGAAAACACTTTCAATAAGGAGACAAGGAAATGCATCGAGTCCCTTAACGTTGGATTGAAGTTCTTGTTGATTAATTGGACCACGAACGACTTGAAATCAAAGCTTAACGAAAGCTCGAAGTTGATTCATTTTACACCGGCAGTAATAAGTAACCTTTACGACTTCTATTCAATGTGTGATAATTTAACTGTATTTTTCAAAGTTGTTTGTCAAACAATTTTGAAGAATGAAGGAGGCATGATCATATTTTATCTTGATACTTTGTATTTAATTTCAAGATTAGTTGTGAGACATTTCAAATTGATCAAATCAATTGCTGGTACTTTGCCAGGCTCTTCTTCGACGGCATATGACTTGTTCAAATTAGTAATACAGAATTATAAAGATTTAAGTTTGAGGGAGTATGATTATTTTAAGTTTAATCAAATTTGGAATTTTATTGATACCGTTATTGAAAAGGGATCAAGCTCATCCACTGACCGGAAGAATAATCGTGAAGAACCCAATGTTGCGAGAAAGGAATTGCGCGATCTGTTTGGAAAAGTCACTATAGACTCTCCTATGCAAATCAATACCGTTGATGTTATCCTGAATCATGATAGAGGAAATAGTGAAAGATATTCTTCAACAGATTTTAGAAATGACTTAGCCTATTTTCGTAGCTGCCAACCAAAACCCTTGACTTCTGAAGAATCTCAGGATGCAATGGATTTATACAGTACTCGTGAAACGAGTGCTTTGTTGGATCTCTGGTATCAAAAAGCCGAGTCATTCACCCAAGAACAAGAAAATTTGTTAATCAAATTATTGAGAAGTACCATAATCAACATGAACATGGAAAGTACAAATACCTTCAAAGAAACTCTTAAACATTTTATTGTCAATGTGTTCAAATCTACTGACGAATACAACAGGAAAAGCTTACTCATAAAAAAGCTTGTCCTATTTGAATTTATACGCATGAATGATTTGATCAAATTAATGCAACCAGTGTTAAACGAATTAGGTATGGAATCCATTATCTATGAACTACTTATTGGACAAGAAGAAATCGAAACTTCACAATTGCCTAATTCCCAACTACTTCTATTAAAGATTTGTAGGCAAACTTACTCAGAAAGGACTGAATTCCAATACATGATACTTATTCTGCAAGGTATACTTAAAGGTGGTTCGTTATTTTCTAATGATTTCTTTACAAAATATAGAGTATGCATACTATATTACCTCAATCGAACTATATCGGTGCATGCCAAATTAATTTTTACAGAATTGTTTGCCAAGTTGAATAAAGATGATTGTATCGAATTGTTGAATATTTTACTTCTCCGTGGAGAAAACCAGTTTATTAGGACATTGGAGGACTTTGAGGGGTTTTCCAAGGATATAAATGAATTCAATTTATGCACTTGCCAGATATTGTTAAGAGTGATTTCTAGTTCATTTGATTCAATGGATAGTGCTATAGTCAAAGAACATTTTCAGTTATTTGTTACTGCATTATTGCAGAACATAAATTTTGAATTTTCACCCAGTAATTCCTTTTTTGGTGAATTGTTTAATTTGATGTCATGGGAGCATAAGCTTTGCTTATTGGATATTCTTGAGAATGATTTCTTGACAGAGACCAAGTTTGAAGAAGGCATCGATTGGACTATAGGGTCTAGAAATGTGTTATTTCCCGTTAATGATTTTTTTAAAAAGTTTTTGTCATCATCTATCAGTATTGTGGAAAGTAAAAATACATTCTTCCAAAACTTGCTGAAATTCCTTCGTAAATTGGTTCAGTTAGCCAATAAAAAGGAATCGTGTAATACAAATTCATATGAAATAACGTGTTCAATTTCTATATTCTTGAGAATATTACTCATCCATAAACTGACACTTTGCAGTTTCATTTCAAGTAATAATGGAGACCAGGCAGTTATGACATTTGTTAATAAGTTAATCGATTTGTTGAATTCAGAATTCTTGTCCGCCCAAAATGAAAAATTGAGAATCTTACTTTATGACTTATTGTTATTGATGAAATCATCTATCACTCAGGAATTGAATACTCATATTGAAACTGAAATACAAGATGGTACATCACCCGGTTTTACATCTCAAAATACTCACGAGGACATTAATAAAGACTCCAAGTCAAATGGAGAACCATTAAACGTGGTCTCCAATACCACGCTGATACAGTCATTGTTTGACTTGCCTGAACCAAATGAAGAAAATCCATTTAAAGATTACGTAGATGATAATTTGATTAAATGCTCCATAATGTTGGAAGAAGAAGAATTAAACTATTGTGGAGACGTTCATGTCTTCAACGACAGCGGATTAATTTTACAATCTTCAAGAAATGACTCAGTCACATTGCCACCATTTGTTGCAGTTATGAATAACAACAGAGAAGAAGAGCAAGAAGGTAAGGACTTAAAAAACTCGTCAAAGATCTTCAAGTTCAAAAGTTTTGAAATTTTGGAAGATACAGGTTATTCGTTGAATGACGGGTGTATCAATTTACAGTTATTTGATGCCTATACCACCAAGGAGAACCCTCCGTGATGATCGCATGTAGAATACTAGATAGAAGTACAATATACAACCATGGAGAATGGTATTTGGTAATTGATTACTTTGCACGTCATCTATGTTAAGTTTCGTAGAACACGCGCATGAAACAAATATGGCAGCAGCAAATGACGGTATACTTCATCAATCAACTAAAGTCAACATGTCAACGGAACAGCATCCAAGAATTGGTGAGGCAGACGAAGGATATAATACAGAGCCAGCTATAAGTGATTTACCACTTTTGGATCATGAAATACCAACGAAAATAGAGTCTACACTACCACCAAATTTCATATCGATGAAAGATGCTAAAGAAGAAGCAAGTGGACTACCAGCAGACCTAGGTCTATTAGCAAGTGCCAATTTCTCATCTGACTCATTGAATGAACCACAGGAGCAGATTTTCGAGTTTATAAACAGTACACCGAGAATATATTCAAACTCTTCAATAAATAACAGTCCAGTTACACAAGTGTTTCCTTATCCTACAAATTCACAGCGGTCGAGACCATTGTCTGCGTTTCTCATGGACTCAGCAAATTGTATATCTGAAGATGAGGATCAAAGCATATTCAATACCACTCCAAGAGCAGCAAATTTGCTGATCTTTGTTTCCAAACCAAACTATACTCCACCAGCATCTGCGCCTGTCAATTATAGACCTTCTTCGTCACCTACTAGGTCGACATCTCCAGTTAGGGTAAATAAACATTATAGACCGAAATCACCTGCAAGAAGAGGATTTTCCCCAAAGAAACAGAATCCATTCAATTTCCAGCCTCAAGAAATGATGTTGCATAATAATGGGTCAAATCAATCATTACAAGTCAAACCAGCACATAGAAAAGGACATAAATATAAACATTCTTCGGTATCTATGAATTTATTCCAAGAACCTCCTCCTGTATCACTTTCAGCTAGTCAGTTACGTGCTATACCTGACCTGTATCCAATACCTAATTACAAAGAAACAATAGCATCAATCACTCACAATCAAAAATTTCGACTTTTGTGGTCAATATGTCATTCGGCTTTGTCGTTAATAATTTTCACAATTGGTTTTAAATTCAAACTAAGTTCGTTATCTACATTAGCTCATTTAGTATTTTATGATTCCCTCGGATCACTTCTTATTGTTTTCGTTGACATTATGTCAAATTTTGAAGTCTGGAATAACTCTTCAATTGCATATCCGTTTGGGTTGGGAAGAATAGAAGTATTGGTTGGATTTGCGTTAAGCGCATCTTTAGTAATGGTTGGATTCGATCTATTTAGTCATTTTATTGAAGAGTTTATAATACTCTGGGTTTCTCCTGAAAATCATGATGATCATAAGCATCTGTCACATCATGTGCATGCAGAACCTGGAAGTAATGATGCTAATTGGTTTGTTTATGAAACGGTTTTGGTTTTGACTATGATTGTTTCATTGATTTCTTCCAATTTTATTTTGGCTTTCGATAGAATAAACGAAATGATAAATACTCAAGAAACTACACCATATGTAAACAAAAATTTGAGTGAAGACATTAAAAATGAAAATACGAAACTACAAAAATTATTTGAGGCGTGGAAAAATAATCCAACACATTTAATCACATTAACTTATACTACGTTTTTGATATTTGCTCCATTAATTCCCCAGAGCCTAACATCAGAATTAGCCATAGATATAAATGAAATTGCTACGTTTTCAGTGGCAGGATTACTATGCTACAATGGCTGGAAGTTGGTGAAGTCCTTAGGCGGAATACTACTCTGTTCGTTTCCGTACTCAGACTATGATTATAACGTACTCAAAGCTACTATGACAGAACAAGTTTTGCAACAAGATTTTTTTAAGCAAGATTATAAGATTGAAAAATTTTTCATCACCAAATTCAATTACAAGTTATTTGTTATTGGGTTGAGAATAACTATGAAAGGTGCTGATTCGGATGAAGAGGTCAGAATGAAATTTGAAGTTAATAGAATTATAACAAAAGAAATTGAAAAATTGGACTACAGTAGTAAGAACGTTCATCCGGAGATTACTATTGATATAGACAGATTCTAAAATGTACATACTTCTGTATCATACCACTGTTCAACTAATGATTCGCCGTGCATCAATGGATTCTTCAAACAGGAACTCAAATTACATCAATTCTATCTCTAAGTTGATTTTATGTATGGTCTCAGCCGCATCCGTATCTGGCAATTATTTTCTATATGACTCAGATTAAGCGCGATGTTAACATCCCTCCATACAAATTTTTACAAGCAGCAGTTAAAAAAATTTTCTTTCTATGTACTCGACCACCTCCACAATTCTAGCCATGTTGAGATTGAAATCAATACCTAAGGGATTATTAAGATCCTCCGTCAAGCCGATCATGTCATATAAGTATTCTACTATAGCGAAGCCAGATACGAGCAATGATACAGCAACTGGTCAATTTGTTAATCAAATATCAAAACCATATTCAGTCACGACATATTCCCGGCCAAATCTTGTTTTAACTCACGGTAGAGGATCATACATCTATGATTTAGAGAACAGAGAGTATATTGATTTTACAGCTGGGATAGCTGTGACCTGTTTGGGGCATTCACATGAAGGAATTGCTAAAATTATGGCTGATCAAGCAACTAAATTATTACATTGCTCAAATTTGTATTACAATTTACCTGCTGGGGAGTTGGCCAATAAATTAGTTCTTAAAACAAAAGAATTTGGTGGGATGTATAATGCTTCAAGAGTGTTCTTGTGTAATTCTGGAACTGAGTCCAATGAAGCAGCAATGAAATTTGCAAGAAAGTATGGCAAGAAACAAGGTGGTGACAAAAAAATTGAGTTTATTACCTTTGAAAACTCATTTCATGGTAGATCGATGGGTGCCTTGTCGTTAACCCCAAATCCAAAGTACCAACAACCATTCGCTCCATTAATACCTGGTGTCAATGTCGCCAGACCAAACGATATTGAAAGTGTCAAACAACTCATATCGATAGAAAAAACATGTGCTGTGATTATAGAACCTATCCAAGGTGAAGGCGGTGTCAATACAATTGATGATGATTTCTTAATTGAATTGAGAAAATTATGTGATGAGAATGATGTTATTTTGATATATGATGAAATCCAGTGTGGTTTAGGAAGATCTGGAAAGTTATGGGCTCACTCTCATTTACCCAAAGAAGCACATCCTGATATTGTGACAATGGCCAAAGCACTAGGTAACGGTTTTCCAATTGGTGCAACAATGATAACAGAAAAGGTTGAGGAGGTGTTATCTGTCGGAGACCATGGTACAACATACGGTGGAAATCCGTTGGGTGCAAGAATCGGTGGATTTGTAGTCGATCAGATTGCAGATGAATCCTTCTTGGACACGGTCAATGCGAAGTCAGCACTCTTTTTAAAAGGATTGAATGAAATAGCTAAAGGAAATCCAGATATCATAAAAGTCAAGGGTAAGGGATTACTATTAGGTTTACAATTTAAAGAAGGAGTTGACATAGGTAAAGTTGTTGACAAGTGCAGAGATTATGGGTTGTTAATCATCACTGCTGGCATGAATACCATTAGACTAGTCCCTGCTTTGAATATACCTGACGAGGTTATAAATGAAGGTCTTTGCAAGTTGGGTGAATGTATTAAGACTACTACGAAGCTCACGGCCTGATCTGTGCATCAGTCATCCATTTACATACATATATATCTTAGATTTAGTACTTTATTTTAGCAAATCATTACTGTGGAGTATGGTTCTTGTATAGTTTTCTGTGTCGCCCAGTCCATCGAAAACCAGTCTTGTTACCATTTTCCTTAACCAGTGGAAATAGGGAAATAATTTTTGTTCTACGTTCAGTTCTTCAAACGGCAGAAATATTTCTTACATGAAGTTGTCACCTCCTCTGGAAGTATTCGAATGCAAATCTTGAGCCGAGGGTGTTCTTGGGTCGACAACTTCAGAAGAACACAACCCCGACGTAGGTCACAAAGCGAAGAGGAAAACGGCGCACAGATTTAGTACAGATTTGTAGCACAATGGAATTCAATTCAGATAACGCGAGCAAATCGGCTGGCAGTCGACATCCTAACGTCTCAAGAAGATAAATACTCACTGGTTGAATCTTACCAGGTTTCACCTCAAACTCACTTTCACACAGGTTAATACAGTACTCATAGTACATATATAAGCATCTACGTCAAATAGGCTTAGTTAAGTTGTACAGCAACGATCTATAATCAAGTCATATTGTGCTATTCATCACTTGTTCTTGGTTTCTTCACGATTTCAAATATTGAAAAATACTACAGTGCATAATACGGTGTTTCTATGACGATACCATTCAACATACCCATATCAGAGCTAGACTTTTGTCTTGAGCAGCTATTGAATCACAAGCCTCCAAAGATTCTACCACCAGATACCGTTCAGCAATTATGTCACACATTGAAAACTCAGTTATTAAGTGTGCCCAATATAATATCTATAAATTCACCGATATCTGTAGTGGGTGATATTCATGGACAGTTTCACGATTTATTGGAGATTTTCCAGATTGGTGGGAGTCCACCTAATACAAATTATCTATATTTGGGTGATTATGTAGATCGTGGATATTATTCTGTGGAAACAATTTCATTGTTGCTTGCACTAAAATTGAGACATCCTGATAGAGTATTTTTGATAAGAGGAAATCATGAATCTAGGACAATTACGACAAATTATGGATTTTATACAGAAGTTTTGAATAAGTATGATGGATCGGCCGATGTATGGACATATATCACTGATCTATTTGATTATTTACCGTTGGGAGCAACAATTGATGGTAAAATATTCGCATGTCATGGAGGGTTATCTCCCAGTTGTCAACAGTTAGATCAAATTAGAGCAATCGATAGATTCAGAGAGATTCCTCACGATGGTATAATGGCAGATTTAGTATGGTCGGATCCGGATGTTGAAATTGCTGATTTCAAATTATCCCCAAGAGGTGCTGGTTATCTCTTTGGGAGCGATGTTATGAATAAATTTTGTCATGATAATAATTTGGTCCAAATGATACGAGCTCATCAATTATGTAATGAGGGATACACTTCTTATTGGAAAGGGAAATGTCTAACAGTTTGGTCAGCACCAAATTATTGCTATAGATGTGGGAATAAAGCAAGCGTGTTGGAAATACTACACTCAAATTATGAAAGTAAATGCCTGGACAATACAAGAGAAGATGAAGGAGGAGAAGAAGGCAAAGAGGGAAAATACAATGATTTTAAACATAGATTCGATAATTCCAAATTACATATAGAACAGGGTGTTTTGCCGGGACAATTTTTCAATATTTTTGAAGCATCAAAAGAGAATGACGAAGATACATTAAAGGGGAAAAGTGTGAATGGTTTCAATTCTGAAGATGAATTTGGTATTGTATCTAACAATGCGAATACAACAAAAGGTGGGGATTTCTTTGCATCTTTCTTTCAAGCACGTCCTCGACAACAGCAAGTCGAGTATTTCTTGTAATTTTACATGTGCAACTCTTATTAAATTGTAATGTATTAATACTAACGGTTCATCCGTAATATAATTCGAAATTGAATCCATCATGTATCTCGTAGTCGTCTAATGATATATGGTCTTTATAAACTTGGTAACCTTTCTTGAGAATCAATTTATCATCTGTTGTACCTATTTGTAGCGATATTATTTTCTTGAGATCTCCTATAGTATCCGTTGGTAAACATTTTACTTTGATCTTTTTACCCAACCTATCGTTAGCCTGTACTTCGATCATGCTTGTTGGCGTGGTACTAATAGCTGGTCTGTTGAGGATCTACAGCCTAACTTGATTGAAGAGAACACTAAAATAGACAAAAAAATTGAAACTAACTTTTTCTGCCTGGTCTCCAAAATTATTTTCAGCTTCAACCAGTGGAACCACCAAATACAATGAACGGTTCGGATCCTAGTACCCCATCAGCTACATCCCCACCCACAATGTCGTCGAAAGACCATCATCTGCATCACGATCAATCTCAGCAACAACAGGAAAAACTGCTACAATCTTCAGTGCAACAACTACAACCCCTTTCTCACTCACGTACTAATAGCAACAATAATAATTCTATACATAGAAGCTCATTTGCCACTACATCTTCAAAATCCTCGGCATCTTCATCTAGACATCCGTCCTTGTTGCGCAATCCATCTTCAACCAATGTTTTACCAACTGTACAACCTCATGCCAAAAGAACATCAAGTACCTTGAGTAATGGATCAAATTCGGGTGCTCCAAGTAAAACTGCAAATCCATCATCAAATCCATCATCAAAACATGGTAGTACGTCAAGTGCGAGTGATGCAGCTAATGCATCAGCCAATGGTACATCACAGACGCCTAACCCGTCTGTTACTAGATCACCGAGTGGGACAATGACTAGAAATCGATCTCGCTCATTTACTCAAAGCCAACAGCACAATATGCATCAAAATTCTCAATATCTTGCTCAGGAAAAGGCATATTTGAAAAAGATACGAAATCAGATGGTTGATGATTACTACACTAAGGGAATAACTGGAGCTAATGAAGTAGTTAAAGATGTAAATGAAGAAGAAGATGATGAGTATGAAGATTATGACACTATCTCTAATGAGGATGGTGATAATGCCAATTTATTGGCTGCTATAGATGATGATAAATATCAAATAGACTATAGTATGGCCCAATCATTAATGAAGAATTTGAATGTTAATTTAAAGAAGATTACAAATTTGGGTACGGTTGATACCGATGATCCCACAGTGATTGAAAGATTGGAATGGCAACTGATGTTAACTTCAGTATTAACTGGTGATGTTGTAAGGTCGGAAAAAACTAAGATTATAAATAATAACATACCTGAAAACTCTCAAGAAAGTTATTTACAAACTACATTCAAGGAAAACCTTTGGTTTGGCATAAGAGCCAAAATTTTTAATAGAACTGAAGATGATCAAAGGAAAATTGTTGCATATCGAAGAACCTTAGTGGATCAAGTAATAGATGAAGTCATGCAATTTGAAATCAATTGTGCTGACCCTGTGGGGAACCCTATTAGGGATCAAGTTAAAACAATTTTAGAAAAGTATGATGATGCTTGTAATTTATGGAAAACTCTCGAGGATATGAGAAATGATAAACCCGCTTGTAGAAGTGAGGAGTTTCAAAATAGAATGGATGCGTTGACTGCCTGGCTATCGATAACTGATGCGATTAATAGAGAAACCAAATCACTAAGAGTTTGGATTGGTAATGACGAGTTGGACATTACTAAATCACCAGTTGAAATTCCATCAAGTACTTCAGTTACCTCGAATAGTAAAATTGTCAAGAAAATATTTGACGAAGATAATAAATCTCTTGCTGAACGTTTAATGAAGGAAAAAGATGTACATACAATTTTCAAGAAGCGTATTTTCAAACCAATATCACCATGGATGATCAAGTCTAAAGATATGTATATAAGATTGGGTAACATGTTTGAAACAATGAAATTGCCTAACTATTTGCATGATTTAATTCAAATTTGTATTATACCGATGAAATTAATCAAAGAAATTATCATGGTTAGGTTGGGATATGCTATGAAAATACAAAATCCAACATTAATGATGATTGACCAAATGTTTGATGATTTTAAAGCATATATCACAATTGCCTTAGAAGTTAAACTGGGTATTCTGGAATACAAAAAGCCAGACGTCGCTAGAAATTGGTTATTAAGTGATTTATTCAATGGTGAAATTGCTGATTTTGATAGGGTAATATTAAGATGTGCTAAATACTTTTTGGTTTTGCTTAACAAAAAATTATTGGATAGTTCTAGATCACAAACAACTTTCAGAACATTCAAAGAACCTGAAGAGTTAGAAGCTGCATGGAATTTTTTGAAATCATTAGGAAATTATATCGATGGAGGTAGTGTTGTCGTTGCTGAAGAAATAATGTTGTTGACACTGCGTGTTAATCAACGTTTATTAGCATATTTTAATCATCAAGTTAGATCCCCTACATTCAATAGTATCCCTCAGGATTTGATAAGGTCGTTTAGTACAACCAGTGATAATTTTGGGCAAACACGTCGTAAGTTGGCAAGATTCACAGGTGATTTATCTCGAGATTTCACGAACTCGCTAGAATTCGAATTGCCAGCTCAAGCACATCATAACAATACAAAGACATTACTAGATATATTGAGATCCTCAAATCATTTCTTAGTATATACGGGTACTGTTGAGACTCAAGGCACTTATTTTTTTGCAAGTCCTGAATTAATGGGTAACGAATCAGAAATCTTGAAATTTATCAACGGATCTTACGTTGGGCTAAATCCAAGTACCAAGAATTCGCATTTTACTGATTTATTAAAATTAATTCAATCAACTACTGAAGATTATGAGCAACAACCTGAAGAACCAAACAATTATGATCTTGCTTATGTGTTGGCATTATGTCCAATGAAACCAATTGTTTGGGAAGGAGCCGTTGTTAATGTCAACATTGAATCAGTTCCTGTTACTGATTTAAAAAATGGGCAATTATTAGTTATTTCCAAGTTGCCGTATTATGAATTACATATTGTGAGAGATAAATTCTTGATTCTTGTAAGTGATGTATTTATGGTTGGTGGGGGGATGAAGCCAATTGAACAAAGATGTTCATTGGCCAAAGTTCATCGTGAATTAACAAGGACTAATAGAACTTTCTTCAGAATGTGCTTATCAGTTTTAGATTCTGTTAAAATAATAAGGGAACAGATTAAAGATATAGATCCACATGGAGAATATCAAGCATTGATTACCAACTTCTTTATTTTTGCTCGTGATTATGGTAAAAATGCAGTAAGAAATTTAGATTCTTCAAGAAAATCAACTGTTATTATGAAGTTAATTCAATTATCAATAGATTGGGTGAGTTTTATATGTGATGATTGTATACCGACTGATAGGAAAACATTCAGATGGTGTGTTTTAGCATTAGAATTTGCCATGGATATGACTCGTGGGTTAAACGTCCTAGTATTGAGTGAAGAACAATTTGATAAACTTAAGATCAAAGTTGCTAGATGCATGTCTTTACTAATTTCACATTTTGATATTATGGGAGCGAGATCAAGTGAAGCTGAAAAGAATAAATTATTGAAGTGGACTTCACAAAGACAAGGAATTGAAAATTCTGAAGATGATGAATATTTATATAAAGTTTATCATGAAGAAGTTATGTTACAAATTGCTGAAATCGAAAATTACAGAAAGGATTTACTGGCTGAATTTCAATCTGTGGGTAAGGTTATTGATATCAGTGATCTGGAATATCAGTATGTTACCTTACTTGCCTCGTCATTTTCAAGTGTTTCTATAAGATGGCAAAAGGGAAGATTCATCGGAGGAGGTACTTTTGGTCAAGTATTTAGTGCAATTAATTTAGATACTGGTGGTATAATGGCCGTTAAAGAAATTAGTTTTCATGACAGTCAATCCATTAAAAATATAGTTCCACAAATCAAAGAAGAAATGACAGTGTTGGAAATGCTAAATCATCCAAATGTTGTACAATATTTTGGTGTTGAAGTGCATCGTGATAAAGTTTACATCTTTATGGAATTCTGTGAGGGTGGTTCCTTATCTGGCTTGTTGACACACGGACGTATTGAAGACGAAATGGTTATACAAGTTTATACCTTACAAATGTTGGAAGGGTTAGCATATTTGCATCAATCTGGTATAGTGCATCGTGACATTAAACCAGAAAATATTTTATTAGATCATAATGGGGTTATTAAATTTGTTGATTTCGGTGCTGCTAAAGTGATTGCAAACAGTGGTAGAACAAGAGTATCAACTGCATCAATTCGTTCAAAACTTAATGCAGAGCAACAAAACTTAAATTCAATGACTGGTACACCAATGTATATGTCGCCAGAAATAATAACGGGAACATCGACGGATAGGAGTGGAGTGGTAGATATATGGTCATTGGGATGTTGTGTGCTAGAAATGGCAACAGGTAGAAGGCCGTGGGCTAATTTAGATAACGAATGGGCTATAATGTATCATATTGCAGCTGGACATAAGCCACAATTACCTTACCCTGATCAATTAAGTGAAGCAGGTCGTAAATTCTTAGCAAGGTGTCTTGAACATGATCCTGTCCAAAGGCCAAGTGCTGTTGAATTACTAAGTGATCCATGGATGGTGTCAATACGTCAATTGGCTTTTGGTACTACATCTGAATATGGATCTACACCAAGCTCAGAGTCTGGTGCAGGAAGTATTGGAGGAGATTTATAGATAATACAAAATTAACGTTTATTTACAAGACTCTTTCTATACATCTTACATATTCTTTTGAAAATATCTCTGGATTTCTTTAACCACGTCTCCATTGATATTGACAATTCCAGCACTTTGATTCACGGTTATTTTCAAATCAGGATTGAATTTCAACAAGTCTTCCTTGAATTGCATAATGTCACCTTGTATTCTCTTTATTTCTGTTGTAATTTTCGTAGTTTGAATTTTTTTATAAATTGGCCAATGATGAAATTTCGTCTTTGGAATATAGTAATTTTTGAGTCCAAATCCATTATTTGGTAAGTCTTTGTACGATATGCTTGAAAGTTTGGGGAATGTGACGATTTCCATTCCTGGCTTTAGCACCTTGACACGGGTTGCAAGAAGTGTGCTTGACGGCTTCATTATCGAATGTGTAACTACGTGCTTTTGGGTTTACTATTGGTTAAGTCAGTTTGTTTCAATATGAAAAATTTTTATGTTTGTTTGGCTAAGTATAAAATTCTATGGACCTGCATATTGTCGGACACAATGTATATGAGAATGTTACCACTTTGTCTAGGAATACAAACAAGATGCATATTTAGGTGAAAAGCAGGCTTGAATGCGTGTCTTTGTAGGACGTGAAAGTGACCGTAGATGGTTTTCTTGTTTGTATTTCATTGTGAAATTGTGAAATGGTTGTGGTTGCATGGAATGGCACAAGGGGGGGATATTCTGAGACAGGCAGTCCCACTATGCCCGTTATCTTAAATTAGTCTTCGGATTTACCTGGTCAGTATATCCTATAAGTATGTCTAGTAGGAACGAACATTGATCAAATATGAACATCACGTAAGATATGCAGTTGTCAGTTACCGTCCAAATTAAAAAAAATTGGTAGCTTTTGCAATTTGAAGGTTCTTCTTTATACTGATGATGCAAAATTAAACATTTCAATATTTAGACGAATTTGCAATGAAAACATATAATCGAGGTAACATCAAACTTTGATGCAAGATCACCAATTACATAGAGTTGATACACCTGATTGAGGGTCAAGCGTTAAGTACTAAAAGTGCGATCTCACGAGAAGATCAGTGGAGTGTCATTTTAGCTTGAGCTACAAAATCTGTGTTACGTGCTTTTAAGTTTTTCAGGACGTTCACGCCGTTTCCTGTTGAAAGGGAGCCTAGAGCTCTATTGATCGCACGATTAGTGACGCAACTTACCCTAATGAAACAGTGAATTTGTTGGTGCTATTAAACCACATTCAGATTAGTCTAGGTATAGGTGCTCTAGCCGCATGGATTTTACACATTTTATTCGTAGCTTTCATATATTCGTAGCGATTATATATTCATAAGCTATACACCAATAAGATGCCCATCAAGGCTCAACTTACACCCATCGTGTTCTTTCAAGTGTCTACTATAAGACGATTTCTTATCAAAACTTCTCCCACAAATTTCACAATCAAAAGTCTTCGTATGAATTCTCATATGTTTAGTCAAATTGGAACTTTCACTGAACCGTTTCCCACATCCCGGCCACTTACAAATCAATGGTTTTTCCCCCGTATGGACCCTATTATGGATAGATAAAGATGAACTGGTGGCAAATCTCTTACCACAAATAGAACACGAGAATGGTTTCTCGCCTGAGTGGATACGATAATGCTGCTGCAACATTGATTCGACGGCAAAACAAGCTCCACATATTGAACACTTACATGGTTTATAATTTGTATGTATATGGATGTGACGTAAAAGTTTTTGACGTTGAGTAAATAATTTCCCATTATGACGATCACACCCAATCCAACAACAGTGGTATATGGATTTTCCGGATCCAATATGATCTTTAATTAAATGCTCTTGTAATTCACCTTGTGATAAATGAGTGTGATTACATGGAACAGGTTGATTATTTGCATCAACACCAACCTGCCATTTGCATGTAAATTCAGGATCCTGGGCACGTTTTTGAGTACATCTCTTTCTGAGCTTGGGAACAATTTTCATAGACGTGATATTTAACTCAGAATTGAAAGCGGTCTGTGGCGATCCTGTTACTATTGGTGATGCTTCGTTGGATTTGATGCTTGATGATGATAACGGGGTCAATACACTGTTGTTTAGATGATTGTATCCCACTATACCTGTTTGTTTATGAGTTTTTAAATGATTGATTAATGAATTATAATCATCATCCATATAATTGCACTCATTCCATTCACATTGAAACGAAGAAGGCTTTCCAGTATATTCATGCTCCAAATGTTCTCCAATCACATGGTTTAAAAAGGTCTCGTCATTCACCTTTTTGAAACACTTCTCCCATTGACATGTATAAGGTAATGGTGATTGATAATTTTTAGATTCAGCTAAAATGTCTACCGTACTACTTTGAATATTTGATTCATTATTATTTGGCAAGTTTTTCAACATTTGGTCAAAGTTATTGAATTGAATCACGAAATCAAAATCTGACATCAATTTTTCATCTTCATAAGTTGATGTATTTGAGGTGTCAGGAATTGTAGTGTGAAAGCAAGATTGATGAATATGATGATGATTTGTAGATTCTTTGGCATCTTCAGGATGGCATTCATGTGGAAAATGAATTTCAAATTCATTGTTGTTTACTTCCTGCTTCAACTTTTTCGTTGGAGGATAAGTAGCTTCGTGGTGATGTTGTAAATTTTGATGAACATTGCTAATCAAATCTTCAAATATGGGCCTTTTAGATAACTGAAGTTGGCAAAGATGATTCTTATCTAGATGAGAATCACAACAATCATCAGGTTCGCTACAACCAGAATCATCGCAAACAGTTGCTCTTCCCCTAGACATGGTATGACACACAATATACTCACTAAAATTTGGATTATTACAGCATTGAAGACCTTGTTCCACTATTGGTGCACTACCAGCAATATCACCACAGCAAATTTCATCAACTTCATCAGATACCTCATTGCAACAGTTCACATCACAACTTATCGAATTTTTACTATCATCACAACTCAAAAAAAAACAGTCATCTAGTTCATCACAAAACACATCTTTGCAAAGTGTCAAACTTTCAAATTCTGGACAAGACTGAGTGAACTGTTGCGGCTGTTGTTGCTGTGACGCGGGATAAGGTACTATTGGTTGTTGCGACTCAAACCTCGCTTGATGGAAATGATGATCATGGTCATGATTATGTATGTGACCATGTATGTGAGTATGATCCTTGTGCTTGTGAATATGACCATGTACGTACCCATGGGTGACTATTCGTTTATTAACCGTGAGCTTCTTGAGGATGTGATCAGGGATTCTGTCAGCTGGTACTAATTGATGCACCGGCAGCAGCAGTGAAGAGCCTTGTGGCAACACCGCAGAAATAGGTATTTGAGGAACTGATGACAATATCATAGGGCTGTCTGATGTGGACGATGAACTGAATAGCACCTTGTCATTGTGATTCTCGTGCCCTGTCATCCCATCAACTATCAAACAATTTCTAGTAGTTCTAGTTTAACTACTATAAAAATAAACGGTATCGACGAAAACTTGCAAACCAACCTATCTTGAAAGATAATACCAGTAATAACAGGGACTGAGAAATTTTTCTGAAATCAGATGAATAGAAGGGATGTTACAATGATCCAACCAGAAAGCTAAGTTGTTGTGTGCCCTTGGTTTATATTGATATTCGTCCTACCAGCATCCCACTGCAACTGTTCTGCTACAGGTATCAATGCTTTGTGTAAAAGTTAAACTTGGTTGGTTGCAATTACCCTGGTGGTTATTATCACTTATGACCGAACCCTTGTACATCATCACACCATATCCGTGCGTGTACTTACGTCAAAACCATGTAGCACGTGACCACGGAAGGAGGGGGTGGAGGGAGAATGTATGGGTATTGGTATAGTTTCCTAGTCCATTGCGTTCGAGGAGTGGATCAAGGTGCAATCGTCGCCTTTGTCGCCGGCTTGGAAGCCAGGCAGGATTGAGCTTAGATATACGACACAGCTTGTGGTTTTTTTAGCTTGAGCTCTATTAATGTTGGGTTTATTCTTGGAAATGGTTTGCACAGCTTTATGACGATTTCTACACACATGTTCCTTCATTTTTGACCGTGGAGACCTTCAATTCGATGGAAACATCGCGATCTATTGCATTCTATCATATGTCAAGGCTTCGAACTTTATGTGAACCGGTGAACCCTAATTGACGCAGAGTTTTTGACGAAGGAACGTGCTGTCAACCTCAGGACAAGGTACGGCAAGTCAGGCAACAACAAGAAAAGTGCGTACGCTGCATTCGGATTCTCTCCCTGGTGTTTTATCATCTCTTTTCAAGTGGTTTAGAATTTTACGAAATGTGCTGGGGAGGTAGTATTCCACACTCTGCTCATATGTGTGCAACCCAACAAAGAGGGACTTCACTTGTATGAATTGCGAATCAGAAGTAAAGATTTTATGCCCGCCATGTTTACAAACACTGCCATATCGTGGATATACCTTCCTGAACACAACCATGGTAGAGTTTATCTCTCTATCCAACAGAACCTTACCGAAAAGCTAATGATATTGCCATGACAATATACGTTTTTCTCCTCAGGCAAACGTTTAATCAATGGAATTGACGCAGGTTGTAGATTAAACACGGATTGAAAACCAGCTGTCAACTCCAGTCACAAGATACTGACTGGTAAATGAAAGATCAATAGAGTTGAAACATAGACAAATTAACTTGTACTTTGCCGAGGCTTTTGCATTCAAAGCCACGAGACGAGCCCCGGCGCCTACACCCTGAAAAATGTGTTTGATCATTGTTCTCAGAATTCCAGGGCTATTCAGTTCTTCTTTCGAGACAAAAGAACATGTAGAAGTTTCGTAATCGATTATTGGTGGCGGCAATAAGGAAACGTCTGTATATATACCTGAATTGATTGTAATCGTGTACATATACATACCTATATACATATAAACGTAATCGAAGTTGAGACTGGTATCAAGACAAACACACATTGTGCAACCTCGAGTCCCTGATTTAGCCAAAAGGTAAATATATGCAAACATGGTGTGAATTTCCAAATCTACAGCACAAATTCCAATCAGTCACTCTTGTACCCAAATTCGTTACAAAATATTAGTTACATTAGCTGCAATGCAATGCATCTGAGAAACAAAGTGTGTTGATAATTACTCCTCACTTTTCGCTGCTGATTACAACATTAGACACTTGCTGTGCATTGAGCTTTTTACGTCGTCTAGACACAGCTTGAGTGGATGTGAATACGTTTAAAGTTGTCATCATCAGTCTAAACCCCTCGCCATTTCCCTATTCAACTGCAATGCAATTTCAAGCACCCCATTTCACGGTTGGTAAAACCACCTGTCATCCTATTTTGAAAGAATAATAAACCTCTAGTTAGGTGCCCTGAAATTTAGTAAACCAATTTGCCAATGTGAGTACATGATTAGACAATTTGGTACTTTTGTATTCCGATCTCGAGAAGTACGAACTCACAAAGAATCGTCTTCTTGTCTATATGCGTGACAACTGCTAACACATAGACAATGGATGCACTAGTTGCTAAAGACTGTTTTTATTGGTACATATTACCTATTTTAATGTATCCTTTTCTCTGCCTTCCTACCCTTTCAATATATATAATATCTCATTTCTTCAATTCACAATCAATTTCGCTTCTTCATCTTCCTTTGACAGCAATGTTTTTCAAAAATAAGAACAAAGAGGATCAATCACTACCCGCAACTCCATCGCTCAAAATCAGCAAATCAAAAAGTGCTAAAGATCTATTCCTCAGGTTCTCCGGCAGAGTAAATACACCAACTCCAACAGCACCCAAGACTCAGATTAGACACAATATAGATTACTTTATACCTTCACAAGATATACCGCTACACCTACCACAACAGAACAACCATTTACAAACACAGACTCCACCTACTCCACTGTATCAGTACCCACTAATTTCGGAATTTGAAAATGAATCATTCGCGGATGCCACAGCACGCAGGAGAGTAGAGCTAGATACACGGTCGTATGAAATTGATGAGTTATGTACCGAGAGGGAATCCATTGAGGTGTCGTTTTTCGATGGAGTGTTGAGTACAAGCACATCAAGACATGATATCCCCATGTGTGATAATACAAACATATCATTATCAGAGGCAAACATACAAATATTCACAAAATATCAGAATTATGAGTCCATTAGATTGGTAGAGAACGTCGAGGAGAATCTCCAGGCTGGTCCCGAAGAGGAATTCAGAGAATTGCATCAATTGGAAATGATGCTACTTAAAGAGAAGCATAACTACATATTGAAGAGACAACAAAGAGAAATTGCACGTCTAAAAAATTTGTTGTCACATCAGACCCGAGTGAATCAAGAATTATTGTCACAAATGGGCAAAAAGAGATTGTTACCACCTTTCAGCGCTGAAAAGCTGAGCTCTGATACTGGTTCAATTTTCTCAAGTGATGATTCAGTAATGAGTATCCCTACTGATAGAAAAGCTTCGGCTACTTCAAGTACTTCAAGTATGCATCATCATGTTCATGGATTCAAGACACATCAAGTCCCGTTGAGTAATCAGGTATTATTGTAAAGGAGTGATGTAGATTTATAGAGTAATTATACATTAAAAGGTGGCTTTTATATAGTACAACTCTACTTCCTTAAAGTTCCTCTATTTCAGTTTCATTAGCAACTAATCCCATGACAACAAGATACATATTCAAGTTATTTAACAAGTTTTGTTTCTTGTATAAATTAGCTAAATCTGAATTATCTATATCTTTGGCTCTGCTCATAGCACCGAAAATCTCATCACGCACTTCATCAACAATGATTCTTTGATGGCTCAATTTACCTCCCAACGATAAAGTGGCCAAGAATTGCCATATATAGTTTTCTCTTGATGATCCGTCGTCCACATCGTCTGGATTTGGTGGGAATATTGCTGCAATTCTGGATTCTAAAGATGTGAATAATTCATCATAACACGATGACCATTCTGACAAGTCTGTTGCTGATATAGTGCCTTCACCTATGATTAGTTCGGCACGAGACAACAATGTGGTTAATATAGATATCCCAATCTTTGTTGTTGATACAAATGACACGTTATTGTGCTCGATTAAAATGACTAATAATCCGATAATTTCGTTGAATTTGAAATCTAATACAGCATTTATTAATGCTTTAGAAAATGTCATTGAATAAGCTTCCACTAATTTGACAATAGATTCCAGAACTCTCTTGCTCTCATACGTTGTGTACGAACCGTTCTTGATAACCAACAAGTTTTCTAAGTTCGACATGATTAATGTAACAATAGTTAAGACTTGTTCCCTTGTAAGAAATTTGAAAAGACGCAGTAAAATCTTCAACATTTTATTATAATTCAAGCATTGAATAAATGGATTGACTTCACTCTCTTCATCCCCGGATGATGATGATTGCTCCAAGACCTTTAATGATTCCCACAAAGCAGTTGTATCAACATCAGGATGTGTTCTTGATTCACTTTCAACATTCATTAATTCAGAAATTATATTTTCCAAGATACTCAAAACATCCTTCTTGGTATAATGCTTAGTGCCTTCTTTCTTTTCACCTTTACCTTGTTGCTTTTCTCTTTCGGCGGCTCTACTGATAATTTCCAACTGTTGTCTTGGTTTTTTACCACTTCCAAATGAAATTTTACCTAAAGCACCTTCTTTCGCGTACTGGGTTAATTTGGGTCTTTCCTTAGCTACAGTAACCGCCTTTTGGACTTGCTGTTGCATTCTTTGTAAAGCAACATCTGCTCTTTTATAACGGCCACCCAATCTATGACCGCTATGATCCAAATATGCTTGAGCTATTGAGTTATTTTGCTGAGTTGGCTCTTGTTGTTGAACTCCATTAACTGTCTTTGGATAAATTACTTTATACACTTGAGCATAGAAATCTTCATTATAAGGATCTTCAGTAACAATTTGCGATAACTGGAATCTTGTGACAAAATCTTTATCCTTAGGATTCATAATACCTGAATATCTCATAATTCTTGATACTTTTTCTTGTCTCTTTGCTGCTTTCTCTTGTTGTTCTGGAGTAAGTTCTATGAGTGGTTGACGATGATGAGCAGCTTCATGATGATATCTATGAAAGTGTTGTTGATGAGCTTGTTGTTGTTGTTGCTGATGATGTTGATTGAGTTGAGCTTGTTGTAAAGCTTCTTTTGAACCTAATACAGGGAAATTTGATAAATCCACTTTTTGAGGTTTTTGAAGAACAGGTTCCACCAAGGAGGCTTCTTTTTCTCTTTGTTGAGTTGCTTGGGCGATCGGTTGTTGAGCTTTCAAATCTTGTTGTGCTTGCTGAGCTTGTTCTTGTTTGGTTTGAGCTTGAGCTTGCTGTTGACGTATCTGACCTTGTTGCATCGGTGGCATTTGTTGAGGAATCACCCCAGCAGCAAATCCATATTGAGGAGGTATGAATCCACCCATCATATATCCACCAAATTGTGGAGGAGGTGGTATCATTCCAGGAATCCCATAAGCTTGAGGCGGAAATTGATGTTGCGGCTGCTGTTGAGGTGGAGGTGGTTTTTGAGATTGATCAATTGCTGTTAATTGGGCCTCAATTTCTTCCAATGACATAATCTTTCTTTCAGGAATAGATACAACGGGAGCTTGTGTTGATGGCTTCCTTGGAGTATTACTTGATCCCCATAAATCTTGCATAAACTCATCGTCATTGACAGGAGCTGCTGATGCTGCTTGGGCATAACTAACACTCTGTGGTGCAGCTAGCGCTGGTACCTGAGTATATTGCTGAGATGATGGTTGCTTAATTTGTGAACCTCCAAAATCAAAATCTTTTCTAATATCATTGACACTTGTTCCAAATGTATCAGCGTTGAAGGCGTCGTCTCCTTCTAATTCACCTAATCCATCATAAGTATTCTCGAAATCATATACTTCTACACCATTTCTTTGAGCTCCTCGTGGAGGTGCAGTTGGATCAAACCCAAAAAATGACATATTAAATCACAAGTCTTGACACGAGGTTAATTGATCTACCGGTTGAAGTGACTTCTGTTCAAAGTTTTGGTAAGTTGTCGACATTTTTTTTGAATAGCAAAAATTTCCAGTCCACTTCTCAAACGATGATTATATACAGGCACATTTACATGAAACCACCTTGATCAACAGTTGCAAAACCATTATGGCCAAAGTGGATAAATGTGGTGGATGTGTATCAACTACGTCTATATACTATATACAGTGTGCGTATTAACTAAACGCTTGAAGAGCACTGGTTAGTTTCAAGTTCATCTCTTCCCATTCCCCTTCAACATCACTCAAAACTGTAATTGCTCCACCAGCACCAATTCTATAAAGATTGACCTTGTTGGTATTTTCAACATCATCCTTGTAGTGGAATACAGATCTAATGATAACAGACCAATCAGAATCATCAGTTATGGACCAATACCCAACAACGCCGCTATATATACCTCTTCTTCCCCCAATCATATTCCCTTGCATACTTTCAATATCTTGCAACAATTCGACTGATCTTTTCTTGGGAGCCCCTGTCATTGAGCCTGGGGGCAACGATTTATGTATTAAGTCAATTCCATGATATCCCTGCCTGTATATTTTACCTTGAATTACACTAACTAGTTGATATACGGTCTTGTATTCTTCCACCACCATCAATTGTGAGACCCTTACATCATCTGTGAATTGAAATAAGTCGTGTCTTATAAGATCAACAATCATCAAGTTTTCGCCCATTTCCTTTGGGGTCTTGAGGATTTTTGTGGCTATCTCCATATTCACATCATCTGAATTCTTCACAGTACCTTTAATTGGTCTCAATTCTACTACTTTATTGCCATTGTAATCACCATCTTTCCAAGATAAAAACCTCTCTGGAGATGAGGAGATTAAGCAGCAATCATCAAACTCCATGTAGCATGAAAAAGGTGAAGGGTTTTTACGAAGAGTCAATACTTTATAAATATCCCATGAATCAATATACGAAGGTAGGTAAATTTTCAGTTGAGTCGTAAGACACAATTCATAAGAATCTCCAGAATGTAAATATTCCTGACATTTGCTAAATTGGTCTTTGTAGATATTCTTTGAAGGCAACTCAAATTTTATCATGCTGGAGTCTTCTTCCAAAGCTAAATTCTTCACTGATGACGGAATATCATCTATGCTTGTTTGTTTGACTTGAGTCAATTCTTCAACTAAATTTTCTCCCCAATTAGGATCTTCATCGTTTATAGCCACAACGAACCAGTCTTTTGTAACATGGTCAAAAGCGATAAATCTTTCAATGAATACTAATTTCAAATCAGGTGTACCTTCATTACATATGGATTTCAATTTATCGATAACAAGATGTTGACCTTCTTCGTAAGATATTATTCCCATATAACCACCAAAGAACGGCAACTCACGGGTGTGGTATTCCGGAATCTTCAGTATGATTGCATCACGAGATATATAACACTGCTGCATTTTTCCAGCTACATACTTCCAAGCACCATCAACACCATCAACTTCTATCCTTTCAGATTTGTTTGACTTAAAATAGGATGCGTATATGTGATTGATGTCGTCTACGGAATGAGTTACTATTCCGCTTTTGCCTTCTTTAAGTAATCCAATTATTGACCATTCGCCCGGTATTGAGGCAGAGTTTAACAAAACAAAGTTTGATGCATTTTCTTTTTGATGGAAATATTCGCAAATATCTACAGCTGTAACAGACTCGTCTAATGCTACCTTTTTGAAGAAGACACTCTTTAACTCATTCGATATAAATTTGCCATTTTCAATCAAGTATTCTTCAGTGACCGCATGATGGTCTAACCAAGTCATGTCGCTTTTATTCTCAAACACATTTGGTCTGTACTTTTTATTATATTCAGTTGCCACCTCTGTGAAACATTTTATTAACTCAATTCCCTTCTCGGAACAGACAGATTCAGGATGATATTGCACACCGTAAAATGGATAATTCTTGTGTTTTATGGCCATCAAGATTTTGACCTTCTCCTGATTATCACAAAGATGCTCATAACAGTAAGCCAAGGGCTCAATCTCACTATTAAGTTGTCCGACATATAATGAATGATATCTTACACTTCCAAATGGCTCTACGCTAGCAAACAATTCAGATGATTTGACTGGGAATATGTCATATTTCTGACCATGCTTGACTTGCGTCAATTTGGATACTTCATTACCAAATTCATGGCATATACTTTGGAAACCAAGACAAATTCCCAACAATGGTATGGCTCTGTTTTGCGGTTCACTCTTTAGCTTTCTTATGAGCCAGCTTATTATTCCAACATCTCTCTCAATTGAAGGGTGACCGGGACCTGGACCAATCACAACATATTGAAAAAGTGGAAGGTGTTTAGTGTAAAAAGTTTCGTATTCTTCTGGCGCAAAAGAGTCATTGTGAATAGTTGATACTTCCTGTTGTGTACTTTCTTTCAATAAATGAGCTAGATTGTTAGTGAAGGAATCATGGGAGTCAATTAGAAGAATCATCGAACAGTGGGTGGGAGGTTTCTTAAGGGTAGCTTTCGGAGGGAAGATTTTTTTAACTTGAAAAAAACCGTCTCTACTTGGAAAAAACCGCTTGGCTATACACAAATCATCGATGCAATACATCACAGTTGACGATTGAACATATAATACACGATTATGATATGATATTATTTCTATAAAGTACCTTTAGTGTTATAGCACACAAGTTAAACTCTCTATTTACAATGTCATAATTTAATCTTCATCAACTTCGTCCTCAGAATCCCTTTCATCGAATTCTTCATCACTAGAGACTTCCTCGCCTAAAGTTCGTAACCTCTTTTTATACTTGTTTTTGGATTCATCTAGTTCCGTCATCAATAACATTAAATCATCAAGATCAGACTTCGGAACATACTTATTAAGTTTATCCTTCAACTTGTTGACCTCCAGCTCGTACTTCTGATCACTTGCCTTCTTTTCCTGTTGCAATGCTTCTAACTTCCTTATAGTTTCTTCATTATTCAGTTTTAGTTCATCCAAAGATATCTTACGTGCTGATATTTCTTTTCTAGCATGTTCTAATTCGACTTTAGAAGTATCACAAGTTGAACGCAATTCTATTAACGCCTTTTCCTGTTTGTCTTTTTCAACTTTAATTAGCTTACTACTTTCAACTCCTGTTTTAGCTTTGGTTAATTCCTTTTGAATATTGTGCAGCTTTTCGTGAATATCTTTGAAGTTATTCTTCAATTCAAGAGCTGCATCTTCACTCTCATTCTTAGACCTGGTCAACTCATTTCTGACCTTCTCAAATTCGCCTTCAATTTGTAATTTCTCACAAGCCAATGCTTCCAATTTTTCATTTGCAGCTTTCAAATCACTGCTAGCTTTAGTCAATTTTTCAAAATTAGCTTTAGATTCAGAATTACTTGATACAGCAGATTCCAAATATTTCTTGGTTAGGTCAAGTTGTTTCTTAAGTTGAATTTCATCAACCTTGAGCTTTTCGAGTTCTTCATTCTTCTCAGCTATGATTTTCTTTAAGCCCTCATTTTCATCGATTTTTTCTTCTTTTGACTCAATGTTCTCATTCAATAAAACGATTTCAGATTTCAGTTGGGCAAGAGCATCTTGTAATTTAGATACCTCATTAGATTTCAGCTTTACAAGTTTTTCTAATTGCAATTTTTCTGTTTCTGTAGATTTCAATTTTCCGTTGATAGACAGTAAATTAGAGGCCAAAGAGGCAATTTCCTTCTTCAAACTTTCATGATCTAGTGAAAGCTTTTCATATTTTTCATTCAAATTTGAGTGTTTAGTTGTATAGACTTCCAAGTCTTCTGATTTAGCATATAACGATGCTTTTAATTTTTCATTTTCCTTCTTGGAAATCTCTATTTCACTCTGCAATTTTACAATTTGGAGATTAATTGATGAGCCATTTGAGGTGGCGGCTTCTAATTTAGCTTCTAACTCTACTTTGCTAGATTCCATAACGGTTAGCTTATCTTTAAGATTTTGAAGTTCATGAGTGGTTTCTTTCAACTTAGAAGAATTATCCAAAAGATTTGATTCTGTTTCATCAAATATTGTTTTTTTCAAATTATCAAGTTCATTTTGTACATTGTTAAGTTCAATTTCTCTACTAGAATGATATAATTTTGATCTGGTTAACTCATCTTTCAATTCAGAAATTTTATTGCACTTTTCAGTTATATCAGACCTCAAATCAGATGCTGATTTTTCCATTTCTGTTCTTAGTTTGTGCAATTCCAAATTCTTTTCATCGAAATCAGCCTTGGCTGAAATATGATCGTTGGATAATCTTTCAATCTCTTTCTTTAACAGTAATTTTTCCTCAACATGTTTCGAAATATCTTTCGAATGATTTTCTTTACTGGTCCTGATCTTTTCTTCTAAGCCACTGATTTTATCACTATACTCCTTGAAAATAGTTTCTGAATTTTCGCTGAGCATGGCTCTTTCTTTTTCAACTTCCAGAATCTTATCATTCAATTCTGTTTCTAAATTGGTAATTTGAATTCTTTTGTCTTCAAGTTCTTCCTTCAAAAAATTTGTTTCATTATTATATTTACTCTGAAAGTCTCTAAGTTCCTCCTTTGTAGTTTTCAAATCTTCAGTAAGTTCAGATTTGAACTTTTCCAAAGCCACTAATGAAGCCAGTTTTTCAGCCAATGCTCTTTCTATAGTTGCATACTCCTCAGTTAAAGATTTGTTAGCTATTTTATGAGAATCAATTTCATCTTTGGAGGAAGCCAAATCTTTAGTTAACTGATCTACATTCAATCCTTTCTCTGCTAGTTGTTCAATCTTTGATTTTAAATCAGCTTCCTTTGAAGTTATTGTCCCCTTATGACTGATAATCTCTTTTTCATTCAAACTTAAACTTGTTTTCAAAGAGTGAATTTCCTTGTTGAGACCATCTATTTGAGTTTCCAATTCAGTTCTGATTTTTTCAAAAGATGAGTTCAATCCGTTCTTTTCTCTCACAATTGTGCTCTGATTCTTTTGTAAGGTCGTCAACAATTCTTCCCTCTCAGACAATTGGGCCTTTACACTTCTAGTCTCTTTTTCCTTCTCAGCTTGTAAATTTTCTAGTTTTGCATTTAACTCTTTACTGTTTGCATCTGCAGTATTTTTTGCCTTTACTAGCAAATCGTTTAGTTTCTTGACTTCCAACTCTTTATCTGCCCCAAGTTCCTCAACTTGTTTGTTCAATTTCTTCACGTCGGACTTACTGACTTCTTGCAATTCTTTTAAAGTTGCTTCCAATACCTCAATTCTATCTTGCTTACTCGAGACCTCTTTTGCTTTTTCTTCAATTTCTGCTTCCTTCATTTTTTGATCATTCTCCAATTTGAGTTTTTCACTCCTTAAACTGGTAATTTCCTGAATTAAACTTTTCGATTTATCTTCGGATATTGACACCATATCTTCCATATCTGTAATCTTGACCTCGTACTTCTTGATTTGTTCATTCAATTCATCTTCTGAATGCCTGTGTTTTGTTAATTGATCTTGGCTGTTCGATAATTCCTCCGTGAGACTCGTTATATTAGACAGCCACTCCTTGAGCTTTTTCTCTAGCTGTGTTTTTTCTTCTGCATGGATATCTTTTAAGTCAGCAATGCGTTTGAGATTAGTCTCAAGTTCTTCAGCAACCTTCAGATGCTCTTCGATTTTAGCAGCCAAGTCTTCACACAACGATGACTTGATATTCTCGTTATCTTTTCGTAATTTCTTCAATTGCTCGGATAGAGATGTCTGTTGGTCTATGGTGATAAGATGAGATGCTTCTGATTCTTTCAATTTCATTTCTAATCCTTCAATTATTGATTTGAGTTTTTGAATATTGGTTGCCGATTCGTCTTTCAAAGTATGCACTTCCTTCGACTTATCATTGATTTCTTTTGTAAGTTTCTTTATTTCATCACTTAAATTGATGTTCGCAGTCGAAAGCTCACTATTTGACGATTTCATCTTCTCAAATTCACCTTTTAAACGTTTGACTTCTCCAATTGATTCCTTCTTAATGGTATTGAGCAGATCTTGAAGTAGGTTTTTTTCACTTTGGACAGTATCTAACAGCTTCTGTAATGCATTACTTTTACCTTCAACATTCCCAAGCTCACGTTTAAGCGTTTCTATTTCTTCTTCTGACTCAACTTTTGATTGTTTCAATTCTTGAAATGCAATTGAAGCAGATCTCAATTTGTCCATCAAGTGCTCATTATTTTCTTCGGCATCTTTCAATTTTTCATGAAGTTCTCTGGTGCTGGATTCTTTATCTTTCGAAAGTAGATCTAATTGTTCATTGATTTGATTGATTGTATTCTTATATTCATTATTCTCATTCCGAAGTCTTTGCATTTGACTTTCATAACCGTCTTTGGTTTTATCCAACTCAAAATTCAAGCTTTTGAGATCTTTCTTAATTTCTTTGATCTTAGTTTCTCCTTCTTCTTTCTGCTTCTTCAATTGGAATAAATCTCTGGTCATACCATTAATTCCATCTTCTAGCTTCTTTTTCGCTTGTTCCGTAAACTCTAACTTACTTTCCAATTGCTTAATAGTTTCGGCCGTCGTGACAGTTTTCTTCAAAGCATCTTGTAGTTCCTTAAAATGTTTTTGCGATAATGCTTCAAATTCTTTCTTTGACGATTCCACGCTGGTCAATTTTTTTGACGTAGCTAAAAACTTTTCTGAAGCAGAGACGTGCTGCTCCGTCACTTGCTTCAACTCCTCTTGGTTTTTATCAAGTTTTGTTTGAAGTTCGTTAGTTAACTCATTCAATTCCTGTATTTTATTATTCAATGATTCGTCCTTTTCAGAAGCTTTGAGTTTTTCTTCGCTCAATTCTCTTCTCAATTCTGCGACTTTTATGTCCAATTCTTCAAAGCTTTCGTAAGATATCTTACTACGAGGTTCTCCCAACGGATCATGAAATAATGCTCGCTTGATTCTCAAGAAATTTTCTTTGATTAGATTGACATATGTTATATCGAAATACACGTCTGGAAGACCAGTTTCATCTTTAGTTGATGTGAGTGTCAGTGCCTCTTTAAAATATTTAAAGGCTGGATTCGCCTTAAATTGCTTTACTTTCAACGAGTAATTATCTTTACCTAAACTTTTGACCAAAAGTGCATGCAAATCAACTCGTGATATAGGTGAATCTTTTGAGGAGAATTCATAAGCTGTACCCAACAAAATTGTTGCCATTCCGTGAACCAAAACATTTTTGTCAGAAGAGTTATTTGACAAGAAAGCTAATATTGATTTAACAATGGATGGATCACTTAAAAAGTCATTTACCGCATCAAAATCTTCATATATCCAAATTGTTAAAAGCATTAAGTAACCAATTGCTATTCTTTGATCCATATTATCAAGAGTAGTGACTAATAAACCCGAGATTGCCTGGATTGAGTTCATGACTTCTTCACCTGCTTCCTCATCACCAGTTTTCACGCTTCTTGCGATTTCCTTACTTTCTGGCTCATCAATAAAAAGATAAATCAAAATTAATGATGCAAACCAAACTTTATATGGATTCAATTTAAGATCTGCATCATAATCCATTAATGTAGTGAATATATTTCCAAAAGGGGTTGGCATACTATTTCCGTTGACCTCAAGGTTCTCTTTCTGCATATTTTCAAAATAATCGGCGGTTATGTATGCTTTGATTTGGTCATTCAAAAATGCAAGCTTGGATTCTTTGTTATCTTTGAAATAAGAATATAAACAAAATGCTGCTCCCACGCGTATATCAAATGCACGAACCGAATTAATAAATAAACACCAATTGAGTAACGCAAGTGAGACCTGAAGTGGACGATTATATACTTGGATTTGTGTCGGTAGTGAAGGATCCATATATGGGACATCAATTTTGGAGAATTCAAACTGAATATCCGGGTTACCACATATGGCATCACCTGTTGTAAGTAATGCAGCCGACCTTATCGAACTTTCGGTGATTGGTGAAAAAACCAACTTAAGTAAAATATAATGAATACCTGCTTGAAATAGCTTTTCCTGATTTTTGGCCACCAATTCATTATCTTCAGATACTAGTAACCTGCAAATTTCCAACGCTATAATCATATTTTGTAATCTTTGTTCCGTCCAAACTATAGGTGACGACGTATCGGGAAATCCTTTTTTATCGAATGGTTCAAGGTCACTAGTATCATCAACTGGTTCTCCTAATAATGCAGCTAATCTAGGAACACATTGAGTTTCTAAGAAAAATTTCTGGTTCGATGCATTGAATTGTAGTAGATTCGTGATTAACGTAAGACAATCTTGAACCAATATCGATCCTCTTATGCCGCCTTCTTCATCAATTATGTCAAATAGTCTTTCAAATGTATTTTCAAATGCCACTAACTTTTGTATATTAAAATTATCATTGACGACTGCCATAAGTAACAAAATTGCTTCATTCCGCACTGGTTCATTGGAATCATTCAATAAGCTACATAAAGTAGACATTGCTGTAGGAATACTCAAAATATTCTCCTTTATTCTTGTACCTCTGCTTGACACCAATGATTCTAACAACTGAATTGTGTATAATCTTGAATGATAATCATCTTCGGAAAGATTCTCAATTAATAATTGTAAAACTTCTTGATCTTGTATCAATGCATCAGCAATCCACAAACTCAATTGATCCAAGGATATGTCTACCATCAACAAAGGTGAAGGATATTTACCATTTTGTAATCTGGATTGTTGGGATATCCAACCTCTAGTTAAATCTTCATCACTTTCTCCACGGATAAACAATACAAGTAGCGTTTCAAGAATTGATTTCACAATAATTGGATTATCAACATCTTTCTTGAAAGTAGATATCAATGGTCTTAAACCATGCTCAACTACTGATTCCCTGTACTGTCTACTAAAACTTTTTAAGCCCAAAACCGCCGATCTTCTATCTGATGACATAGTAGCATGTTGCAATCTATTACACAATGTAGGGATAGCCTCTTCCACCAGCTGGACCTGGTTCTGCTGCCCTAATATGTTGTTGATGTATTCCATTGAGGAAGTATGGAGTAGTTAGGTCTATTGGTGTGTTGTCTAGTTTGAAAGATCGTGGAGAAAAAAATACACCATAAAATATTTGGCAGCACTTTCACAACCAAGAAGGTCAAACGAACGCGTTCTCAGACCACAATGTAATGTTCACTGACTCCAAGTATAATATAGACGAGGAAGAAGATAAAGTGCAGTCAACAGTACAATTGTTTCCCGACATTTCACAATTTGAGAATGATTCAGAGGAGGTTGAGTCAGAAGAAATAGGTCTAGTTACTGAGTGGGGACTTAAGAAGATTGGTACATTACAACTAAAATTGGAAAAACTACAGTATGCAAGAGATGCTAATAGCAATTGTTTTGCTAAAGGTAATCTCACCAACTTTTCAAGGGTTTTGTTGTATAATTTAGCCAATGAAATTTTTGGTTTCAACGGCTGGTCCACTGATATATTGAATTGTGCCTTGGTTGATGTAGCATGTCGGGAGAAAACTGGCTTCTCGGCTCATTGTTTTGTTGATATACGGCTTACTTTAAAAAACGGTACTTTCAGAGATGGTCATGGATTTGGTAAAGCTACAAATCTACCACATAAATACTTGTGCTACGAAAAATGTAAGAAGCAAGCAGTTACTGATGCAATCAAAAACGCTATTATTGAATTAAGAAATTTGTATTTCGAATATGAACAAAGACACCATGCTCAAGACTAACTGTTCAAATAGTACTAGTAAACCTTTTCTCTTTAATAGTCTAATATGTGGAATTTAGGAAAGTCCTTTATTGTCGGTTTTGGAATTTCATCAATCAAGTAAATTTCACCATTGTCATCGATTCTTTCACGATCTTTCTCAGTCATGCTATGAATTTCGTCAATGTTTTCTTTTATGAAACTGATTAAGTCACACCAATTCTTTTGAATTTGATAAGCTTGCTCTTTCATTTTTCTTCTTAATAGTCCTTCAATTAATTTTACAGCATCTGATTGAGTTGTATCAAGTCGTTCCAAAAGACGTCCAACTGACTTGATGAGATATTCTTCTTCGTATATAGTACCTTTTCTACCTTTTGCTCTCTTTCTTTGCTCTCTTTTCCTGTTTTTGGCTGTTCTTCTTGAAGCTCCTGTCTTTGCAGTACCGACCGTCTTACCAGTATATCTAGTGAAAAATGATGGAGCTGTTGAAGCTTCCGAAGCTGCAACTGAAACATTATCAGGAGTATCTAAATCATCGGGTGTACCGTAAAATGAGAATGGATCCTCTTGCTTTTTAGTCCTTAACTCTCGAATTCTCTTTAATTGAGAATTCATTTGTCCTTTACAATCAGCTAATAATTCGGAAATTGTACCGAAACCTTCGATTATTTGATCATCAATTATAGACTCTATCAATTCTGACTTCTTATTCGTTTCCGCAATCAAGATCGCATGAGCATACCAATATTGTTTACAATATAGTTTGATAGATTCTTCAATGTTGCCTAAGAAATGGAATTCAATTTCTGCTGCATCGCAATATTTATGATCTTCCGTCAATGAGATGACTAATCTCTCTGCTGTATCGTTTAGTTTGCCTTTAAGCTCTGAAGATCTTTCAATCAAGGACAATGCTTGTTTCCACATCTTTGCTAATATATAATTTTCCAATGCGTTCTCCAACTCGCCCAAATATTCGAAAGCCAATCCGGATTCGCCATATTCTTTGCTGTCATGCAAATATTCAGCAAAAAGTCCCATTATAACTCCAGTCCTCTTTTCATCGTGCGTATAGATCTTCAAGGCTAGCTTATACAAATTATGAGCAACAACATAATCATTGAATTGCTCATGAGCATCTTCACCTTTTTCATGTAACCATCTCAAAGCAAGATCATAATTCTTCAAGTAATCATCAATTAAAAATTTTCTTTTCAATTCTGGTTGAACATGTAGATTTTGTAAAAACGGTAGATATTCCTTTGGATCCATTTGAGATTGTTGGGCAATCAACAAAGTTAACTTAACATCATATAATCCTAAACATGTATTGTATAATCTATTAACATCTTGTAAGAAACATAAATGTTGTATGGCCGTTTCCTTTTGTTCCAGATGTTGTAAAGTACCAACTAAGGTAAGGGCTTCTTCCAAATTTGGTGGTTTTTCACAAGAATAGACAGTTAGTGTTGTTTGCAAGTATTTTTCAAAATACGTTGGTCTTTTTAAGACTGATAAGATTCCCTCACAAATTCTATTTACTTTCGAATCACCAAAGTTCTTGAAAGTTTGTTCCTTCTTGTGTCTCAAATGCTTGCTGAAAGCTGGTTGAAGCGTGTCTCCATCTTTCTTGAGTTCTGAATGAGCCAAACCTGCATCATCAATGGTATCTTTATATTTAGTCAAAGTGGCATCTTCTTCATGAAGACAAGATACGAAAAGATCCAAAAACTCAACCTTCTCTATTTGATTGATAAATGATTCAATATTGTTGAAAAATAACTCAGGATCGTAATCATGTAAAATATCCAAATCAATTCTGTGAGTACGACAAGCAATAAAGGCCTCTTTATAATTTTTTTGTGAAATGAATTTACGAATTGTTGATAGAACCAAAATTCTAGGGCATATAGTTTCTAAATTACCTCTTGGTGCTTCCAAAACAACAGAGTAATTAGTAGGCATCGTATTTACCAATATGGAACCCCTTTCTATCAGTCTTATTCTTTCATCAACGATATTCTCTGTAGTCAAATTTTGAAAAATTTCATAATTTTCATACGATGCATTTAAATGAATGAAGCATAGTTTGGATTGCACCGTTGTAAATAATAAATGAGATTCAGTAATTTTTATAGATGTTACACCAGTCGCTACTTGATTCTCATTACAGAACAATTTCCCGCTACGAGAAATACCAAAGGCTTCATATTCATCGGTTTCTTCCTTGTAGTTGACTTCAACATCACGACATAATTGTGGGAATTTGACGACTTCTTTCACATCTTGAGTATTGTTCAATTGAATTATTTTGTTATCAACAGTTTCTATAAATACAGCATTAAAATCGGCTCTAGACTTCAATGAAACCACTTTCGGGGCAATATCTATTGATTCGTTTAATTTGGGTTTCTTTATGTCATCAATTTCAAATAATACAATACGAGAATACATTGGTGCATCGACTGCAATAGCAACAAACAGATCTTTAATGAAAGCAATCTGTTTGGCAACTTCATTTTGTTCGGTTATATAGACATCATGAGGTATTTGACTCATTAATTTGGGGTGCTTACCTTGTTTCATTTCTTCCAAAGATAACTCACTGAAGTAAATATTGTTTTCACTTGAAACGACAGCGTACTTGGTGTTTGATTTGCTCACCGCTATATCAGTTATATTTCCCATTATATCAAATTCACGGAAGCTTATAGGTGGTGGAACATTTGCAATTGAAAGCGGTGTAATTTTAACGGTACACCCATCAGAGACTAAAGTCATACCTACGTCATTGCCCAATTGAGTTGGACCTGTGACAATTTTGTAACTTAAATCAACAATCTGAATACCATTAGAAGTACCAATCATCAAATTTAAAGGTTTTTCGGGATGAAACTTGCTGAATATAATGTCATGTGCAAATAATTCTTGTTTACAATACCAATGATAATTCTTTGTGGTCCATAATTGGATTCTATCCTTCAATTGCAACAACAAAATTTCGCTATCTGAAGACCAGGTGAGGCTATGTACAGTTTCTTCTTGTGGATCCAATCTAGTGTTAAACTGGCCATGTCTTAAACCATTTTTTTCATGAAACACTAAATCAAGTACTTCTTCGCCATCTTCATCATCAATGTATCTTTGAGTCGAAGCAATAACAGCTCCTTGTGGTTTCCAACTTAAGTTTTGTTCTAATCCATCGACGGCTTCATTCACACTATTCAATTCACCTTCTCTATTAAACACTCTGATTACTCTTCTATCATACATTTCCCCTGTATCTTCAACAACTACAGGTTCGATGGTACTAACTGCGAAGTACTCACAATCACCCCTCCAACTGATTCTCACTGACTGATCATCAAATCCAGACGTTGTTCCCTTCTCTATTTCATTGACGGTTGGATCACGCAATTGATTTACATTTTCATCTAAACCAGCATGTTTTAATGCTTCTCTTTCTCTCTCCAAAGCTTTAAAACCTCTACCTTTAAATTGGGTTTCTTTTTTACCCCATCCGACTGAGACATTCTTGGAGTCAGTAATCTTGATATCACTCGAATTAAGTATCTTTTCACATATTGGTTCAAAAACTCTGGAAAGTAACAATAGTTTATTTTCACTAGTAACAATTGCCAATGTTTCCTCATCTGTTGACCACACGGCTGCTTGTATTCCAACATCGATGGATCCCACAATCTCAATTATAGCACTTTCATAATCCTTGTTCTGAGGATCATAAGTAGCTGTCACGATATCACCATTACTGAAAACAAAACTCAATTGACAAGAATCCACAAAATGAACAAAATTCAAGAGCTTTGAATTGATAGGAAAGCTCGCTAAGATGGAAACATTACCATTCTTGCGAAACAGCTGTACTTCAACTATCTGGGACTCTTCTGATGATAAAACAAATGTAATTGAGTCGGAAACTGTATCAAAAACTGAGTCTACTATAGGTAAGTTCGGATATGTCCTCGACTCAGGAGTAATATAACCTCTATTTAGGACGATCAAGTTTCGCATGATTTATGAATCAAATTGTAGATGGTTAATGTTTGGTTAGATTGATGTCCTTGGTTGCAGTAGAGCCGAAGAATTAAAAAATTTTTTGATTGAGATTTAAGAGAAATTTAGATACAGGAAAATGATTGCAAAATGATTACAACTCCGAACAGCTTCCATTGTTGATCGATAGTCAGGTAATGTCTCAGATTATTACAAGCACCGTGGATGAGGTATATAAGCAAAATGTCTCTCGGATTCCTAGGAATTTTTTCATTTGGTTGCGGACTTTGACTGACTTGAAGGTAAGATTCGAATACTCGAATACACTTGATTTTAAGTCAAAGGTTGTCTGCTTATAGGTCAAGCTTACCTTTCAATTTCAAATGATATAATAACTAACCTTTTCTGTAAATTATTCCACATGTAGTGATAATTAGGTCAGTGAACAATTCAGAGGAATTTGGTTCAACTTGTGATTAAGTGCGTCATACATCAAACCATCATCTATTTCTATCATGAGCAGCGCAATGGTATAGATGATTTAGATGATCTTGACAAGCTGCATTTTAAAGTTAACTCTATTTTCAAAAGTTTGTAGTTGAGTTAGTTGTTGTTATATAATGAGTGAATGTAAATGTTCTCAAGAATGTCTAGTAAAATGCAGTATTCGTCTAGCTGAACCATGTGTACTCAAATAATTCTTGATCTACTGATCAACTTGCTCATTATGCCTTTATTCCTTGTGATTTGACTCTAGTAGTTTATAGATCTTCTTGTATAACTTGTTATTTTTTTTTGATTTCTATATTTAGGGTTATGTTAATCGAATAGACATGTTGCACATACGGAGCAACGTCTTTGTGGTATCTTTCTACCATTTGGTGCTGGTTTGGGAGTGGAATGAAAAAGACTAATCTAAAATTTGAGAACGTGATGCTATTTTGATTTAGGCTATAGAGATATAAGTTTCAGTGATAAAAGGATAAGTGCTTGGCCAGAGAAGTGGAAGAAAAAATACTATTAAGTGCTTTCCTCAAGCATATCCTCAAATTGACACGAGCGTAATATCTTCAAAAAGTTCATACTCCTTTGGCTATTGTTTTCCTCTAGTATCATAAGAGCCAAAATGCTATGTTCTATCGATGTTGCAACTGAACAATCGACTTTCTCACACACAAAGCCCTTGTTTGTTGCACTTGAAAGTCAATCGAAGATGATAGTCTTGCAAATCAAAAAAAATGCTAATGCACAAACGACTAGTTACTTCAAATAAGCAACTTGTTAGGGTGATATCATCGATCTGAGATCAAGTTGTGAAAATAGTGTTGAAGAAACAATACATCACTCGCTACACATTTTGGATTCAAATACACTTTTAAATATTAATGATAATAATCAACCTTGCCCTTGTATGTTCACAAAATATATAGCTGAATACAATCGATGAAGCAAGCGAAGTTGGAAAAGAAAAGAGCAAAGTAAAGTAAGGATTGCCGCTGAATATAGTATGGATATCGGATCCTATACGAATTGGATGTTCATAATACACATGTAACGTCCGCGCTACCAATTTATACTATTGACTCCCGGTTAATGTGTGATCGTGCGCTCTTGGACAATCTATTTATCGACAAAATTTCGCATAGCAGGAACAGCAAATGAAACAGAAACTAAAAGTAACAAGCAAACAATAAATCTTAGAACCCAAAATACACTATAGTCAGCCTTTGAAAGTTCACCACATAAGAAATCAATCTTCTCCCTATTCATTTAGTAGTTATATTAGTATGAGAGAGAAAGAGGAAGCTGTATTCCGTATGTATATGCATCTACATTGGGCAGTTATCCGTGATACTAACACCTATTTTCAGGCTCTGCGGATATGTCCTTGGTTCAGCTTTATGTCCCTATGGAGGTAGCCCGAGGAATTGTTTATAGAATTGGTCAGTTAAATTTAATTCAGTTTCGAGACTTAAATTCGAAAGTAAACGAATTTCAACGTTCATTTGTCCAAGAATTGAGAAAATTAGATAATGTTGAAAGACAGTTCAACTTGTTCAAGAAAGAATTGGACAACAAAGATATTGAAATTAAATCATTCCCTTATGAATTTGACATTCCTCAGCAATCTGAAATTGACGAATTGATTGAAAGTTCTCAGTTATTGGAAGATAGAGTTGTGCAGCTACGTGATTCTGTTGAGACTTTGTATGATAATAAGAAATATTTGAAACAATTCAAGTTTACTATTCAAGCAGTTGAGAAGTTCTTCAGTTTGCAAGGTGATGGTGCCATTGGCAGTGAAGAAGCAGCTTTATTATCGCAATTAGATGCTGGTAATGCCACAGGTGATGTACGCTCCGCATCTGCATTTATTTCGGGTGTTATCAATCGTGATAAAGTAGGTACTTTACAACAAATCTTGTGGAGAATCTTAAGAGGGAACTTGTATTATTACAGCGAGGAGTTAGCTGAAGAAATCTTTGATGCTAAGCATAATGCATACGTCGCTAAAAATTCTTTCATTATTTTTTCACATGGATCCCTCATTCATGAGAGAATCAGAAAGGTTTGTGAATCATTAGATGCTGAATTATATACTGTCGATGTTTCTCCCGATTCAAGAAAAAAGCAATTGTTACAAGTTGAGTCTAAGATTTCAGATTTATCAACTGTCTTGCATGAATCTGAGAATGCACTTTCTTCAGAATTGATCGCTATAAGCTGTGATTTAGGTAAATGGTGGGAATTAATTGCAAGAGAAAAAGCTGTTTATAAAACAATGAATCGTTGTGATTACGATGGTTCAAGAAAGACGTTAATTTGTGAAGGTTGGACACCAACTGATTCTATAACTGAATTGACTACTAACATTCAAGAGTATGACCAATCTCAATCAATTCCAACTATTATTAACGTTTTAAACACTAACAAAACTCCACCGACTTTCAATCGTACTAACAAATTTACTTATGCTTTCCAGGTAATCTGTGATGCGTATGGAGTTGCTAGATATAAAGAAATTAATCCAGGTTTACCTACAATCATTACATTTCCGTTTATGTTCGCCATTATGTTTGGTGATTTGGGCCATGGTTTTATTGTTGCATTATCTGCTGGAGCACTAGTTTTAAACGAAAAGAAATTGAACGGTATGAAAAAAGATGAGATTTTTGACATGGCTTATACTGGTCGTTATATCTTATTATTGATGGGCCTATTTTCCATGTATACCGGTTTCATTTATAATGATATCTTTTCAAGGTCAATGTCGCTTTTCAAGAGTGGTTGGGAATGGCCAGAACACTTCAAAGTTGGTGAGACTCTTTACGCAACTAAAGTTGGAACATATGTATTTGGTTTAGATCCAGCATGGCATGGAACTGAAAATGCCCTTTTGTTTTCAAATTCTTATAAGATGAAACTATCTATTTTGATGGGTTACGTTCATATGACATATTCATTCTTTTTTTCCCTTTTCAATTATATTCATTTTGATAGTTTTATTGATATTGTGGGTAATTTCATTCCTGGCTTATTATTCATGCAAGGCATATTTGGATACCTATCTTTGTGTATTGTTTACAAATGGACTGTGAATTGGTTTGGTACTGGAAAACAACCACCAGGATTATTGAATATGTTAATTTCTATGTTCTTGTCACCAGGAAATGTTGTTGAACCTTTATATCCTGGGCAATCCAGTATACAAGTTTTTCTTTTGGTCGTTGCTTTAATTTGTGTACCATGGTTATTGTTGGTTAAACCCTTATATTTAAAAAGACAAATGGACAAAGAAGCTAAACATCATGCACAATATTTAGAATTACCAAATGATGAAGAGGCAGTGGAAGGAGTAGATGATTCTTATGAAGATGATGACAAAGAAGAGCATGAAGAACATGGGTTTGGTGATGTAATGATTCATCAAGTTATTCATACTATCGAATTTTGTCTTAATTGTGTTTCTCACACAGCATCATATTTGAGATTATGGGCTCTTTCATTAGCTCATGCACAATTGTCTACCGTTTTATGGTCCATGACCGTGGGTAATGCATTTGGACCTACTGGTATCTTAGGTACTGTGCTTGTGGTCTTTTTGTTTGCAATGTGGTTTGTATTATCAGCATGTATCTTAGTTGTAATGGAAGGTACTTCTGCAATGTTGCATTCCTTAAGATTACACTGGGTTGAAAGTATGTCTAAATACTTCGAGGGTGGAGGTGTTTTATATGAACCATTCGGATTTAAAGGATTATTAGAAAACGTTTTTTAATTAGAAGAACTCTCAAAATTGTATAATTTACAATTATAACATTTATTCCTTAGGCTTCCAGTTGGTAATCATTTGTAGTCACTCATTAATCAATAGACTCTTACTTGAAGACTATGTATTGTTTTTTGTAGCTCATCTTGCTTGACTCTCATCTCTTTACCGAAAAAATAATTTTTCATCATTACAACCTAGAGTCAACCAGTGTTCGACAACAGCGATGTCAATTAGTATAATTCTTGAAGAAACCAAGGCTACTCCATCGTCCATAATACCGATATTGCAAACATTGCACAATGACAAAACAATCTTGTCAACAATCTCAAAACCAAATTTATCTCACCTAGTATCGCGTACGGCCAACCTCGTAAAATCTCCAAATCCATATAACAAATGGTGTGGAATTAACTTAACCAGGGTCCTTGTTGAAGATTACAGCATTTTGGCAAGTGAAGGAGCAAATTTGATGTCGAATGTTTTGGCCCAATTGGAAAATTTCAATGATACAATCAATGTAAAGATTTTGATTAGTTGCGTTGAGGCGATAAACTTCATGAGTGACTTGATCAGAGGGAAGCCCACGTTAACTAGAGAGATCTTGACTCCTAAGTTGAGCACAATTATTGGATTGTACTTGCAATTTATTCACTACGCTCCTGTTTTATGTATCAAAAGTCTACAGAAATTGATCATATCTCATCCCACTACATTTAGACCATTTGGGAACAAATTACAATCCAAGTTAGTTGACTTGTTAAGTAACCAGGATTTTGTAAATTTTCCAAAAGAGCTACAAAGAGTTGTGTATGAAACATTAGCTATTTTGCCAGTGATTGAGAAGAATGAGCCAGAAGCCAAATGGAACAACAATGTATTCGGAATAATTGGTGAGATTAATGATGTCTTGAAAGTGTATCAAGAATTTTTCAATTTTAAAGATGATCAAGATTTGTTGAATTTAATCACAAAACTACCAACTTCAGGTACCAAACTATTGGCTGATTTGTCAATAGATTTGAATCGACCAGGTACTATATTCCAATTATCGAACAGTTTAAGCATTTTACTTGGACTATTGAAGGGATATATGACTACTGAAACTCTGATGAGTGTGAAGATTCCTATCGGTCTAATTTTGACCTTATGTGAAGTTATATCCTCCATTAATGCCAAGTTCTTGTCATTTAAGTCGGATATAAGAGATGAAAATGTTAAGAGCGCTATCAAATTGACATTGATCGAAAATTACAAGAGAGTGCTTGATTTACTCAATGGATTGATCATATACAAGGGCTCGTTGATTCCTCACTTATCTACCATTTGGTCATTTTTAGAAATCCTAATCCCATTTAAAGGCAAGAAAATTGTATCTCAAGATGTGCTTGAATTTGAGTCATTATATGTTGAATTATTATATAACATGACTAACTATTTGTCTTTGATCGGATATGTTTCTGACAACACTCAATTGCTGAGATTTATAGATATGGCATTAATCCTAATCGAGCCCAGAATTGAGAAGAAAGAAGACGCAAAACTCCAACCTCAACAAGGTCAGAAGAAGAAGAAGAAGAAAAAGAACACATATGCTATTCCATTAGCTGATATATTATCCCATGAACATTTGTTTAGACAAACCATACCAACACGAACCATTAAAGTCGTCGGATCCTTCATCAACCAAATTATATCCAAAGTTACCCTTTCAGCCACACAACATCACAAGATCATGAGATATCTTGTAATTGAATCAGTACATGCAAAATACTACAATTTGGAGCACAATGTGCCTCAGGAATTGAAAACTTTGTTAATTGATGCAGTCTTGTATCCTGGCTATGATAAAATTAGTATCTTACCTATAATTTCCACAATTTTAAAGAACGATAAAATCTTGAGTGTTTTCAATAACCCTAGATTACCTCCATTGCCAAGGTATATCAATTCAGAGGTAATCACTGAAGATTTTGATATGGAAGAGGAAGAAGAACAACAACAAAAAGAAGAACAAGAGGAGGAAGCCAGAGAAGAAAATGAATCTAAGAGAAGAAAATTGAATGAAGAGATTATTGTTGAACAAAAGATAATTGACGAAATACCGATCACTGTAGAAGATGAAGTAGTTACTGCTGAGAATAAACATAAATTGTTTTCCAAAGAGAATATCAAACCTGTGGGGACGATTGAAACCAAAACCATCGAGGTTGTTGCCAACGAACATCCTGAAGAAATAGTCAAAGTGGCCGATATTAGACCAGTTGCGCAGTCTGAACCAACCAGCACAGTAACCGAAGAAGTGGCCGAAGACTATGATGAAGGCTCTGATTTCGAGATGCCAGAAATCAACCTTGAGGATTCAGATAATGAATGAGACTGACGTTGCTTATTGTATAGAAAAAAAAAGTCTATAGAAAACAAAATCAAAATACACAGTTTTTACAACCAACTCCTACAATCCATGATTCAATGCCTTACGATGATGTAAAACTTCTATTGTCAGAGGATCTATCACCGTACAAGATCACACTTTTAGTCCTAGTACAATTCTACGCCCATAACAAGTTGCCAAGTAAGACTTTACTACTACTTGTGCAGCTCATAGAAAATAAACAATCACTTTACTCGCATGAAAAGTTGATTATAATACCGACACTACAAGACCTATGCAATGTTATAGACGACAAGTCAGTTGTGAATCAGTTGTTAGAGGTGGTTTGGAGCATGAATTCAATTGAAGACTTGGATGCATTTTTTAGAACAATAATGAAATATGTTATAACACCAACAAGTTCAGTTATTCGGAATGAGTTTAAGCTAATATTTTCCAAGTCATTATTTGGGTCTTTCGTGATCAAAATTTGTACATCATTTGCACTGTTGAAGTTCGATGAAAGTTATCTATTGTACCAGTCATTTCTAGAATTTAGGGAAACTACGAGGGAGATGTATCTAGCTAATGGTGGGGTGATTAATGAAATTATGCAAGATGAAGATAAGGAACTATTCACAAATTTAAATATGCAGTTGGAAGAAATTGGGACCAAATCATTTGGAAAATTAATACCAGTACCAAAGTACGATCTTGAAAATCTATTGGAGAAGCAGATAACAATTTTGGAGAGTTACGGAACACCAACACCACAATACTTGAAAGAGATAATGTATCTCATGACTTGCCCAAATTCAAACATTGGCAGAATACAAAATATTGGCTTTAACAACCTTCCTTCGTATCATTATTTAAAATACTTGGAATGTTTACAAAGTCTGAATTATAACGGTGCTTTTGATGCACTTCATCAATATTTCGATTACATGGTGAGTAACAACTCCAAATACTTTTATCATTTTGCATTAATTTCACGAGCTTCATTGCATCAATTTTTTGGTGAGGATGATAAAGCAATGGATGCCATAGAAGAGGCAATTTCCGTGGCTCGAGAAAATAAAGATAATTCCACATTAACATATATACTATCATGGCTATTCAATTACATGAAGAATAAACCAGAACTATGGCAGCGACAAAGTTTTTATAATAATAATAATGATATTCAATTACTTAATTTTCTTATACAGAAATCAAAATCCGTCTCACTTCTGCTTTACTCAATGAGTTACAATTTTGAAGCTTTACAAATTATGAGTAATGGAGGTGGTTTGAATAATTATACCAGTAGTCTAGCTAAAGCTTTATTTGTTGCAATTAATGATGTTAAACCAACATTCATTAAATCAGCTGAGGTGGCAGCTATGGTATGGAACAAAATTGGTGAGACTCCGTTGAGTGAAACATATAATGAAATTGCAATAGAATTAAGTGAGAAAACAACTGATCAGATTAGTATATCGATTAGGCTGATTTTTACCAAATTTTTACAAGGTGACGATACTGAAGGTTCATATCAAGAATTGGAAAAGATGAAGAAGAAAGTCACCGATCATTCATTATACAATTCAATACAGACAAGGAGTTTAATTATGTTAGTTAAGATGAATTTGAAGAAAGGGAAATATAGAATATCAAAAGAAATAATTGATGTATTGTTAGATAACGAAATTAAAGATGCAGAATTGAAGAATGAATTGCTAATACTTCAAATCGAGATTGAGATTTGCCTTGAGAATTATAATCAGGCTTTGACTTTGATTTCAGAAGTCAAAAATGTAAACACTTATCTTGGTCTCAGACTTAATTTATTAAAATGTGAGATTTTCAATATCTCAAAAATTCATTATAGAGTGTTGTCATTGATAATTCAACAAATTAAATGCAGTCAAAAAAACGGGTTCGTTCCACTTCAAATTGAAGCTACGTTAATATACATAAACACACTTAATGAATTAGGTTATTCCAAAGATGTGAGAAAATTATGCGATGAAATCATGCCAATGGTGCTTAGTTTTAACAATCGAAATTATATAGCGATGGCATATTTTGAATTAGCGAAAGCTTGGAAAGATGATTTGAAAGCGGAAACGTATTTGGAGTATTCAATACAGGGGTACGAGAAATGCGTGAATTTAATTATGTTGAAGAAAGTTAATGAATTCAAAAGAGAATTAGGTGAGTTACATGGGAATGAAGAAATGAAGAAAGAGGCTGATAACCTGTTGGTTCAATTGGATCAGCAATTGCATGATGAAACCCAACTTGGGTTTATATAGAACCATGGTGTATGGAGTTTGAATCGTGTTTTTATAATATGCATTGGCTTGTAAATAACGAAACGAACCGTAAAAACGAAAAGTAAATGTATTATTTAACTAAGATCTATTCAACAACTCTTCTTTTGTTTCAATCAATCTCTTTTACTATGTTCTTCGGCATCCATTCTTGCCAAAATTAAAGAAGCACCCTTCAATTGAACAACATTAGCGACTTGTTTGAAAAGCCAAATGGGAGCACTCAAGACCCCCATAATTGTACCTAGCCAGAACCATCCGTAGTAATGCAAATAAATAGCAACATAAAATAACTCATTTAAAGCACACACTAAAAACAAAACTGTTCTATTTGTGTAATATAAATTCAAGAGCTTAGATTGACTTGAATCAACGTTTTTATGAGATAATGAACCAGCCGATAACATCGCATACATATGCATATAGTGAGATGCTAAGTCCAAGCTCACCAACAATTGCCATATGACAGTGTAACTAGGATATAACACAGAAAGATAAACAATCAAAGAACTTGTAGCGCATCTGTCAGTAACCATGTCCAACACAGCACCAAATTTTGTACCTTGGTTATATTTTCTTGCTGCATAGCCATCAAAAGCATCAAGAAAACCTGATATTCCGTAGAAGATTAACGTCAAAATAGGATGGTTTCTCATACAAAGAAATGATATAACTGCTGTTATGATACGCAAATACCCTATCAAATTTGGGATATACAAGAATATATCATGAGGTGTAATCTGTCTGCCTGGACTGGAATGCAGTGGTGAAGTATGTGACTGTTTTGCGGTTGGAGGTGTTGCCATGTCTTGATGTGCATTTAGGTTGTTTATTTTAAGTGGATCTACTACTTCTGATGGCATAATTGGCGTAACTATTGTAACAACTTGGAATGGGTATAGTGGAAGTATTACCAATTATAAATAATATGTGTATTGGAAAATGCGTTTTTTTTCATTAAGCAAATTAAATTATAATCCTAATACAACAAGAGCATATGGACGTTAGAACCAACAACATTCACCATCGAGAGAGCATCATGTGATTTCTACCTCAACTGATCTACAGCTTGTAACACATCTATCTTCATTCGCTCGTACTACAGAAAGCCCGTGACCGCTCTCTATATTCCAGTATTGCAAGTAGATCCATTGCTGTATACACATCGTCTAGTTCAGGATGTAGTTTGGTGTTCCCAGACCAATGATCACTGCACATGAGTACAGTACTGAATCGACTAGGTACAGGCTTAAATTCCAGCTTGCTGTGTTTCGTATGACCGCAAAAGAGGGCTTGCCGACCAAACCGTGTGGATTCAATAGATTGCGTATACGCCTTACTTTTCCCCCATTAGGATTGATTCTGAAACTAGAAATTAAAGCAAACAGGGTTCCTATCATGTGATCGAAGCACGTAACAGCCTCAGAAGAAAACCATGTCTGCAAATGGTGTGTGGCTTATTCACTCTACTACACAGGATCTCACAGGCATTCGTAGACAATGATTGTCTAGAGAATAGTGATTCAATATGGCGGGTGTTGTCTGATGGGTGTGTTGCCAAATCACAGTGGTCGTGTGCCTCAGGTTTTGTAAGTTTGGTCCACGTTCAAGAGAAAAAGATTTTTCTTAGAACTAAATACTCCAGCCTAATTTAGTTGCCTGACAGCAGTTCATTCCATCCAATCTATCATGAATGAGTTTCTCAATTATAAGGTAGATCTTACATTGAAAGATGGTAGTATTTCAACTGGTTTGATTTCTCGCGTAGACAGCCAGCAAATCACATTGCTAAATGCAATACAATCGATCAAACCAAACCTGGTAATACCAAACTTGTATGTAAGCAGCAGTCAAATTGCTGATTTGAAGGTCACTCAATTGCCTCCGAACTACAAAGATCAGAGTAAGAAACTGAAAAAGACAAGAAACGATGAGCTCTTGGATGATGCCATCGTGTATGCATCGAAACCCAATACACCTGGAGCAAACTCACCTAAATTGAGAAACAGCAAGGTGCAACGAGGTTCATCTGCTGGCTCTGAACAAAAACTGAATCAGCCTGATTGGGGTAAAAAGAGTGATGTTCAAGATATAAAAGACCAAGATTTCGATTTTCAAGCTAATCTTGCTATGTTTGACAAAAAATCAGTTTTTGCTGATTTTCAAAAGAAAGATCATACAAATATAAACGACAGATTGATTGGTCATAACAAGATTGATAATTTACAAAAGTCTAGAAAGGAGAAGTACGATAATGATGAAATGGTCTTGGATAAAAATAGAATAGATAATTGGGAAAACATTGGTGCTACTAATAGTAGTAAAACCGGGACACCTGTAATACAACAAGCTTCATTCAAAGATCAGAAACAGCAATCTGTTCAAAATCAGAATTTCAAATTAGTCAATTCTAATAACTTGAGTACCATTCCTTTAGCATCTCCTGTACAATTATTAGAAATAGAAAGATTATCTAATGATTCATATGGTATAACACCCTCCAGGATGACAGAGGTATGTGCTACCAACTTATCACAGTTGATCATTGAAAATGTTTTAGGTGGAGCAGTGAGATTAAGTAATAAAAAGAATCACAACTTGCCACCGTTAGTCTTGTTGTTGATAGGAAGTGGTCGTTGTGGAAGTAGAGCTTTTGCGACGGGACGTCATTTGACCAATCATGGAGTAAGAGTACTAGCATTTGTCATCAACGCGGATGAAACTGATCAAGATTTACAGCAGCAATGGGAATTATTTGAAAAACTGGGAGGGAAAATAATTTTCAATAATGTGCATGAATTACTCGATATAGTAAACAATCAATTGGATACACCTGTTGAAGTTATAATAGATGCTTTACAAGGATATGATGATCACTTAGAAGATATATTCTATAAAGAAGAAGATCAGAAGACGTTACAAAAGTTAATGAAATGGTGTAATGAGCCACATCAACAATCAAAAATCATGTCCTTAGATATCCCATCGGGTATAGATGGTGGATCGGGGATCTGGTTGGATGATTCATTCAGATTGAACTGTCGTTGGTGCATATCTATGGGTATCCCATTGACTGGAATAATTTTAGCTTACAACAATGGGGTAATGAATCAAATAGATCATGAGGACATAAGTCACTATTTGGTTGATATTGGTATACCCAATAAAGTATACAGCCAAAAGGGTAATTTACGTAAATTTGATAAATTCTGGTACAGTGCAGAATCAAGTATCAAGCTAGATGTTACTAATTAATCCCCCCTCCCCCTTTGTATTATATAGTACTTTTAATAGAATATCATAGATACTGGTGGTGGTACCGTACGTGTGTGAAAATCATGCTGATAATTATGTAGATTCTCAGAACGAAATTTTTTTTGTCTTTTCAAATCCCTGCTGTAAACGAAAGACCAACATTTCAATTCAACCATCAATTGGTAATAGATCAATAATGGCATTTTCGTTTGGACCTAACAACAATTGGGGAGCATCTACTGGATTTAGTAGACGAAATTCAGTAGGTGATGGTCCAATTTCCAATACATCTGGAGGTCTGTTTGGAAACAAACCAAACACGAATACTAGTGCTGGGTTATTTGGCAATTCAAACATGAATGCTTCAACAACTGGATCTATTTTGGGCAATTCTAATACAAGTACAAGTACGAATACTGGAGGATTGTTTAGTGATTCTGCCTCAACAAATGCTGGATCTAACTTATTTGGCAATGTAAATACAACACCATCAAATACTGGATTGTTTGGCAATACAAATACCGCTTTAAGTACTAATACCTCGGGAGGATTGTTTGGAAAACCCATGACAAATACTTCAGGAGGCTTGTTTGGAAATTCAAATGCCACTACTAATACAAATACAAGTGGCGGAGGGTTATTTGGCAACTCGAATACAAATGTAAATACTGGATCCAAATTGTTTGTCAATTCTAGTGCAAATACATCCAACTTATCAGGGGGACTTTTTGGAAACTCGTCAAGTATTAATTCTGGTGGGTTATTTGGAAAATCATCAACAAATACAGGAGGATTATTCAATCAACAACCACCATCAATTGATCTCACGGTAAATAACAAAAATGCATATAGTTATTCACAAGTGCTTTCAAACTTGCAATCATCAGCTGCAAATATGCCTGAATCAATAACGACAACACTATTTTCAGAGAGTAAAGAGTCGTCGGACAAGAAGAGAAGATTTTCATACTTGGAAAAACCAGAAACTCACAAACCTACATCGTCATTGTTGACTAAATTAGGTCAAACTTTCAGATTTATAAAAAATGGAAGTTCTTCAAATTCTTTACAATCATTAAAGGGATTGTTTACTTCAACTGATGTTCTACATTCTAGAGATAAGAAAAAAATGTTGCCTACACCAATAGCAGTGACTCCCAAAGCAATATCAAAACCTTCATATAAAGCGGTTGATGCAAGGCGTGTTGGAAGTATGAAGAGATTAACTATAAAGACAAAGCCACAGAAGTATCATTTGATTGATGTAAATAAGGTGTTCAATGCGAAGAGAAGGAAGATCATAATGAGTACGGCCTCGGCAGATAAATTATTGACTGAAAAATATTTAAGTGATGAGGATAGTGACGAAGATGAAGAAGAAGTAATAAATAGTAAGAAATTTGCTAGATATTCTTATAGAGTTGGAAAAGATACAGAAAAAGTGGAAGTTAATGAAACAGCTACTAGAATTGTACAAAGTGATAAGATTAAAGAGAATTCAAAGGATGAAACTGTGGAATTACATGATGGTTATTGGTCAACTCCTACAATTAAAGAATTATCTGATATGACACTGCAACAATTATCAAGTTTGGATAATTTTATAGTAGGTAGAGTTGGCTGTGGGCAAATTGCATATAATTATCCAGTAAATTTGACTCAAGTGTTAAGAGATGCTGAAGAGAGTGGGGTGTCTTTGGAGAAAGAATTATTTGGTAAAGTTATTGAAATAGGTCCTAAAGTGATAATTACATACAAAGATGATCCAAAAAAGCCACCAATGGGATTTGGATTGAATGTACCAGCAACAATTACGCTTGAAGGAGTGAATCCAAAAAACAATGTATCTGTTGATGATCATATAAACTTCTTAAAACGTCAAGTTGGCATGGAATTTGTCACATACGATCCTATAACCTATGTATGGGTTTTCAAAGTTAAGCATTTCAGTATATGGGGATTGATTGATGAAGATGATGATCAACAAAAAGATTTATTGGCAATGAAAAGAAAGCAAGATAGTCAAGAATCACAAGCATCAGTTGAGTATTCTAAGCTTTATGACAATGAAAAATATAAACAAGAATTAAAAAAGCAAAAACTTAATGAACAAACTAGGATTGTGCCCGGCGGCTGGGAATATTCCGCACCACCATCAGAGAATCCATTATCTATCAAACGCAAGTTGGTTTCTGAAGAAATTAGCAATGAATTAAATAAATACAAAGATGGTCAAAGCGCAAATGCATTAAGTGCTCAAGTTAGTGATATTACCATAGATTCTGACATAGATTCTTCAGAAGTTAAAGACGAGGAAGCTGTCGTAGAATACATGAAAAAGTTAGCGAATATGATTCCTCCTGATGCTGTTTTGGACGAAATTGTTGATGAGAAAGTCTATGAACCTGAAATTACAAACGACTTCATATTTGATAACATACAGATTAGGCCAAATCTACCAACATCAGATGACTGGTTATTACAATTGGAACTATCAAATCAATTAGATTCAGCGTTGGCTCCATTTGCATCTGAACCAAAGAAGAAACTGGATAAGTTAACAATTGAAAAGGTGGACGAAATCTTATTTCCTGATTTCAATAAAGATAGTTTGAATATGTCTACACCAACCAAGAAATTACATACAATTGACGATATGGATGAAAGAGAAGATATTTATAACGACAACATTCCAAGTATATTTCACACATTGTTAACTAGTTCAGTCTTCGCTACAAGAGATAACAATTATCCAAAACTTAAAGAGACTACTTGTTTCAAGTTTGAAAATTTGAAGACAATCAATCAGGAGAAAGAAGAAAGAGAAATAGTTACATTAGCATCAGCCTTGTTTGATGATATATCTACCGAAGAAGCAGCACCAGATGTTGCAAATGCATTAGTTGACATCAAGAGGAAACAATTATTTGGTCATTGGTTGAAACAATATAATCTCGCAAAGATAACGAAATTATTGAAAGAGAATGAACATGACCCATTGGAGTCAACGTTTCTTTATATGTGTGCTGGGAATTTAATTAAAGCTATTGAAACTGCAATGAATGCAAATAGCAATCATTTATCAGTAATTGTTACACTTGCTGATGCTAACGATGTAGTTGTTAAATCCATTGCTGGTAATCAGTTAGCAAACTGGAAAGAGACCAATTCAACAAAATTTATTCCATCACCAATTGTTAAAATATATCATATACTAGCTGGTGAATTTGATGAAGTTTTAGAAACTTCCCCTTGGAATATTGCGCTAGCTTTGAAATTATTTTATGGAGAATCTGAAGATCTCAAGACATTAATTCAAGAATTCAAATTCAGATTTCCGCAAGATCCTATCACAGATGTTTTGAAACTTTTCTCTTCTGAAATTAGCTTCTCGAGTATTTCATCTACTTCGTTGAACATAAAGTTGAAATGGTCTTTCTGCAAGATACTTGGAGATTTTAATTACGATATTATATCACAAGAATTTGGTAAATATTTGGAATCTGCTAATTATTGGAAAGAAGGTATTGTTTTATATGCACATATATTTGATGACGCAAAAGCTGAGGACCTTATACGAAGCTTGATAATAGCCAAGATTGATTATATCAAAGCTGGAACAACGGATAAAGAACAATATCTAATGGAAGTTCTCAAGATACCACAGTCCGTAATATATGAAGCCGTTGCTATTCGAGAGAGATCTAAAGATGACTTCTGGGGTGAATGTGAGGCATTGGTTAAAGTTAGTTTATGGGATAAAGCACATAGAACTATAGTCACCGAATTAGGTCCAACTACTGTAGTATCGAATTCACGGGATGATATTCAACATTTGATGGACATATTTCACAAATTTCCACAAGGCGGCTTGATTATATCGAACTGGAATATAGGTGCAGGAGTATATGAAAAGTACTTGTCACTTTTGAATCACGAAGAGGATACAGAAGACATTAGATTCTTGCTTGATAATCTACCATTAGCCAAGTATGACTCAGTCAAGGAAAGAGTTGCATTGAATTTAATTTCTAAATTTGTTGGTAACTTGACTTTAGAAAGCAAAACCATTGAACAAAGTCAAAAATCAAAGGTATTGAAGTTGCCATTAGGTAGTGTTGAAAAGGAGTATTTTGAACTTAGATTGTACAGTTAGATAGAAACATGTATAACATAAACTAATATTAAAAGTCTGTTAAGCTCTCTAGTATACCGCTGTTGATTGATAGTTACTCTGCTTATTAATAATCATACATAAAAAAAAAACTAAATATTTAAATCATCAGTCATCAATCTCATCAACCACATATATGTCACCCACTCAAACAGATCTAGAAACAAAAAAGCTAGCAGCTCCTGAACCAGAGCATTGTCCCGGTCCAGAGTCAAACCTTGCTGGCAAAGAAGAGGCTTGTAAGGGTTGCGCAAATCAGGAAATTTGTTCATCACAAATACCCAAGGGTCCGGATCCAGATCTACCACAAATCAACGAGCGACTCTCGAACATAAACCACAAAATACTTGTATTGTCTGGGAAGGGAGGTGTTGGTAAATCCACTTTTACGAGTATGCTTGCATGGGCGATAGCTGCAGATGAAGAATTAGAAGTTGGTACAATGGATTTAGATATCTGTGGGCCATCATTGCCACGAATGTTAGGAGCAGAGGGCGAAAGTGTGCATCAATCAAACAGTGGATGGAGTCCCGTATACGTTGCTGATAATTTGGGGCTTATGAGTATTTCATTCATGTTACCAGATCCTGATTCTGCTATCATTTGGCGAGGCGCCAAGAAGAATGGACTCATAAAGCAGTTTTTGAAGGATGTGAACTGGGGAGAAAGATTGGACTATTTGGTTGTGGATACTCCTCCCGGGACGTCTGATGAGCATTTATCGGTAACCTCGTACATGAAAGAGGTTGGAATAGATGGAGCACTAATTGTTACCACGCCACAGGAGGTCGCCCTTTTGGACGTACGTAAAGAGATTGATTTTTGCCGAAAAGCAAATATAAAAATTTTGGGATTAGTGGAGAATATGTCAGGATTCGTGTGTCCGAATTGCAAAGGAGAATCACAAATTTTCAAAGCTACAACAGGAGGAGGAAAGAAGTTATGTAAGGAATTGAAAATACCATATCTTGGTGAAGTCCCACTAGATCCGCGCATTGGTAAAGCTTGTGATAATGGAGAATGTTTCTATGATCAATATCCTGATTCACCTGCTGCTACTGCTATATTAGATGTTGTCGATGCTCTACGAGATCAAGTTGAATTGAATTTGGAGAAATTGAAAATTCAGTAAATTTATAGATGTAATACATTAATGACACTTTCAGATGAATTGTACTGGTACCAGTGTGCAGACCTAGAACAAGTTCAGAATCCTCTGTTTTGCATTTGCATTGGTAGCTCTTGAACATATATAAGTCCAAGATCAAAGAAAATCATCGCAGATACTAGAATCACAACCAATTAATAGATGACAGATTTAGATACATTTATAAAATCCCAATCAGACTTCAGAGAATCGCGTTTATCATCCCTATACTCAAACTTTCAAAAGAATAAGCTGTTGAATCCGGAAGGATACGAGGCAAATATTGCAGCATGGCAATCATTACTCCAGAAACTCGCCATCTCAGATACGTATTTTGCTGATTCGAGAATATCCATTTCTTCATATCATCCTGATCTAGCGCAAGCTTTGAGTATTGCTCAGTATGGAAAACCACAAAATTTGGCAAATATAATCAACGAGTTAGTGATTCGAAAGGTGTTTGTTCCGTACTCTTTGTATAATGAAAGTACCGAGTCGTACTTCAGCATAATTCATGAACAAAGAAATATCTTAGCTTATATCTCACCCAAATCTTGGCTCAAATGGGGTGCCAGTTATATATCAGGAGGTTATTCTGCAATCCAGAAGGGCGGCTTGGCAGACGACAGATTTATATATTGGGACGAATTATTGAGACTTGGTGATGAGTATCTCGCACTCCTACAGAATGAAATACGTAAGGAGGGAACATATTCGTCGAAAATCTTTAACAATCATACGTTGTATCAATACTTGAACAAGTTTTTTAAAGTACCATCTACAGATTTTGCTATATTCTTGAAATATTGGTCTAGAGAAAAGTCCGCGATTCTGATTCGTCAAGTAGATGATGTTATATACGTAAAATTGGGGGAGCAGCTTTCTGATGATGATATAGAGATTGCGAACTTGCAGATGTCAATCCATAATCTCGAGAATAGAAATATCCAACTCGAGAAGAAACTAAGTGAAATCAACACAAAATCCGTCCTTACTTTACCACAAGATCAGCAAAAGCATCGCTTAAGACATATACTTCTTCAGAAATCCATCATTCAGAAATCACTCACTAACTCGTTGAATTTGTACACTCAGTTAAATAACATATTGATGAAAATAAATGATTCAACTCTTAATTCAGAAATATATGGACAATTGCTTTCAAGTTCAAAGAGTTTGCAAAATATGAATAATAAAGTGAGTTTGGATGACATTGACAAAGTTCGCGTAGAAATTGACGAAGAGATCGCTAAAGAAAGTGAGATCTCTTATGCTTTGTCTCTGGTTGATGTTGATGTTGATGTTGATGATGAATTTGAGAGATTACAAAGAGAAGCCAAAGAAGAAGAGAGGAAAGCTGAAAAAGAAGAGAAGAAAGCTCAAACAAAGAATGACGAACCTGATGGTACTGAAATGAAGAAAGAGAAAGCTATAGAGAAATCTGAAGATCTATTCTTAGAACGTTTCAACAAATTGAAGGTTTCCACTGCTGAACCTGAATCAAAAACACCAGTAGAATCACAACCTTTAGCGAACTAGATTGACTAAATATTCATTAGGAAAAGCAAATATATATGAATATATAAAGGCAGATATCATTCTGCATTACAAGAATTAAACAGGTACAGAAAACAACTTTAATTGACTTTAAGATCCACCGAATATCTGCTAACCTAACCTAACCTAATATTTGTAAAATTTGTTGAGTTAAATTGAATAATTCAACTTTAGGATCTTCATATTGGTCATCATTGCCTATTTGGGATTGTTGTATTTGTTGTTGGCTAGCACTTAAATTTTTGATACCTGATAGGATTGATTCATCTTCTTTTATTAATCCATTAATTTCACCATTATTTGATTCTAATAATTGTAAAATTGTCCACAATGCAATATGTTCAAACGTCGCACTTCCACTTTCCAAGAATCTGATCAAAAACCCATGAATGCCTTCATTTGGTTGTGACCAGTTATTTAAAATGTATTGTTTATGATCGTTCGAGACTCTTGAACATAAATTAGCTAATGCTGCTGCTGAGTTACCACAAACCTCACCATTTTCACTAAATGTTAAAGGGATTAACACATCTATAATATGACTTTCATATAATTTTGGTTTTAAATCATCAGCAAGGGCTAAAATTGCGAAACATGCTGAGATTTCCAGTTGAACAGAAAGTGGTACCTTCAAGACTAATTCTTTACATTTATCTACTGCTCCAGCTGCTAATAATGCTGTTCTATTTTTTTCTGATGATGCAGCCAAATTTCTCAATGTGGATACAGCATGACATTGAATTTCTTCAGAGTCAGTATAATCCAATAATCCAACTAAGGGTTTTAAGAATCCTGCTTCAATAATTAATGCTTCGTTTAATGGATGAATTGAAATATTTCTTATACATGCAACAGCAGCTAACACTAAGGGTTGATGATTACATGTTAATAATTGTACCAAATGAGGTAAACCTCCAGCTCTGACGATTTCGACTTGATATCCAGAATCGGATGCTAAATTTCTTAATGCTAAAGTGGCTTGACATTGTACTCTTGGTGAAGGAGAATCCATTAAGTTGACTAATTGACTAACTAATTTTGGTTCTGTACTTGCTAATTTTTTTCTATTGACTTCGTCAACGGCAATATTTGAAAGTGCAGTGGTACAATAGTATTGAACATCGGCATCGTCATTTGATAATAATGAAACCAATACCGGCACAGCACCTGCATTAACTAATTCTTGTCTATTTTCTCCCAGATGAGTCATATTTAATAAAGCTCCCGTAGCGTTTCTTTGAACTCTTATATCTTTAGATTTAGCTAACTTAGTTAACGGAATTAATGCACCACTTTTTGCAATTTTCGACTTGTTATCATCTTGAGTAGCCAAATTGGTTATACAACCAACCGCATTGCATTGAACTTCAATATTTGTTGACATCATTTGTCTAATTAATGGTTCCAACCCACCCATTTCAACAATGAGGATTTTGTTTTCAGTATTCACTGCCAAATTACCCAAAGCTCCACAAGCAGCTCGTTGTACTTCAGAATCTGTCAGTTGTAATAATATTAAAATGGGCTCCAAAACATCTCTATTAACTTCTCTAACATCTTTTTCAGTAATTTCAGCAAAAGCTAATGCCGCACTCCTCTGCAAATCGATGTTTTCCGAATAAACCAACGTACTCAAAGCTCTCAAGGGGCCATTGCTGAAAAAATCAACATCTGAACGGTTCTCTAAGTATTGTAATAATGCTGATATAGCTTCTCTTTCATTCTCGGCTAATAGTAATTGGGTATGGCTTCCATCACCTCCGCGAGAACCTAAGCAACTACAGCAAGAACCCATTATTATTTATATGTTATGCGTAACTCTTTCGTAATTTGTATGTAATGGAGGTGTTGACGAATAATGACTAGATCGGTTGGGGTTAGTATGTTAAGTGCTGTATATGCAATGGCAGGCACTTGATAAACTCTTTTCGAACTTGGAAATCTCTGGTTTGAAGATATATAATGACGATGCTGCAGTCAATGTTGTACAACACTCTTTAAAACAAGGAAAAAATAGTCAGAAAATGAAAATGAAAATGTACAATTTCAAAAGGGACTGGCAAACGAATATCTTGATTGAATGGTGTGATTCACTTGAATGAGCTCTAAAAATAAGATGATTATATGGTTGATGAGGGATAACGAGGACTGATTACGTTCTGGTAGATTGTAGTGAATTGGTTCAGTGTGTGGGTTTAGTCTAGTTTGGTAGAGAAAATTAAGCGACAAAAAAGTCGAATGTCGTAAATTGTACATATATGCACGACCTTTCCTCCGCCGCTGATAGGGAATAACAATTCACATCGGTGCTAGTTATGACTACTCTGGCCAATGGGTAATGGGTTGCTATTGCACCTACTATAATGTGGATGTGGGTAGACGATATTAGTGTCCTGACTATCTATTCTGCTGATGCAGCCAATTTTGTGGTGAGATATTCACATGTTTTCTACGTCTTTTTGGTATACTCTTCATACAGTTGTTGTTGTTGTAGTACTGGTAGTGGTCGTGGTGGAGTAGTTGTCGGAATCAGTTTTGTGTATTTTCTTTCTCTTCGACACAAGATTGAACTTTCAAGGTACATACTACCGAGTGTCATTTTCATCGACAAGAGAAGTGATGCTGAATGAGCTAGAGTCAATGTTTTGGTCGAACTTACATTTCTTGACAAAATCGAATGGCCAGCAACCAAGTGAGCCAGATGCTTTAAGCACTGTAATCTGAAAACCCGCTGCATTTCTATTGTGTGAGTTGAAATGACGATATATCTATCGATGTGCTACCATGTGCTACGAATTTATCTCACCAGAGTAGTAGCATAGTCTATCTTAATACCAGACAAGTTATACCGAACTCATTGGGTTTTGCTTTATTAGGCGCCGAAAACTACCGTGGTGTTGGAATGGTATGTGAGGTGTTGTCTGATGGCAACTGGAATCCATTTCAAATTTCAAAGGATTGTGAGAAGTTTAGAACCAAAACTTCATAAAACTTTCTTGAGTGGAAATCACGGATGCAAGAAATGACTCTCATCCAGAGCATTTAGACGGTGCACCTCTCTCAACACTTATGTGTATTAGGTATAGACTAATAGCTGTACTGTGCCGCCAGAGGTGCTGCCAGATGGCAAACCAGCTCCTACCTCTACATACACAGAGAAAGAGAAAGAGGAAGAAAAGGATCTGGCTCAGCTTCTTATTGAAGTGAGCAATACACAAACACAAGGAGAGTACGTCGGGAGATTAGTCAGGGCAGCATTCGTAGCGTTAGCAATTTAATAATACATTACATTAGACACACAAGGTAAAAAAACAGTACCACCAGTTTGGCGGCCATTCTTTCTCATTCACCCTTTTTCATACTCTGACTATATTTCGTTGACTTTCATTTCTTCATTTCTTTTCCATATCGGTTTCAATCGAACTTTTGTTTTCATCAAACTTTTGTTTCATTGCTGTCCTTGTTTTAACACCTTATTCTTAGACTTGACTTTCAATCTTCACAGAACAGAGGGTACACAGGAGAATGTCAGAAAAGCGTACCATTTTATTCCGGTTGTCAAACTTAGGCCACCCCGTAAATAATGAAAACATCAACGATGGAGTGTTAATCTTACCATCCATCGATATTCCAAACTACAAAGAAGGTGATGTTATATTTGAATTGAAGTTTCAACTAAATGCTGCAAGTAAAGTCTCCAGAAAGGGTGTCTTTCATACCAACGTCCCAAAAAGTTTCGATGATGAATTTGATCGATACACTCATCATCCCTATCCTATAGAATCATCTTTTCATCGAGATGCTACTATCATTATACCAATCTTCAGACCTGGTGCTTACAACTATTATATCAGTTATGATGATGAAAATGGCGAGCAGCAAAAAACAGAGAAGTATTATTTTAATGTTCAGCCGAATTTGAAGATAAACGGTCAGTTTGTTGCTTTTAATTCGATTAATGTTGAAACTGTTGTTTCTAAATGGATTGGTCCTTACCAAAACTGGGATAAGTTTTTCAAACATGTTGCTGATAAAGGTTATAATATGATTCATTTCACTCCATTACAAGAGAGAGGAGAATCAGATAGTCCATACTCGATATACGATCAGTTAAAACTTGATCCTAATATTTTCCCCAAGAATGAAGAAGCTTCAAAACAAATCCATGAGGTATTGAACAATAATAATTTATTGTCGTTGACTGATGTTGTTTGGAATCATACTGCAAATAATTCAGATTGGTTGAAAGACTCACCAAATTCTGGTTATAACGCGGACAATTCTCCTCATTTGATTTCTGCAATTGAATTAGATGAAGCTCTTTTAGAATTTTCCAAAAATTTAGGTGAACTAAATTTGCCTACTGTTATCAATGATGAATCTGATTTAAAAAAGATTATAAACGGCTTAGGTGTTCACGTTTTAGATAAATTGAAATTGTGGGAATACTACATTTTCAACAGAAAGCAAATCTTGGATGATTTAGAAAAAGAATTTAGTGAAAAGAAGAACGAAATTACTCGTGTTAAAATTCCCAGTGAAGTTGATCCAAACAATTTGAAACAACTAGCTATATATACCTTAAAATATGCTAATGTTCACAGTAGACCAATTTTGGGTAATAGATTTGAAAACAAATTAGACGTGAGTAAATTCTTGGGTATATTATTCAGTTTATTCCATGTCAACATTGAATTGGAGAATTTAACCGAAAAAGCAGGTGAAATAATTGACGAAATAAATGTTGATTTATATGCTGCTTACGATGATGACATAAAGACCATAAAACAACAAGTGGGAGATAGAATCAAATTTTTAAGAGTGGCAAACAATGGACCAAAATTAGGTGCCATCAATGAAAAAGCACCTTTAACTGAACCATATTTTACAAGATTCACCGATGCCAATGGTAAGGCTCAAGCATTAGCCAATAATGGATGGATATGGGGTGGTAACCCATTAGTAGATTTTGCTTCACATCAATCAAAAGCTTATTTAAGAAGAGAAGTTATTGTATGGGGAGATTGTGTTAAATTAAGATATGGTGAAAAATATGAAGACTCACCAGAATTATGGAAAAGAATGATTAAGTATACTCAAGAATCTGCTAAAGTTTTTAATGGTTTTAGAATTGATAATTGTCACTCAACTCCATTACATGTAGGTGAAAGATTATTAGATGAAGCAAGGAAAGTTAATCCTAATTTATATGTGATTGCTGAATTATTTTCAGGATCTGAAGCCATGGATAAAATATTCGTCGAAAGATTGGGCATAAACTCTTTGATTAGAGAAGCTATGCAGGCCTGGAATGTTGGAGAATTATCCAGATTGGTTCATAAACATGGTGGTAGACCAATTGGATCTTTGACCTGGTTACCTTTAGATGATTTTTCGTATCCTGCTGAGAAAGAACCTACCAAGAATAAATATATAGATGGTTATACTGAATTAGAAATTCCCAAAGTATTAACTAGTCAACAACCTCATGCCATTTTTATGGATTGCACTCATGATAATGAAATGCCAAACCAGAAAAGAACAGTCGAAGATACATTACCAAATGCTGCATTAGTTGCATTTTGTTCATCTGCAATTGGATCAGTTTATGGATATGACGAATGTTATCCAGCTTTATTGAATGTTGTTACTGAAAAAAGACACTATGATTTGAACCAAGATAACGGAATTGGTAAAATCAAAGCAAAATTACACAAAATAAGAAAAGATTTTGCGTTAGAAAGTGAAGATATTTTACGAGATCATGAAATGTATATTCATCATGAAGGACAATATATTACAATTCAAAGATATAACGCAAGAACAGGGAAAGGTAAGTTTTTAATTGCAAGAAGTAAATTCAGTAACCATGAAAGTGAACAAATCTTATCACCTTGTGTATTAAGTGGCACTAAAGTGAAACATGAATTCAGTTATACTTTGAAAAAAGTTGGAGATTATGAAGAAAGTGATAAATACTTAGCTGGAATTCCTGTAAAAGTTGAAGAAATAAAATCTCCAGTCATTGAATACAATAATGGTGATTCAGTAATCCAAGTTAACGGCGAGTTTATTCCTGGTTCAATTTCAGTATTCTCCACAGAAATTCCTGGAGTTGATGTATCTTTAGATGATTATGTTAAAGAAGGTGCTATAGAAGCTTCTAAAGGATTGGACTTATACGATCTTAATGCCTTGTTGTACAGATCATCACCAGAAGAATTGGATGCAAGTGGTGGTAAAGAGAATGTTTATAATATCCCGAAATATGGATCTTTAGTCTACGCAGGTTTGGAAGGTTGGAATACTGCTTTGAAACATATTATTTGGTCAAATGACTTAGGAAGTGCCATTTGCAATCATATAAGAGACGGAGAGTGGGCTTTAGATTACATTGTCAACAGATTAGATAAATATGTTGCTAAGTCGAAAAACTTAGGTAAATTCCAAGAATGGTTACGTTCTAGATTTGATGCTATTAAAAAGGCCCCTTATTTCTTGAGACCTCATTATTTTTCATTAATTGTTGGAATCGCATACGAAGCAGCAAGATTTAGGGTGTTGAGACAATTTGGCAAAGAAATTCAACAAGCTACTAATTTTGTTCAAAGTCTTGCTTTAACTTCTGTACAAATGTGTGGATATATGAACAATACTTCCTTGTTTCCTGATAAACAAGTTGCTTGCTTAGCAGCTGGGTTACCCCATTTTAGTAATGATTATATGAGATGTTGGGGTAGAGATGTGTTCATTTCTTTCCGGGGTTTACTTATTGTGCCAGGTAGATATGAAGACGCAAAACAACATATTTTGGGATTTGCAAAGACTTTGAAACATGGTTTAATTCCAAATTTACTAGATGCAGGAAGAAACCCAAGATATAATGCTAGAGATGCAGCTTGGTTTTTCTTACAAGCTATTCAAGAATACGTAACGTATGTACCTAATGGTATTGAGATTTTGGATGAAAAAGTCACCAGAAGGTTTCCCTTAGACGATAAATATATCCCATTTGATGATTCAAAAGCATTTACTCATGAATCTACAATCAAAGAGGTAATTTATGAAATTTTGCAAAGACATGCCAAAGGAATTAAGTACCGTGAAGCCAATGCAGGACCAAACTTAGATTCACAAATGAAAGATGAAGGATTTAACGTGGAAGTCGGTATTGATTGGACCACAGGTTTGGTTCATGGTGGATCTCAATTTAATTGTGGTACATGGATGGATAAAATGGGTGAAAGTGAAAGAGCTCATAACAAAGGTGTTCCAGGAACACCAAGAGATGGGGGAGCTGTGGAATTGCAAGGATTAATGAAAAGTGCATTGCGATGGGTTAATCGGTTACATAACGATGGAAAATTTGAATATAACGATGTCGAAAAACCAGATGGCTCAAAAATTTCTTTATCAGACTGGGAACAACTAATTCAAGAAAATTTCGAAAGATGTTATTACATTCCTGAAAATCCTGAAGATGATGAGAATTATGTAGTTGATCCAAACGTTGTCCATCGTAGAGGAATTTATAAGGATTTGTTCAAATCTGGTAAACAATTTGAAGATTATCAATTGAGACCAAATTTTGCAATTGCAATGTGCGTAGCCCCTGAACTATTCAGCAAGGACAAAGCATTGAAAGCGATTCAAGTTGCCGATGGTGCAATCAGAGGCCCAGTAGGTATGTGTACATTGGATCCACTGGATTGGAATTACCGTCCATACTATAACAACAGTATTGATAATGATGATTTTGCCACTTCCAAAGGTAGAAACTATCATCAAGGACCAGAATGGGTATGGAACACTGGATACTTCCTTAGAGCGTTTTTATTATTCCACTATTTGAATGACGAATCAGCAAAAACAAAATCCGGTGATCCGTCAATTAAGATATATACGTTAGTAAACGAAAGATTGCAACATCACATCGAATGGATCAAAAAAAGTAAGTGGGCAGGATTAACTGAACTAACAAATAAAGACGGGGAATTGTGTGGAGATTCAAGTCCAACGCAAGCTTGGTCAAGTAGTTGTTTACTTGACCTATATTACGACTTGTGGAATGATTACCATTACCATAATAGACTGTAAAGTGATTTAAAGTGAATTATTAGGGACACGCTTTATTGTAGGAACAATATATATATATATATATATATATATAGAAAATCTGCCAGCAGACGTCAAAGGTGCGAAGCGATGCCCCATTGCGCCATTGATTACCATTCAAGAATTGGCTGTTTCTGGATAAGCCAAAAGCAGCTGGTAGCACTAGCGCTAGTGGTGGGGAAGGCGAAACCCGCTAATTGATATCCAAGGATACTGCATCCGATACACACTACGATGAACATCCATAAACCCCACATGAAACGTCACTAATAGTAGGAGTGGTATGCAGGACAATACAATATACGGATTTGGATATCCTAATTTTCACATTTACCACCAGTAGACCGCCATACATATATATTGGACTGCTAACCATTTCCATTTGTTGAATTTTTAATCGTTCGTTTCTTTATCCATACCCACAGCAAGCAACGATGTTATCCAAGGTCCTTAGAAGCAAGAGTGCTTTAAAGACAGCAGCTCCACAGTTGAGTTTATTGAGATACAAGTCCATCATCACCTTATCTTCAACTACAACAACATATGCAACTGATCACACTACATCCTCTGATAAACCATACTTGACTCCATCCTTTGTTAACAACGAGTTCATCAAATCCGAGTCCCAAGAATGGTTCGATATCCACGATCCGGCTACTAACAATGTGGTTTCCAGAGTCCCACAATCCACTGATGCTGAGTTGGAAGAAGCCATTGCGTCCGCAGAAAATGCATTCACAAAATGGAAAGATACAAGTATCATTAAAAGACAAGGTATCGCTTTCAAATTTGTCCACTTGTTGAGAGAAAACATGGACAGAATTGCAAGTGTCATTGTCTTGGAACAAGGTAAAACATTTGCTGATGCTCAAGGTGACGTGACTAGAGGTTTGCAAGTTGCTGAAGCCGCATGTAATATTACCAATGATTTAAAAGGTGAAACTTTGGAAGTTTCAACCGACATGGAAACTAAAATGATTAGAGAACCATTGGGAGTGATTGGTTCTATATGTCCGTTCAATTTCCCTGCTATGGTTCCACTATGGTCATTACCATTGATTTTGGTTACCGGTAATACCGCAGTTATCAAGCCATCAGAGAGAGTCCCAGGTGCAGCAATGATTATTTGTGAATTGGCCGCAAAAGCTGGTGTTCCACCAGGTGTTTTGAATATTGTTCATGGAAAACACGCAACTGTAAACAAGATTATCGAGGATCCAAGAATCAAGGCTATAACTTTTGTTGGTGGTGACAAAGCCGGTAAGTATATTTACGAAAAAGGTTCTGCATTGGGTAAGAGAGTCCAAGCAAACTTGGGAGCAAAGAATCATTTGGTTGTCTTACCAGATGCTCCAAAACAACAATTTATTAATGCATTGAACGGTGCTTCTTTCGGTGCTGCTGGTCAAAGATGCATGGCCATCTCTGTATTAGTTACAGTGGGAAAAACAAAAGAATGGATTAAAGACATTGTCAATGATGCCAAAGTCTTAACCACTGGTTCTGGTTTCGAATCTACCTCTGATTTAGGTCCATTGATTAACCCAGAAAGTTTACAAAGAGCTGAATCAATCATTGCAGATTCAGTAAGTGCTGGTGCTACTTTAGAATTAGACGGTAGAGGATACAGGCCAAGTGATGCGCGTTTCGCCAAGGGTAACTTCTTAGCCCCAACTATTTTAACAGGAGTCAAACCAGGTATGAGAGCTTACGATGAAGAAATTTTCGCCCCAGTGTTATCAGTAGTCAATGTTGATACAATTGACGAAGCAATCCAATTGATCAACTCAAACCCATATGGAAATGGTGTTTCACTTTTCACAACATCAGGTAGTTCAGCACAATATTTCACAAAAAGAATTGACGTTGGTCAAGTCGGTGTAAATGTTCCAATTCCTGTTCCTTTACCAATGTTCTCATTCACTGGATCGAGAGGCTCATTCTTGGGTGATTTGAATTTTTACGGTAAGGCCGGTGTTACATTTTTAACCAAACCAAAAACTATTACATCTGCATGGAAAACAAATACGATTGATGAGGAAATTTTGAAACCTTCCACTTCAATGCCAGTTCAACAATAAGTGATTAATATACGGTTATATAATGAAATAAGCGACACACGAAAAATATCTACTGCCCTATTTTTCCACAACCTTGAGCAACATGTATGTACATGAACGAAGTCCGGGAATTGATGTTACCTGCGGTCATTAATTCGGAGCGCAAACACGGATATATCGTAACTGGATCAACAAGCAAAACTCTAAATACCAGAGTTTTACTACTGAAATGTAATTCGCATTAACAACAACTGACCCATAGTTATCTTTGGGTTAGGCTACAACGGCTCGATTTAAAATGATGTTGTCGTCATTTGAATTAACTGTAGCTGTCTGTAATTGATCACACGAGGTAGTACAATGCAAACAAATGCTCAGCTTGTCCGCCCATATTGATATTGACGCGAAGCTAAATCAGTCTGATGCATCAGTATGTTGAAGAGTCTGGAGTTTGAATTGAAAATGGTTCGAGGATTAAAGTCCGGGGTACACAATAGAGGGCCAAAGTCGTTCTGCACTTCCATTGGATTTGCCCTGGGTACTGAAAAAAATATCTAATGTCGGAAACATAACACCGTTAGGCCTTTTTCGCAGGCTCCCACGGTCTCAAAATGACATTAACGTGTCCTAAGGTGAGGTTGGGTAAATTTTGGCTTGGCTTGCTGCCACAAATTTACCACATTGGTGGACTCGAACGGTCACACAAATTCGGCAGCTACAACAAAAACACCAGTGTAGTTTGTAAACATCGGTTGAAACAACAACCACTGTGTCCCATTTCTTACATCGTGGAAACAAGGGGGCGCTGGGGAAGCCGGGGAAGGAAGGAACGGAGGGAGATAGTGCGTTGGACGATCCAAGTAAAATCACAAACAGCTGAGAAAAGAAGGACCACGTACCCCAGACCAACCCTGCGTTGTGTGATGGCGTTGATGGAGTGACACTAGGCCCCTAGTCATCTATGGATTTAGGCTGATACGACGAAATGGAATCAATAAAACAATTCAATGGGCAAGAAAGTCTCTGGTGTCGGATTTGTTCGACAATACTGCGGGATTAGGCGTGGAAGTTTTGTTTTGGGTGTCAGTTTTAACCCGTAAAAATCCGAAGCACAGTTGAAGAACAAGACAAGACATGAGCTTTTGTGTATAAAGTTCTATTGTGATTGCTTTACATGTTAATTGATTTTCATTGCAGTTAATGCATGTTGGAAATAGACTTTACTGCGATTGTATATATATAAGCAAAATTTTCCACTTACTACAAAACCGCAAGTCTTGAATTTCACGTCTAACTGTGTGCCCAATTCCTATATATTCAATATTTACTTGACTCATATCCTCTACAGTATTATGTTATACTAGAATTACATCAATCTATCCCAATATGTTATGTATGTGTTTCCCGTTCATGTCTCAATCTTGATTACATTGAAACAATTAATCATTGGTTGAAAGGGAATTCACTCAGAAAAAATACACTCATACCGCCAAACCTTCGTCCCACCAGAACTGCAATATTGCAGTTCTGCATTTGTATATTGCCAGTCCAGATACTACAGAGGTGTTTGGCGAGGGAAGGGGGTAGATAAATAGGGTCTGCAAGGTACTTTATATTTTAATGGGTGTTTTTTTTAGGATTTCTAATTTTACATGGTATACTAATCTATATTTATAGCAACCCAAAATAATTCAGCATTGTTATCCACACCAATTGATGACATGTCTCACCAGCAAACTATAATGTCATCCAATGCTCCGCTAATTGTCAAAACAAGCAAAGAATGGGTATTGCCACCAAGACCAAAACCTGGTAGAAAATCAAAGGAATTGAAAGATACAAAGCCTAAGAAAAAGTACACGAAAAAGCAAAAACCCAAGGATATGGCAGTTGACCAGGATATCTCCTCCGATATCAGTGATTTACCTACATTGATGAAGAACGTAGCAATTATAGATTCAGAGAACATGGGTTTAAAATCAGACCTTCTATCATTGATTCATGAGTACAAACATTTAAAAGATCTCGTCTTGAATACTTCCCAAACTACATTGTCACCAATCGACTCCAATGTCCACAAACGGTCATACAATGAGGTCAATTCAGAGGAACAACTAATAACGAGAGGCTCGTCGAGAGTAAACACTATCTCAACTTCTTCACTGGCAGCATCAGCCACCACCTCAGATTTTGAAAAATTTATAAATATCGATGAAGTCGATTCCAACAAAAAGGTCAAGACTTCCAAGAAATTTGGTCATTATAAAGATTTCGACAAACTAGATACAGAAGAAGATTCAGATATAGACATCGATTTCGAAGAAGAGGAGGAGGATGATAACATAGTTACATCTCCAACTTGCTCATCAGATTTGTCTAGAACAACATCACCTTATTCCGATTTCGAGACCAACTCATTAATGAGCAGTTTGACTAGATCAACCACAGTATCTTCCGTTAGTACAGTGACTTATGAAAAACCAAAGCAATATCACCAGACACCGTCATTCAGTCTCAAAAAAACAGTCAATTTCTTTGAATTATCTAAATATGAAGAAGAATCAGGCGAATACATTTTCAAATTCGATTCAATAATGAACGGTTCCAAGAGTAGTATCTCAGCAAACGATGAATATAACATGATTACTGATATTTTGGAGGAGAAGTTGATGAATAATGATATAAAATACTACGTTGATGATGATATCACTTCAACAACAGCTGGGCTAGATTGGTGAGTGAAAAAAGAACTCAAAAATGGAACATTACCTCCTTAGAAAATTAACTCATCTCGCCAAGGCATAATACTACAAGCAACAATTGCCGCCCACTTCCACTCCCCATTTTCTAGGCTAGATCCTAAACCTATTTATTTATTCCTTTATTTATTGTTTCATTTATGAATTTATGGATTGTCTTTAAGTGTGTCTTTAATATGTTTTTTTTTTTAAAAATTTTTTTTGGGTTTTATTTATACAATTGACTTTTTTGAAAAGCTGAGTACTACTATTTATTCTACGGTTTATATAGCATTTATATATTAAAATATAAATACGTTTCAATTTCAATTTGCATTGATTGGAGACGCTTTCGTGGTTGATGTTGTAGACTCAGAAGACCATCTCCGTGCATTTTAATGCTACCAGTGCGAATTTTAACTTACGAGTTTTTCGGATTAGGTAATCCCCAATTTGCTTTTGCGGCCTTAAATCATCTTAACTCTATCTTAATCAGATCATTATTTGCTGATGTTGATTCGAGCTCTGAATAATTAAGTATTTAGTATTGCTGATGTCTGATCCTCCTCTTCAGTATGTACGTTAGGTATCCAGAGCATCCGAGTTACAAAATATACAAAAGTTATAATTTTTATCGTCTATTCTACCCACACTTCGTGTTGTACTGTCTATGTATTCTATAGGATGCGTAAAAGTGTCTATTGCAGCATCAACCCAGACACTAAATAAGCCTGGGTTTAGTTAACCCTACTGATTCCATCACCACCTTTGACGACATTTTCGATATTCTCTAACGATTTTATTGCAGTGTAATCGAAATTTTCAACAGTTGACGCACCGATATGCGGAGTTAATACAACATCATCACGACCTAGCAATTCAGGGTGAATATTAGGTTCATTCTCAAACACGTCAAGACCTGCAAAGAGTATTTTTCCGGATTTGAGGCCCTCAACAAGGGCATCTTCTTCAATCACGGTCCCCCTTCCGATGTTTATGATTCTGAATGGACTGGATATATTGGAGATTACCGAAGAGCCGATCAAGTGATGGGTTTCTGGTGTTGCTGGACAGGCTATAATTATCAAATCTAGATTTTCAACTTCAGTGACTTTAGAGCGAAACGTAGCGGGGTATCCTAACTTCTTTTCTGCCTTGGAATCGAGTTTGGATCTTTTAATGTAATAGATGTTCATTCCAATATCATGTAACCTCCTACCAATAGTTTGTCCAATTTTTCCAAATCCTATGATCGCCACAGTGTGACCTCTTGGACTCAAATTAGGTCTCTTGTTGATGAAATGTCCAAAATCGTATCCTTCACCTTTCGATAAACCGACTTTACCCTCTTCCTTGTTAAAACTACCCTGGGACAATTTGCTCCTCAAATTGATAGTGTTGGGAACTTCTTTGATCTTGTACATCAGAAATTGTCTGAATCCAGTCAACGTCAAATACAAAACCAAATCAGCTACTGGTTCAGCTGCACCATCACTGGGAACATTTGTCATGATAATGCCCCGATCTTTCATAACTTCGGCATCGGCTTGGTCATATCCCACTGAACAAAAGCATATGCATTTCAACGACTTTGGAGCGTAGTCTATGACAGTACGGAATCCGCCGATGGGGATAAACCCGAGCCATGCTGCATATATTGCTACTATATCTTTATATTTCGTTTGGAGATCTTGGATGAACTGGTCTCTGGTGGAAAGCATGGTGAAAACACATTCGAAATTGACGGAGAACTGCTTGAATTCTGGGAGTTCTGTATTTAGTTCACCAATGAAAAGAACTTTTGGTTTCGTCATAGTACGTTATGGAATAAAAGTTGTAATCTGGGGAGGTTGGAATCGCGATTAATCCAGTATATTTAAATAGTTTTTCACATAAAAATGCCGTGCGATCAGAAAAGCTAAACTGATTGGAGGTGGGTTTCCCTGCTGTGGCTTTCCAAACGCATTTGCAGCAATGGAAAAGTTTTGACAATGAAATCAAGTAGTTCACCTGAAGTAGAAATCAACCATGGAAGCTTCAAAAAGGGGGTTTCAAAATCGTAGCCAAAATGTGGGACAAAACAAATCGTTCATGTAGGAATTCTTGATTTCATCAACACAAGAAAACTGGCCCAGAGTCTTTATATATCGTTTTTTTAATACGCATAGTGAGATCTTTTAAAAGAAACTAATAGTTTCTGGACGTTACGTGGATATCCTTAGTTCAATGTTAAATCTTGGATTAGGGGGTATTTCGATTCTCAATACCGCTGAAGAAAGGTCGTGTTCGATAATCAATTGAACACGTTCAAAGAAAATCAGATATAAAAAAACAAGGAATATTAGAGTACACCCAACAGCAACTCTAGGTTCAGCCTTCTTCGTTTAGTCGACCCCATCAGTCCCGAATCTCACTAATATCAGCATGGACGAAATATTGCAAATTGTTGAATTCCCTGTAACAATCCCAAATCAGAAAAAAGTGCACAGATTAATCAATATAGCATCAATAGTTAATATCATAACATCTTTGATAATAGGTATCGCCACCGACTCATTGGTCATGATATGTTACTCTTTTGGGGCTCAATTACTCATTTTGTTATTAGTTGTCTCGCCGAATTGGCTGTTCCAAAGTGAACCTTCCCTTGAATGGTTGAATGTTAAGATGTGATTTTGATAACGGCACGTAAATCTTCGGATCCAACTTCTCAACAGCAATCCAATTCAAAGCCGGGATGAGGAAGTTCTGGTATAAGTAGTCTGATATCCCAGATTTTTTTTTGTATTTTATAGATTAATATACAAAGAATGGTTGATTATTCCAAGTCTCATGAATTGTTTTTAGGATTTGATCTACTGACTCAACAGTTGAAAATCATAGTCACAAATGAAAACTTGGTTCCATTAAACACATACAATGTTGAATTTGACTCTCAATTCAAAGAGAAATATGGGATCCATAAAGGTGTAATCACAGAAGACGATGGGACTGTTGTTAGCCCCATAGCGTTGTGGTTAGATGCGATTAACTATGTATTCGAAATTATGAAAGAGGATGAATTTCCATTCAGTAAAGTTGTTGGGATAAGTGGGTCTGGCCAACAACACGGATCCGTCTATTGGTCAAATAATGCATCTGAAGAGTTAAGTAATTTAAAAGTCGACCAGGATTTAGCTCCACAATTGGAAAAAGCCTTTTCTTGGGACATGTCACCCAATTGGCAGGATCATTCAACCGTACCAGAGGCCGAAGCGTTTCATGAAGCAATCGGTAAAGAAAACTTGGCTGCAATCACTGGATCAAGAGCGCATTTGAGATTCACAGGATTGCAAATTAGGAAACTTGTTACGAGGGCTCATAAAAAAGAATATGAATTGACATCAAGAATTTCCCTAGTTAGTTCATTTGTAACCAGTGTATTACTAGGAAAAATTACTGAATTAGAAGAAAGTGATGCATGTGGAATGAACCTTTACGATATCAAAAACAGCGATTATGATGAAGAGCTTTTAGCTTTAGCGGCTGGTGTACACCCCAAGATTGACAAAGTTTCAAAGAGTGATCCAAAATATAAAAAATCAATTGACGAAATCAGGAAAAAGTTAGGTGAAATTAAACCAATTACTTATGAATCATCAGGAGCTATTGCTACTTATTTTGTCAAAAAATATGGTTTTAAACCTGATTGTCAAATTTATTCATTCACGGGTGACAATTTAGCGACAATTTTGTCGTTACCATTAAAACCGAATGATTGTTTGATATCATTGGGTACATCAACTACAGTTCTATTGATCACTGAAAATTATCAGCCATTATCCCAATACCATTTATTTAAACATCCAACAATGCCTAAGCATTATATGGGTATGATTTGCTACTGCAATGGGTCATTAGCTAGGGAGAAAGCAAGAGATGAAATAAATAAAAAGTATGAGATTGATAATAAGTCATGGGATAAATTCAATGAACTCCTTGATGGTAGGAAGAAATTTGATGGGAAATTAGGTATTTATTTTCCATTGGGTGAGATCGTTCCTCAAGCACCTGCCCAAACTGTTCGAGCTGTATTGGAGGATAATGAAGTAGTTGCGTGTCGTTTAGACACTCATGGTTTTACAGTTGATGATGATGTTTGTGCAATTGTGGAATCACAATCTTTGAGTTGTAGATTAAGAGCTGGTCCGATGTTGAGTAAGTCCGTAAACAAAGACTCCTCAAAATCTCCAGAGCCAAAATCAGAGCCAAAATCAGACTCCAAAAATCTCAAGAAAGTATATCAAGAGTTAGTAGACAAATTTGGAGAATTGTACACAGACGGAAAACCACAATCATATGATTCATTGACTGCAAGACCAAATAGATGTTATTTTGTTGGAGGTGCTTCAAATAATCTTTCTATAATTCACAAAATGGGATCTATCCTTGGTCCCACTGATGGGAACTATAAAGTAGAGATTCCAAATGCATGTGCCTTGGGTGGTGCGTATAAGGCAAGTTGGAGTTACGAATGTGAAAAAAGAGGTGAAATGTTGAGCTACGCTAAATACATCAATAAATTGTTTGATACAAATGATGAATTGGAGAAGTTTAAAGCTAATGACAAATGGGTTGAGTATTTTGAAGGAGTTGGAATGTTAGCTAAAATGGAGGGAACTTTATTGAAATATTGATAGATAATTCTTTAGAAATATTTGTTTATTTACTCCTTCTATCTCCAATAAGCAGAATTGTTGTAAAACATTGTAATGTATTCTTGCAACTCATCGGTATTGCAGAGAGTTGTTGTACGACCTCCATTTGGTAGCCACCGACAGTAGCATTGAAGATCAAAGTTTGTAGATAAAAAAATTACTTCACTATTCACTACTGGGGTTTGCCATGCCTCGACCAAAACTTTTACATCGTCCAATAAGACTTCTTTCAACGTTGTTGAACAAGGATGCAAACAAATTAGCGATACAAGATTTAACTCATCATTCAATTTGTCAAAATGACGAAACCGGAAGGATCAAACTACTCAGATTGATAAATTCATCAAATAATCAAGCAAAATCTGAACTTTACACCCATTTGATTCCCGACTACTCGGTCTACTTCAAACTTCCAGAAGAGTTATTAAACAGTGAAGAAATTTTGAAAAGAGTGATTGAAATCAATCCAGGCAGAGTTTATAGCAGTTGGGATTTGTATCAGAAACACAAGCCTGTAGATGTAAATGAAGAATTGGTAGGCGATGTATTGACTAAGTTGATAGAGGGTGAGACATGCGATGAAGGGTTGAATGAAATTGACTTGAATAAAATAGCCAATTTGGTGCAAGGTACTGGGTGCAGCTTCCATAATCATCTAATCAGATTGATATTCAGATTGGTTGATAATGCTGATTTGAATCAAATAGCAGAGTTGTCGAATAGTGAGTTGATTCAGGATTTGAAATTTGAAGACTTAGTAGACTTGGTGGTGAGTCCAGTAGGGAAATATGCATTTGTTGAATTTTTCAAATACCAGTTTTATAATGATCCTGCAACAATTAAACCCTGGACTTTTGCCGTTGTTCTCAATATAATGAATTTCCACAGTGGAACAATTGAAGAGCTATACTTGAAACAGAATAATAAACAGATTCTGTTTGATGGACTTACCAATGACATATTGATGCACCTTGATGAAACGAAAATTGATGTAAATGCTAAAGCGTTGGTATTGCGCAAGGCAATATTAGAGACTTACGGGATCAAATTGAACCAAATAGATGACGCATTGAAAAATTATCATCGATATGAATCTCACGACTCGTATGGAATAGCATACATCAGGCAGACCATGGTTAAGATTTTTGCGATTCAAGCCATATCTCAAAATCAAGAAATCTATAGTACAATTGCAGAAACTATGCTTCCACAGGATTCGATAACTATAAGGTTACTCCAAATACTCATAGTGATGAAGTCCTGGTTCAACATAGACCTGGGCTTGACGTTATATAATGATTATATCCAAAATGTTTCTCTGGACTTGCACGATGGGAGAAGTGCAAAAGGCTTACTCACAGAGTCTGTACTCATTGGTTTTCTTGAAAATAACGATAGGAACTTTGCATCCTTGATATTTGAGAAAGCCATTGAGAATGGGATTGTAAGTGACGATTTGGAGATTGCAACAATAAAGAAGGTGTTCAAAACTTACAGTGACAGCTTCCTTGAAAATGAACAGTGGGAGGGCCATGCTCAAGAAAAGATGAAGGAGTATGTTTTGAAATATTTGGAAGGCATTGATACCATGAAATTCAACGATCCAAAGAAACTCATAAAAGAGTAATGGAAGTGTATGCTGTCTTAGGACATCACATTATAGTAGAGCATTTAACACATAAGGAAATTTAGCCGCAACAATGGAATGCAACTATATGCACACCAATATACAATTTGTGACTAATCGAGTAGTGCAGAATTTGCCGCGTGTTGCTGAGTCACACGCGGGCCACCATACGTATCTCATCATCCTCACCCATATCACCCCATAGAGGCAGGTGTAAGACTGTGCACATAATAGTCTGGATAAACTTTCACTTACTTTTCACTTTTTATTATTCACTCTTCCAGTTAATATCTTTCTTTCTGTCTTACACAGCAATTATAAATACATAAATAGTTACATGCAAGTTATGTCTGAGCCAGTTATTCTTCATTTGAGAGCAGAAACCAAACCTTTGGAGGCAAGGGCTGCTTTGACTCCAACAACCACCAAGCAATTAATTGATTTTGGGTTCAAGATATACGTCGAGGAAAGTTCGCAATCGATATTTGACGTTAAAGACTACGAGGACGTTGGTGCTACTATAGTCCCAGAAGGCTCATGGAAAGATGCCCCAAAAGACAGAATCATATTAGGTTTGAAAGAGTTGCCTGAAAATGAAACCTTTCCTTTGATCCATGAGCATATTCAGTTTGCCCATTGCTACAAAGATCAAGGTGGTTGGAAAGAAGTCTTGGGCAGATTCCCGGCTGGAAAAGGTACTTTATATGATTTGGAGTTTTTGGAAAATGACCAAGGGAGAAGAGTTGCTGCTTTTGGGTTTTATGCTGGATTTGCCGGCGCTGCAATTGGTGTATTGGACTGGGCTTTCAAACAAACCCATGCTGACAATGAAAAGTTACCTGGTGTAACTCCATATCCTAACGAAGATGAATTGATCGACGATGTCAAAGCCGAATTAAGCAAAGCTTTGGAGAAAAACGGTGGTAAATATCCCACTGCTCTTGTCATCGGTGCATTGGGAAGATGTGGTTCCGGGGCAATTGATTTCTTCAAAAAAGTGGGTATCCCTGATAAGAACGTGACAAAGTGGGATATGGAAGAGACAGCTAAAGGTGGTCCATTCAAGGAAATAGTGGATTCAAATATATTTATCAACTGTATTTATTTATCAAAACCAATTCCCCCATTTGTTGATTTTGAGAGCTTGAATGTTGAGGACAGAGAATTAACTACAATTGTTGATGTTTCAGCCGATACTACAAATCCTTACAACCCAATCCCTGTATATTCCATAGCTACAGTTTTCAATGATCCTACTGTTCCTGTCGAAACCACCAAAGGTTCATTATTGTCGGTTTGCTCAATTGATCATTTACCTAGTTTGTTACCAAGAGAAGCTTCAGAGTTTTTCTCCAAAGATTTATTGCCAAGTTTACTACAATTACCAGAAAGAGATACGGCTCCTGTTTGGGTAAGAGCTAAAACATTATTTGATAAACATGTTGCCAGATTAAGCTAAAAGTGTACACTGTTTATTCTAATGTTACATTGACTTTACTTTTTTTATTCTTCTTCTTATTCTTGTTCTTTCTTCTCTTCCTTTCAGGTCCTTCCATGATCTTCTTTATTTCTTCACCATCTGTTTCATACTCCGATTCGCTAAGTTCACCATCCTCACGATTCATTCCCTCCAATGAGTTAAATCTCTTTTTCATAGTGTCTATTTTTTCGATATGTTCAGGACTTGAAACTACACAATTCAATCTTTCTCCTGTATCATACACCCCGATTTGATCTTTGATGTCCAAATTCCAAATCACAATTTTTCCATCAGACGAAACTGAAATTAGCAACGGAACGTCTTGAGTGTCTGGACCGTAGAAGAACGATAAATCTTTGATACGATTTGTGTGACCTCTTAACTGAAATTCAGGTTTGAGTTCTTCCGGTTTGGAATCCCAAATTTTGTTTTCTTCAGTTTCTTTCGAACTGATAGTGATTTCTTCAAAATTGAGGAATTCTATACACCCGTTCCCCAATCCAACAGCTATCCATTCTTTTCCTTTGAAATTCAAAATTTCCATGCACATCAAATTATTAATTCTGATCTTTTTGATAATCTTGGCACAAGATGTGTTATAAACAAGTATTTGATTTCGCATACCAACAAGGAAATAATCACCTTTTGTAGACCATTCGACGAATTCTCCCAGTTGGCCCAAATGATCTCTTCCTTTGATTTTCAAAATAGCTGCTTTTTTAGCAGTCATTAAGTTCCATAATCTGATTGTTTGATCCTGAGATACTGAAATTGCAACACGCCCGGTTGGATGTATACTCAAGTCATTAATTTTATCTGTATGACCCTTGAGAGTACCGAAAGCTTCCCAATCTTTAGTTCTCCAAACTATGATTTTTCCATCTTCTGATCCAGACAATAACCATTTTCCAGATTTGTCCGATTCTGAAACATCGGTTCCCTCACTTGAAAATCGCAATGTTGTTATAGTCCCAGTATGACTTAGCAATGTTCCCAATTCTTTACGTTTCTGCAAATCGTAAATCCTTATATGTTCATCATTTGATCCTGTTACAAGGTATCTTTTAGCCAAATCTATAGATTTAATGGAAAGAGAATGTGCTTGAAAATGGAAAATTGGCTGAAATATAGGCTCTTTTACGTTCTTGGGGTCTAGGATAACTGATAAACATAAAAGGTTATGTTCATATGATCCTACGAATATTCTGAATTGTATTGGCATGGAAGCAGCTGTTGTGGTGGTAGTAGCTGTGATTGATATGCTTCCTTTCAATGCTGATTTGATTGGTCTAGGCTCTTGTGTTGAGTTTGTTTTCTTGTCTGAAGCCATGAAGTGAATAGGTTGGATCTTGAGAAGAGAAAGCGATGAGATATTGAATATTTTTTTTAGTATGACAAAGTGAGAAGTCAGCATCAACACTATTTCATGGTAAACAAAAACTTGCAACAAGATCCACGTGAACTCCATACCCAATCAACACGTTCCAATACAACCACATACACAATGGTACAAAATCAAAGGACACCCCAACAACACAATTCAACACTATATATTTCCCCGATGATAAATCGAAAGAACGAATTATATATAACCCCACCAAATCCGACAAACACAACTTCTACGAAGACAACCAGTAATAAAATCTTTGAAACTCCAAACTCATCAAAGTCTTCATTTTTTAATTTGGACAGAACATCCCAACACAATCTCATAGATGTTGAGCCTCTAACACCAGTTGAGAAATTACGATTATGGAGACATGACGCTATTATGCAACATCAGTACAAGACAGCTGAATTTATTGGGGATAAGATATTGGAATTGACTAATGATCCTAATGATGCATTTTGGTTAGCTCAAGTATATTTCAACCAGGGGAATTTTCTTCGATGTAAGGATTTAATTGTTTCAAACTCTAGATTTGAAAAAACTATAAGTTGTCGATATCTCGCCGGATATAGTTTGATTAAATTAGAGATGTGGGAAGATGCGTTGGATTTAATTGGAGAAACTAACCCATTCAAAGACAATGATAGAGTAAAGAATGATGATGGTGGAATCAAATTGGAAGCTTCTATGTGCTATCTCAGGGGCTTGATTTATGCAAATCAAAATAATTTTGAGAAAGCAAAAGAGTGCTACAAGGAAGCTTGTGTAGTTGACGTAAAATGTTTTGAAGCTTTCAACGAGTTGATAAGTAATAACTTGTTGACACCACTGGAAGAGTGGGAATTCATGGCACAGTTAAATTATCGAGATGTTGAATCAAATGATGAATTGATTCAATTATTGTACACCACAAGATTATCAAAATATTTGAATGTGAATAAATTCAATGCGGCTGAGAATATATTAAAAGAAGAATATGACCTAAAGGAGAACTGTGATTTGATGTTAAGTCGAGCAGACTATTTATACATTCAGTGTAATTTTGATGGGTGTTTGAATATATGCGAGGAAATTTTGCAAAAAGATCAATTCAATTTTGACATTTTACCAAATTATTTGAGTTGTCTCTATGAGCTTGGTGGAAAGAATAAATTGTTTCTCAAAAGTCATCAATTAGCCGAGTACCATCCAACGAATCCAATGACTTGGCTTGCTATCGGAACTTATTATCTTTCAATAAACAAAAATATAGAAGCAAGGAAGTTTTTTAGTAAAGCAACAATCTTAGATTCAAATTTTGGTCAAGCATGGATTGGGTTTGCTCATACATTTGCAGCAGAAGGAGAACATGAACAAGCAATTAGCGCGTATGCATTTGCAGCTAGATTATTTCCTGGAACTCATTTACCTAATTTATTTCTAGGAATGCAACATTTACAAATGAATAATTTAAATTTATCTGAAGAATATCTATTAGCGTCATATCAAATATGTAATAATGATCCATTGTTACTCAATGAATTAGGTGTAATAAATTTTCACAAGAATCAATTTGAAAAAGCACAAATTTTCTTTCAAGAAGCTTTGAGAGCTGCAAAATATTTAAATTCAGATTCAAAGACGTGGATTTCAATTCATGCAAACTTGGGACATGTCTATCGTCGATCAAATCAGCCATACAAGGCATTGGATTGTTTCAACCAAGTGCTTAGAATAAGCAATAAAAATGATGTAAATATGTTATCAGCAATTGGATTAATTCAATTGAAATTAGGCAACTATTTTAAATCCATAGACATCTTACATGATGCATTAGCAATATCTCCTTCAGATCCAATTGCAACTGATTTGCTAAAAAGGGCGTTGGAAGCTAATAAGGAAAGTCGTGAGTTTTTTGAGAGGAACCAAATGCAGCAGAATTTGGTTCAAGTACCCAAGGGAAGAAAAGAATCCAAATTCATGACTCCATTGAATACAAAAACTAAGATAGATAAGGAAGAAAATGAAGTGGACGGGCAGGCCGGTGAAGGCGAAGAAGAAGGCGAAGAGGAGAATGATGACGTTACCATATTAGCACAAAACTTACGAAGAGGAGAAGAATCAAGTGAAGAAGAGGAAGAAGAAGAAGAAGAGGAGGAGGAGGATGAAGTAATGGATATAGCAAGTGACTAAAGTGTCTGAAGTGTTGAATTTCATCTGCATGCACTATCAGTGGCTATCTTTGTTTATTTCATTGACATCATTTCAGCTAGATATCTGGTTTAAGCTTCTGCAAACTTCTGTATAGCCTTGTAACATTTATATACTCTCTCGTCGGTACATCACTTGACATGAGGGAATTTGCACAATTTCCCCGGAAAACCATTCATTAGCTTTAGCTCATTAAATCATATGACAGGATGATTCATTGTTTACATTTGAATTAATCGTTTATATACTTTCGTCAAAAACACGAATCATTGAAACAACAGTGCTGTTGTAGAACATTTATCCCAATCAGGAAGTTTTTCGAAGCTATGGAAGATGTCAAACACACGAAAAAGAAGGAACTAATTACGAACAAAAATTTCACATAATTCCAAACAGCTCACTGCAGATCGAGTTAAGCCAAAAGACGATAAACTGTCGATGTTCGATCTAGTTGAAGTGAAATCAACGTGAGTGTGTTCTATGCCTACAAGAGGCCATTTAGGTTTCTTTGGAAGACTGATAATGAATTATTATAATGAACAAAGAAAATGTCAATGTAGGTAGAATGTGACAATACATGGAAAAGTAATGGTTATGCCAAACTAAGCTTGATCTACGGATAGTTTCCTATCTTGACTCAAAAGTATACTATACTTAAAGTACAACATGACTACCTGCCCAGTTGATAGCTTGAGCAAAAGGAGTATCTCATAAATTTCATAATACCAGCTCCTTTACGTACAACATGTAACAAGAAAGGCGTCAGCTTTATACAAGTTAGGCGATGTAGTTAATAATATTATGTATTATGTATTGTGTAGCATTGTTCCTGCTTCTGAATTGTTCCAGAATGCGGTGTAGTTATTGTAATTGTAATTGTGGATTATGCTGCTATTGTTGACGGAGACCAAGAATACAAAGAAATATAAATAAACTATTGCATCACTCGTTTTGTTGTTTTATAAACAAAATATTATTTATCAAGCTTTGGAATTTCAATTTACAACCAGACCAACTCACAACTCGATCCATACTCCACATATACCTACTCCACCACTATCATTTTCATCCTCTTTATCGCTGCAACCCTCTTGTCATCCTCATCTTTTGACTCGTAGCCACCCACCACACTCGATCAATCTAATAACCTATCCTCTTCGAATCAGGTTTTTCTGAACCAAAACTACACAAAACACACCACTTTATATACCACATACACACATCGCATCAATGATCCAATCTACTACAACAACAGCAACAACAGCAACAACAGCAACAATAACGTCAAAATCACACGCAAGCTTCGCACATCATACACCTACATCGTCATCTGCACCGACACTTCCCCCTGATTCCAAGATATTATGCATAAACTTTAACCAAGATCAAGGATGCTTTGCTGTCGGACACGAACAGGGGTTCTTGGTGTATAATTCAAATCCCATTGATCTCAGAGTAAAGCGAAATTTTGTATCCAGAAGTAACAGCACTGACAGCAATGGCAGTTCTGGCAGTGTGAATCCTGGAAGCGGAATCGGTCATATCACAATGTTACATAGAACTAACTACTTGGGATTGATCGGAGGTGGAAAGAACCCAAAGTTTCCAACTAATAAATTGATTATATGGGACGATTTAAAACGGAAGACTAGTTTATCATTGGAATTTCTGGAGAAGATATTGAACATATTGTTATCAAGAATCAAAATTATCGTTGTGTTAAGGGCTCAAATTGTGGTATACGGATTCCTGGCTCCGCCAAAGAAATTCATGAGCTACGAAACTATAGACAATGAATATGGGTTGGCAGATTTAAGTTTAACTTCAACTGGACATAGCGGGCGTGCTCCAATGACTTCAAGCTCATCGAGTTCAAGCAGTACTGGAAGTACAACCACCGTAACAACAGCGACATTAGCATTCCCTGGAAGATCAGTGGGACAAATTCAATTAGTAGATGTCGGTAATGACAAAAGCTCAATAAATATCATAAAAGCACATAAATCAAATGTACGAAATTTTTGCTTAAACAAATCTGGAACATTAATAGCAAGTGCATCTATCTTAGGAACTATAATTCGAATTCATTCCACAAAAACAACCACATTATTGTATGAATTTCGAAGAGGAATAGATAAAGCAATTATAACATCTATGAAATTTAGTCATGATGATACCAAATTGGCAGTATTATCGGATAAAAATACATTACATATTTTCAATATTGGTAATGACATAAATCGTCATCATTTATTAAATAAATACATTCCTTATTTACCTAACTATTTTAAAAGTACTTGGAGTTTTTGTTCAATTAATACTAATAAATATCATACGGATAGTGAAATCGATGAGGGAATTCTTGGTTGGTCAGGTAATGATTCTGTTCTAATTGTATGGAAAATGAAACGCATCTGGGAGAAATATATTATTGTTGAAAACACGGATACGGAATCTAGTTGGGAGATTATTAGATCAAGTTGGAAATCACTTGATAGCGAGTGATTTTATTTACAGGTAATTGCTTGATCTAGAAGTGGTTAACATAGAGTTTTTAGCATATAGCTTTTGAATTAGTGAACAGTATATAAACGGTCTTGAATTTGAACATTTATGACAATCATAACAATTCACATATTAAAGGCTCATAAAATATCTTTTCCTTTTTCGATTTCAGTTGTAACATATCCCATTTTTTACCATGAAAGTTTCTGATGAATCGAATTGAATCTTTTGAACTTTTGAAATTTATCATCAAAATGTTGGTCTCCATTCTAATGTCAGACATTATACTCGTCATTGGGCAATCTTTATTTAACCTGTAATTCCATAAGAGTTTGTAAATTGAGTTGTTACTTAATCCAAATGGCCAATTTTGCACAATCACAGACCGATCTTTGGTTTCCGAATTTATCAATTTCAATAATAGTTCATAATTGGGGTATGTATTGAAAACGTTTTTTGGCGGCTCCATATTCAATACTTCGTTTACCATATTTGCATGATTCTTGGTGTATTTAGGTGATGATATGGATTCAAGTAGTGGTTTATCAATTTTTGCAAACTTCAAGTTAACAGAAAAGCCATTCAACATTTTATTCCTTGTTTCCATAAGGTATACTGATGCATTTATTTGGTTGTCAAATATCAAAAAGTACTTATTTTGAAATCTCATTAGTTCATCCCTACTCTTGACGACTTCAAATTCAGGTTTGTTGCAGTCATACCTCTGATCTTTGCTCTTGGGAAACAAATTTATAAAATCGTCCTTGGTGATGTAAGAATTTGGGCAGCTGAAACTCAATATATTGGTCTGGAAGGGGGGCCAACTAGATACCAAAGCATCTTGAGGTGAAAATTTTCTATGATTGAAATTTTTAAATATGTCAATTGGTTGTGGTTGAGGTTGTAGTTGAGTTTCATTGTATAAGAGTTTTGTTAGTTGAGGTGTCGTTTGGTGCGATAACTTTGCTGACGTAGAAGAATATAGTAGATTCATTAGCTTTTTAGAGGCGTCTGCTGTAGGTTTCATGATGTGGATGAATAAGTGATTCTTTGGTTTTGATCAGCTGGGTATAAAGATTTTTCAGTGAGATAATTGAAGGTGGGTAGGTGGGAGAAGGCGGGTTTGATCAGGACTAAATTCACAAACCTAGAGAGTCAGAGGGTTTGTTGCAATTGTACTATGCAAGAAGGCATACCATAATAACAGCCACTGAAGGTGCTGTGGCTTAATCCTTGTTCGATCTCTACAATTGTTGATGGTCAGACCAATGGAAGTAACTGTCTATTCGAAGTCCATCAAAAAACATGAAAACAAAACAGAAAAAATTTGTTGCCTACTTCCAATCCTTGCAAATTCGTCAATCAACTCAATCAATCAACTACAATCCTTGGACTCTTGTCGGAGAACTACAGCCTATCACCATATCATTTAGCTTTCTTGTCTTGAGAACTAATCACAACTAGATTTTACATACATCTACAACATAGACCCCTTTGATTGTTTGTGTTTTCTCTTCGCCACTGTAGATCAACAAAGACAGTTATCACCCAGTCTCCATCACCCTTGTATATATCAGAACCTTAGTTGCAATCTGTACATAGCATCTCACCCATTAAACCACATAGACATCCCGCTCAAAAGACACTACATTTGTTATTAATTCAAATTTCTACACATAATTCATTGATATCACCCACGTTTCATTTTTGTGTTTCGCCTAAAAAATTATCCTAGTATTTGAACTCAAAAGTTATGCCTTCAGAAACCATTTGGTCTAGTGGAAGTAACTCAACTTCTCCAATTCAAACTCATCCACTGTTATCCTCAAATTCAACAGCTGGAACAACAACCCATAATCAGTACAGATCCGTGTTGGATCAGGTTGATCCGGAAGTTGCAAAATTCTTAGTTAATTCCAACCTGTTAGATCCTTTAACTTCGAGCAACGAAAGAAGATTCTCATTCAATGATGGTAGTGATATTGATGGGAATTTTTTCGTCTTCAAAAGAGGTGCGTTATCAGCTATTACAGCTCCAGTTGTAAGTAATAATAATCATAATTCCCATAATAGTCTCAACGGTATCAATAGTAGTGGTAATGGTGCTGGACAGAGAATTAATTTTGGCACTGCCTCGATTAGTGGAGGTATTGCAAGTAGACATCCACCACAAGATTCATTTTTGCAAAAATTTTCAAATGTTGCTGATGCAACAAGAGAAATTGAATTGGGTAAATTATCATTAGAGTCAAATCATTCAAGAAGAACTAGTTTCAGTAGTGACATTAAACCAATTGGAGCTTTCCATCATGGGGGTGGTTCGTTGAATGAAAATTTGAATATGCCTGCTCCAAGAAGTTCAAGACATCAATCAATTAGTGAAAAAATTGATAATTATAATAATAATTCTCCTATTCAAGCAAGTACTGTGCTTTCAATCAATTCTGAATTGAATTCATCAGATGGAAATGTTCCAAACCCTGTGAATAACAGTAACAATAATGGCAATGGACAACATTTACCTCAAAGTTTTTGGAATCCTGCAACTGCTACTTCGTTCACTCCTAATTCTAATTACTTTATGGATAATGGTTTACCAGTGCCACCACCTCCTCCTGTTTCTCAAGGGTTTTATAGAAATGGTCAAAATTTACCTCCAATTAATCCACCCCCATTTATGATTCCATCTCCGCCCCCTCCTCAACTTATGGACCCTGCGTTATATGATATGATGTATGGACAATTTCAAGCTGCTCCCACAGAGGAAAATGAAGCCAATAGAAAAGATGATAACGAAAAATCAGAAGGTAAGCACCAAAAGAAAGAAGGTTCAAGTCCGGCTCCTACTACAGGTCCCGGTGCCGCTCAAATTGGTGTTGGTCTCATGAATCGTCAATTTTCACCTGCTTCATTTATGTTTCATGCGTTTAATCCGTATTCAATGTATCAAAATTCTCCACCATTAGTTTCTCCGGAAGCCTTAAGAGGCATGTCGCCACCACCCACCGGGATGCAATTACCCCCAATGGCCCAAGGCACTACTCCACCTCCACCTCCCTCTCAACATTATCAACAACAACAGGCATCAAAGACAACTAATTCACCATCACAATCCAAAGGAAACAACAACAATGCCAATACTGTAACGAAAAGGAAAACCAATGGCAAGGGTAAAGGTGGAGGAAATCATATTTATCGCTCACCATTATTAGAAGAAGTACGTGCAAATTCAAATGGTAGAGAATTTTATTTGAAAGATATTTATGGACATGCCATTGAGTTTACCAAGGATCAACATGGTTCAAGGTTTATTCAACAAAAATTACCTGATTCGACTGATGAAGAAAAAGAAATGATTTTCAATGAAATCAGAGATATTTCGTACGGATTAATGACTGATGTATTTGGGAATTATGTGATTCAAAAATACTTCGAATATGGTACTACGATTCAAAAACAAGTTTTATTAGAAAATATGTTGGGACATATTTATGAATTGTCTTTGCAAATGTATGGGTGTAGAGTTGTGCAACGTGCTTTAGAGGCTGTTGATTTGCCTGGACAAATCAAAATTATTGAAGAATTGAAAGATAATATTTTACTTTGTTCTAAAGATCAAAACGGGAACCATGTCATACAGAAATCCATTGAGAAAATTAAACCATTTGATAAGATTAGATTCATTTTAACTAGTCTAGAAAATCAAATTTATCATTTGAGTACACATCCATATGGATGCAGAGTTATTCAAAGATTATTAGAGTTTTCAAATGAAGCTGATCAAAAATTAATTCTTGAAGAATTGGACAAATTTATATTTTATTTAATTCAAGATCAATATGGTAATTATGTAATGCAACATATTTTAGAACATGGTAAGTTACATGAAAAAGAACTGATTTTGACAATTGTATTAGGATCTGTTGTTAATTTTTCAAGGCATAAATTTGCATCGAATGTTATCGAAAAATGTATCAAATTTGGTAATTTGCAACAAAGAAGACGTATTTTGCATGAAGTAATGTTGGGTAATGAAGATTTTACTGTGGACACTGTCCAAGATGATTCTCCATTAGCTTTAATGATGAAAGATCAATATGCAAATTATGTCATACAAAAGTTAGTAGAAGCATTTGATCCAAAGAGTCAAGAAAAGAGAATTCTTGTTGTCAAATTGAGACAGTATTTGAAGCAATTATCCAGTAAAAATAACCACGGTGGTAAACATTTAGCAAGTGTTGAAAAAATGATTATAGTTGCTGAAACAGCACTCGATGATGCCAATTAACCTTGATTGAGTTTTTCCTTTCTTGTTTATTTCATTTTGTGAATATTCTATTTTTAATATTGTATTTTTTTAATCAGTTTTTATATCTTTCTTATATAGTTTCTTTTCCAAACATTGTTTCATTTGTATATAGTTGATCAATAATACTTATCATAGAAGAAAATATCAAAAGCGGTTTTGAAGTAGATTGAAATTCAAATTAATTCGATATCTAATTTAACTACATCCCGTACAAAAAATAAAAACGTCTTGAGCATAACACCAACAAGGTACAAAAACAAACTAAAGTGAAAGGTTTCATTATGAATAAATCGCATATGCTGTTTTATGAGAATGCCCTTGTTAAATCCCATTTAAACTTTTCCCAATTTTCACCATTATATTGTCTGTATAATTGCTTAATTTGATTTGAGCTGATACTGGAATTGGTATCTTCAGCGGACAACACATCGTAAATCGTAATCCACTTCAACAAATCTAACTCTCTCAATTCCAGAAGCTCTTTGTAATTCAACCTCTTTATTGTCTTGGATTCTTGGGGTATTATACATATCTCTCCTTCGTCATCGGATGAATTTGATGAGACTTGTGATGGTTGGCGAAGACTTAAAAGCGACGTAGTTGACGATTTTTCCAGAAATTGATTGGCTAGATTTGCACCAATTGCACCACCGGGGTGTTTTAAGCTAAACATTTTCCTGCGTTTTATCAAATCGCGTTCAATCAATTCGGATAACGCTAATATTGTAGCATCGGCAAGGATTAAACTTAAAGTGGTCGATACTGTGGGCGCAGGTATTCCATGGATCATTTCCTCATTGTGTAACATATCCGCGAATATCAAACTGTTAACCTGAGGATTAGTACTCAACTTCGATATCTTGTTGCAAGTTAATAAAATGATGGGTAGCTCCAGGTTCAAATGCGGAAGGAGATTTATCAACTCAGTCGTATTTCCGCTTGATGTGAGCATAATCAAACAGTCCTTGGGTGTAATCATTCCAAGATCTCCGTGTAAGGCTTCAGCTGGATGCAATATTGACGACTGTATGCTTAACGAATTTAAGGTGGCAACCAACTTATTCGCCAACTTGTAACTCTTCCCAATCCCTGTCATGACCACCTTCCCTCCACGGTTGTATGTGTCATACATGGTGGAAATTGATTCGATCAAGTTATTGATGGAGAATGAATCGGTCTGATACTGTAAATTCAAGTGGTTGACGGCTTCATTTTCAAGCTTGAGGGTGGTGGTGACTGAATTGATAGTATTCTGAATATTTATAGAGCTCAACGACATCGGAACACGTTCAAAAGATGTAGTTAGCAGATGATAAAGGTGATCTGAACGGTCTCTGGATTTGATAATTGAAATATATGTATGCAAATGAAAAAGGCGCCTGGCAAAAAAAAGAAAAAGAAATTTCACAAAGCAAGAAGCACGTTTAGCAATAGCTTCGTTTCAGGAATAACGATACGGCCAAGATGCTGATTACGTAAAAGATACTGATTACGTGAAAGATACTGGTTGAGAACAATGTCGATAATGAAATGTGGCTTACGTACCGGTGGAGTTTTGTTAACCACTTGCAAGGTAATAGTTCTTTGCAGGGCAAGAAATTATGTCACGCATTACAATGCGAATGGAGAATTAGTAATCTGCACGTGATGCTTCATTTAACTAGACTCCGTTGGTCTTGGTCTTGGATTCACTATCGTTGCTCTCGTCTTCTTGAGACTTCTTGAAAGCAACTGACAACTACTTAGACTTGCCGTATTCTATCGAAGCTTATCAGCTTCACTTGATTGCGTAGACCGTTGATTTATTGATTTACGATTTATTGATCTAGTTAAAAATGCATGAAAAATGGATGAGCTCTGAAATTAGTATCCTTCGAGTATGTGGAGATAGGCCCCAAGAACCACAAACCTATGCGGTATGGTATATAGTTACTCTGAGCTCTGGTTTTCTTTCTCTTGTGTTTTCTCCTATGAAGTGTATGAGTTAAATTCAACTATCTGATACAATTCGTTTAGCTTAGAATCAGCGTTACTTGCACTTGCATTATCGTTCAAGAATTCGAATTTGTACTCATTGACCATGTTATCTTTGACTGGTCCGGTATTAGAGAGTTCAGAACCATTTCCTAATTGCTCAAAAAATGATTGGATAATTACGTTGCCGTTGCTTTTGATTTCTTGATTATTGTTTTCTTCGTTAGATTTCTCTTCTTTCTTCAAATTCTCATAGTTTTCAGATGACTTTTTACGCAAAATTTGTAATTGTTTCACTCGCTGTGCCCAACTTGATACATACGTACCTGATAAATTATTAGCATGCCAGACATTGGCAAATTCACTTGCTAATACTGTCAAGTTTCGTATTACATTGGGTAACTGATCCTGACTTATGATTTTAAAATGACAAGTGGCAAAAATCGCTGGAACACCTGATCTTCTATACGTTTTGACTTTGAAGAACTTTCTCGTCTGTACATTCCTCATTGAGTCAATTGATACCTCTTCTGTGAAAGTATGAGGGGATATAACTATGCTTAAGAAGTTGAACTGTGACTTGATTAAATTAAAATTGAAATCATGGGTTCCTGATTCATCAAAAAAAATGTTGACGTAATTATTACCAATATGTCTCTTTTTCAAATCACACATTCTTTGTAATTCACTTGGATCACTTGTGTCCGTAGAGTCTGTATTATTGTTCATCATGGTTGTAACATGGAAAATGACTTGTGTCGTTTTATCACGCCAATATCTTGCATATTCACCATCTAAATCGTTCTCAAGATCTAATCCACCAACGTAGATATCTCGATTATTTCTAAGTTTGATCAAACTACCAATTTTATGCAAAAAGTTCTGATAATCTATTGACCCAACTTTATTTTTCAATACCTCATTTTCTGTAGTCTGTCCTTTTCCAATATACAAAATACCAACTTTATGGAACCCGACACTTGGAATACGATCTAAAACGGATAACGCTCTTAACACAATAGAATCTTCAATAATCGGAATTGGTTTAACATTACTCCCAATTAATTGCAATAGAAAATAATTTGGATTAATGACCGCCAGTAAATCACACTTCACAGCAGCATCATGATCCAACTTAATGATCAATTTACTGACTCCAGTGGGTTGTCTAATTAATAAATCAGTATTCCCTGTAAAAACATCCGTCTCAATACTAACAACCGAATTTCCCACTATCCACCTATTTAAAATAGTATTATTATCACTTTTCTTTTCGGTAGAGTTTATGATTTTCAACGGTAAATCACTGTAGGTAAATTTCGTTATGAAATCAAGAAATCCAATTGTTTGTTCATTCAATTCTTTGGTTTCGCCACAGCAATATATCAAATTTTTGATAATGAAAGAAGATAATCTCTTCCTGTCATTCATATTTATTTTCAAAAACCAACTAGATATGACATTATATGAAAGCATCAATATATATTGAGATAAAATAGGAGTAATCCCACTTGATTGAGTCAGCGGAGTCTGTTCAACTTCAGCATCAACACCATGTTCTTGTATGGCATTATTTGCAGGCACAATAACTGTTCGTTTCTGCATATCATTAGCATACTGAATGTATTTGAATGCAATCCCAAACACCCGCTTAAATTCATCGATGGTGAAATTAGAAGTAAGTATGGGTAGATGAATTAACGACATCAAAAACTCCAATGTATGTGTACTTGCATTGGCACTTGTTACTCTAGTTTGCAATTTGGTTAAGATTAATTTTAGAAATTTTTTGATTGATAAGGGTATTTCATAGCAACATATAGTCAATATATTTAAACAAGGTATTGCTGTTTTTTCCCATGATCCTAACCCAAATATCAAACTGTCAATAATTTGATCTTCATCACTTTTCGAAAATTTATCATGATAACCGATAAATGCAGAAAATGTACGAACAAAAGCAACCTGTAAATCAGCTTTCGTGAGATCACTATTGGCAGGAAGTTTCAATTGTGGTGGTAAGTTCAAAGTTAATTGATCACATACAATTGACTTCAATTTTATAATTTCTGCATCACAATGAATGAATAAATTCATATTTGACATTTGTGCACAAAAATGAGCCCATACGTATGAATAGACCTCCCATGCAACAAAGTTTTCCATTATCCTTAGTGCAACCTGAAACCATTTTCGTACATCAATATAGTATTTATCAATATCAACTTGCCTACTATTTGTCAATAAAAGCAAGTTTTTATTTGGCTTGTCAAAATACGATTTTGGAAGAAAATCTACCGTTTCAGGGTACAACCAAAGTTGTCCTGACGTTCTCGTTGTTGTGTCTCTTTTGAATGCAGATGCTAACCCTACCATGTCTAACGGCTGAGTTACAAAAATATAGTTTTCAGTCGTTGCTCTAATTCTGACAAAACATTTGGCAATGATTAACAATATGTCTCCTAATGTTGTAGTATTGGCAATTTCAAATAACACATCATAACACTCTTGTGATCTTTGCGACGATGCTTTAATAAATGCAACACATATGGCTTTTGTAATTTGCTCTAGTAACTCGTTACTACTCTCCTTGGCTGATGTCTGTGTAGTTGCGTTTTTAGAGCTAACAAAACTTCTGGCTATGGAAGCTTCTTGTCTTGGAGGTGGTGTTTCTTTATATAATGGCTTAATAAATGTTATTAATTGTTTAAAAATCTTGGATGAAGATTGTAAGAGCATAGTACAAAGCAATTGATCAATCACGAATTTCAACAACTCACTGTCAGATTCTTGGATCGATTTTTTGAAAATTTCAAAGATTAGGTCGTAGCTAACATCATCCTTACCAAAAACAGATAGTGATGTGTTGTATCCATTTAATATAACTTCAAGACACCTAATTCTAACTTCAATATCTCTCTTTTCTTCGTAATAAAAATGGTTTAAGATTATAAGTGTATTTTCTTTCCAAAAGGGATGTAATAATGAACACAACTTTTCATCATCATAGTATTGCAACACAAATAATTTAGCATTATCAGGTATGTATGCACTATTAGCCATAAAAAATTCAATTAATCTATCTTTTGGTGTAGGTAGTTCATGATTTTCATACAATGATTGTAACGAAACACAAATACTTTGTATATGATCATGGTCTTGTTTGTTATTTACTTTGAAATGTTCCATAATATTATAAATTGAAGTACCATCGGAATACCATATTTGAAATGGAAGAATCTTGTCTATTGAATCTGTTACTGCAACTCCAAAATTTTCTTGATATGATTCCTTAGCTAGTAATTTGTCTACACCTCTCAAGATCTCACTATTGACTGAGGGTATTCCAAACTTTAAAGCAGCTTTTAAGGCCCGCATGATCCTAAAGTACGAAAATTCCAAACTATACTGCTTTTCCATAGTGACATGAACTAGTAGTTTAAGGATCAATTTCATAGATCCGGTACATGAATATACTGCTGATGATGAGTTTTGTTCATTTCTTAATCGTTGTAAATCAGGATTTTGAATATTGTCACACAATGCACTTATGACCAATTGGAAAGACTCTTCATGGCATATATTATTCAAAGCCGCTATTGTTGCTTCATTTAATTGCTCATCTATACTTGAGCCATATGTTATCGATAAGAAACTAATAATGCTTGGAACACAATTTATTGGAATCTGACCATATACTGATACTGCATTAATTGAGCTGATGATTGATAATAGAATCATTTTATTTTTAGTTTCAATATGGATTAATTTGTTTAACATCAAACTTATCAGATACTCAGGCACCACTGTGTAATTGAGTTTCAAACAGCTTCCTGTGAAATCTATAATTCCAACTATATTTTTAAACTCTTTGTTCTTCTCGATAAGCTCTTGATCTTTGACATCCATCTGAAAACCGTATTTTGGCAGTAGATTCAGTACTATATTCAAACAATTGTCTAGAAATACGTTTAAATTTCTTCTATCGTCATAAATCACAAAATCATGAATATCATGGCCATTATTAGTTAAAACAATCAATGCTTCCAAAAATAAATCAAAATCTGGATCCCAACTACCACTTCCTCTGAACACACAATATTTGAAGATGTCATTGAAAAACCGTATTCTTGATCCAACAGAATTATCATCTTTTGCAATACAAGCAACACATAGTTTCAAAGTTTGTCGTCTAATTTGTGGATTACTCGTCCGGTTGCAAAATTGTCTAACGAGGTACCATATTTCCTGTATTGAACTTATTGAATATTTTTGAATAGATTCAGTCAATTTGATAAGGGCTTCAAGTTTAGCACTTTGGGATATAGTAGTTTGTATTTGATTGATGATTTCTTGTAGATCTTGTCCTCCTCCAACAACAGTTGGATTTATGGAAACGGGGACATTTTTAGTTGACGCAGATGCAGGCTTAAATGACTTTGTTAATGACTTGAAAACACTACCTATTCCACCAGATGATCCAAAAGTTGGATGATGTGTGGACATTTATTTGGTCTGGATTGAGTTTGGTTGTCAAAATTGACATCTTTCCCATTTGTTGTATTATTTTTTAATTGTTCGAGATATCAAAATCATTTTGCCACTGGTGTTAATGTGCTTCCCAAGTCAGCTACATTTACGGTCAATTGTACAATATATATTGATCATTCTCCTACTATCGCAAACAACCGAATCGTGCATTGATCGAACTACAAGCACCAATAACTATAGAATCTATACCACCACGGCTTACTCTTCAAAATTGCTCTTTCTTCAGACAATTCCTGTTTCAATGCCTCCAAATCAGTTTCTCTCCTACCGGTGTCAACGTCAATGTCTTCAACTCTAATAAATAATATCCAATTCTTTCTCCAGATTTTGTGTCCAACGTAAAACACAATCAATATCACAAATCCAAGGTATGACTTAAAGAAACCCCTCGCACTCGGTGACTCATCAAGAGGGAATATTGCAAGCCAGAATTCAGCAATGAGGACTAATGAGTTGATTATGAATGAAAATATTGATCCGATTACACCTGTTTGAGAAGTGAAACTTAACTCATCTATATCTCTGCCACAATGATTCAACGCTCTTCTGAAATTGATATGTGCAAGACAAATGGATATCCAGGTGAATATACTAGACAAACCAGAAATTGATAACAACCAATCGAAAATTTCATCTTGTTTCGAAGTTGCTGCTATGAAACTCAACAAGCCAAAAAAGTTAGTGATTGATATTGCTACTAACGGGCGACCTGCTCTATCCACGTATCCACATATCTTAGGAGCTAATCCTTGATCAGCCAATGCTACCAAGGTTCTCGATGTTGCGTAAACAGAACTTGATCCAACTGATATTACAGATATCAAAATAACGGCGTTCATAACTGATGGTAACCCACTTATCCCACCTTCTTGTATGGCAATGACAAACGGACTAGCAGAAACATCGGAACTACCAAGTAATCTCTTATTATTATATGGCACCAAGAAAGTGATTAAAGTCAAACTAACCATATAAAACATCAAAATTCTCCAAAACACCTGCTTAGTAGCCTTTGGAAGTGCTTTTTTGGGATTATCTGCTTCTGCTGCTGTTAATCCTACAAGTTCTGTTCCAGCAAATGAAAAAGCAGCTGTGATGAAAACTGAAGCAACTCCCTTAAATCCGTTTGCAAACGGCCCTGGATGGTGCCAGTATGTAGCTCCATGGTGAACTCCATTCGGAGCACCTCCTGCAACAAGAACAAGTGAAACAATAATAAATCCAATCACAGCTAAAACCTTGAGAGTTGATAATACAAATTCTACTTCACCGTACAATCGTACCCCGAAGAAATTAATCGATATCACGGTGATGTAAAAGATAAGAACCCATACATCTGGGTTAATCGATGTGTTCCAGTATTGAATGGTCATACTAGCTGCTACTAACTCCAATGGTAGTAAAACAAGGTACTGCAAAAAATAATTCCAAGCCACGGCAAACCCCACACTTGGGTCAATGAATCGACTAGCATATACGTTAAAACTACCACTTATTGGAAATGTCACTGCTAATTCAGCCATTGCTTGAATGGTACACAATATACTTATACCAGAAATGATCCACGCTATCAAGATCCCTGCTGGCCCACCTGTACCCAAAGCTGAACCTGTCCCAATTAACAACCCACTTCCAATAGATGACGCGATTGCAATCATTTGCAAGTGTCTACTTTTCAATTTTCTATGTAAATTGGATTTTGAAGTCTTTATGTTGATTCGTTGGATATCCGTTAATTTTTCCTCATCATATTCTTCATAGTCAATTGCTGGTTTGAAGGAGTCTTTGAAATTCTGCCATTTTGTATTACGAACATATGAAGAGCCCGCTGTTAGGGGTATACTGTCTGAGCTTTCGTCTGGATACTTCTGTTTCATGGGGTTGAACAATGAATAGATTGAGTTTTCGGTATGTAACAATTTAGTTAAAGATGCAAATTTTTCGTATATGTATTGTCACGTGAAAAAGCAGGAAGAGCTTGCGAATTTCTTTTTCGGCTTGACACATAGGAACGACGTGCAACTATTGCATTACCTCCACATCACATGGGGGGTCAAAGTTGTAGTGAATATCAGGCCGACTATAGAAGGGGCCGAAAGCTTGAATATATGAGAGGAATGGGATCTAGTAGGTTTCCAAGATGGATAGATAGCCACTCTGGTTTCATTGCGTCATCTCGAATACATGGGTCTAGGTAAAATTGTATTGAGCTCATATCTTTTCCAGTAATTCATCACATTAAACGTATAAATTTAAAGAACTAAAGAAGTCAAACCTAATTAACAAAAACGTATACCTCTTTATCCATATATCAAATCGATAACAAAACAAAATCCCCCACCCCAGGTAATACTCTGTAATGTACTTTTCAACCACCTTGGTTTGACTTTGATAAAAATATTCCCACAATTGTAACCTTCACTTTCTACTCCAATCCCCCATTTGATATTTTGTCTGACATTACAGCCACTCCAGAAATTCCACCATTTGGAACGTTCACATGGTAGCAATCTAAGTACGTTTTTCATTAGTGGACCAGTTGGGCCGTCAATGTACTTGTAACCTCCAATAAAAGAATAAACTTGTCTCAGATCATTAGCTGGTAATTGTCTGTCTCCCCAATGTCCCTTGAAAGATAACCAATTGCCGTAATCCCATTCTCTTCCTTGATGTTTTATATTACTATTGTTTCCAGGAAAAATGTGTTTTCCATCGTATGTATATCCCAAGTAGTTTTTACTTGGATTCCACAATGGACCTCTATCTGTGAAATCACTCAAGATATCGTATGGTAAATCATGGGGATGCTGACCAACACTTGGGTAATTAGCATGAGTACCTCTTGCACTGAAAATAATTGGGTGCCTCTGGTCAAGTGAATACTTTTCTAAATTATGATAATAGAAAGCACCACCTCCCCCATGAGCTGACATCCACACTATTATTGGTTCCCCTCTATAGAATCGAACTAAAGAGTGTTCCCAATCTCCAACATGATTCCCGTATGGGCCTTGGCCCATTACAAAAGGTCCTAGGTTAAAAGAATAAAAATAGAACCAATAAGCATCAATCCAACCATTCCCTTTGTCAACAACTATGAGGGTTGCAGGTGCATCTTTAATTTCTCCGTTGATCAAACTCGGCTTGTTCTTAGCGCCGGTAATCCAATCCGGGTCTTTGTCAAAATCAGAATTTGAAGTCAAGAATAGGTCTTCAGAGTCTTTCAACTTAGATAGTTTGTCTAAATTCATGTTGGTTTCAGTGCCTTCGATAATTGTGCCATTTTCATGGACTACTTGAAAATTAGTAACAAACTCACCTATATCATATGGCAAATATCTTTCCTCACTATAAAGATATACTAGGGGAGCATAATCAATAACATAACTTGGGATATCACCAGATTTTACTGTTTTTTGGTCTTCATTTGGTTCACTCAAAATAGGGGGATAATCTTTGTATTTTAGTGGATCACTCAATATATTTTGTATCTTTATTTCTTTAGCATTATCTTGGATGGCACTAAGGATGACATTTTGGGTATCTTGAACATCAAAATATGCCGTTGAACGGGATAAATGTATAAGCGTAAGAAATAGAGATAGTTGTGACAACATTGTATGAACGTGTGAATATGGAAATGAAGTGGACGTTGTTCCTACGTGCGATAATCTATCCTAAATGTCTAGTTGGTTATATGAATAAATGAATCATATAAGTTGAATAATAGTAAAACAATAACACAAGTAATACTCAAACAATCAAGAATCTGTTTGTATTAATGATCATTCTTATTTTGTTGTGTCTCTCTTCCTTTTTCCATTAGTATATCCACGTTATCCGCAGTACATTACAACTGGTAACACAATTACAGTCTTCTAGTCGTATGGAATACGAGATGGGTACGGGCTGGCCATTTATCACCTGGTGGTACCGTCCCACCTGATGGACCTACGGTAATATACACTTCCGTGTCAGACATGGAGATGGTGAAGCTCCTTAGGTAAAGCGTACCCCACTCTTCACAACCAAAAAATTGTTTGACAGATTTTAACAACTCAGGAAGATCGATATCATGAAGATTCAACCAAACTACAACCACTAATGAGCTTATGGCTGATCAGCTAATCACGCATCACCAGTTCTATTATAGACTACATGCCACGATTTGAATGCATTCATGTATTCATTCTATATAAAGTCTACATACTCTTTTATTCTAATTCTATTCTATTCGTCTAAAAGACAAATACTTGATCACCTAACTTTGAAACTGGTTTAGCTTTTTCAAAACCCAATCCAACAGCAGCTTTCTTCATGGCGCTGATCATTGGTGGAGGACCACATAACAACAAATTAGAATCAGCGGAAGGTTTAGGTAAATGATTGTCAATTAACTCTGTGGTAACAAATCCAACGCTGCCTTGCCAACCAGCTGGAGCTTCGTTCAATACATAGTGAACTTTCAATCTATCTGTATGCTCCTTTGCGTATTTGTCCAATTCTGCTTTTAATAAAATATCGTTTTCTGTGACATTGGCATAAATCAAATGAATCTTGGTTTTGTCGTCTTTATTATTCAAGATAGCAGTAATGATTTGGTACATTGGTGCAATACCAGTACCACCTGCAATCATACCAAAACTTTTTGACATATTTGGAGTGTAGGTGAAAAATCCTTTAGGACCTCTAATCTCAACATGATCGCCAACTGTTTTATCATTAACGTGCTTGGAAATGTTACCATTTTCATAAGTTTTGATTAATAAATCGAAATGTCCTTGTTGATCATCAGTTGAAATAGGGGTGTAGGATCTAACAATTTCTTTCCCATTTATAGTAGCACCAATTGAAATATGTTGACCTATCGGCAAACCTAACCTGTCTGTGGGTTTTGGTAAGCCAAATCTATAAATGCTGGAGTTGTGACTCACTTTTGTGATTTCAATCAATTTGAACTTTTGAAATTCATCGGGCTTCAAAATTGGCCTGTTCTTTTTCGACTGTTGAAAGAAGTATAATACAACAAAAGATGAAATTATTGTTGCAATAGTTGCAAATATAATCAAAGGGTTTGGTTCAGAAGTGTCAGCCATGATGCGTTCTTCTTCTTGACTTGCGGAGCTGAAAGAAAAGGTGTTGGTAAAACTAAGAAAATTTTTACTGGGGAGATTTAGTGCTTTTTCTATATAAACCAAGAACACAAGTAGCGTGTGTTTGTGTTGGATGGTTTCAAATGTTGATCATATTTTCATAAAGCGAAAAAAGAAATCCAACGCTCACGGCAACCGGATCTAAACATCCTCGCAGTGCAAAACATAGGTGGGACCTACCCTCGTAATAATTCGCACTTTCGAGGGGCAATTTATGGCCCAATTCATGGAAATCTCACACTTCCCTTAGCGACCACTGTGTTTTACGTTGCCACCAGTTCGACCTAGTGGACGAATCTCATCCTGAATAATTTAACCATCAAATCGGTGACCCTCTATAGTATCACTTTGCTCATGTTGACTATAATGTAAAATTCTGTTTTCCCAGTACGCTCTGAGAATCAAATCTTTATCAATTTCATGTGCTGCTAAAGCACCACCACTTTGCATGCAGACAGGAATAACATGTGAATTGGATTGTGCAAACTCTTGGCAGAAACCGTACATTTAAACTACATACGCTATTAATCATCTTCTGTTTTTACATTCCACTGGCAGCTAATATCCCATCTTGACCCTTTAGCATTGATACTAACATATTTGACAAACTTCAAGACCGATGGATCACGAACCATTAATGTAAGTGAATTCCATTTGCATTGGTTAGTATACAACACACTATCGTCCTTATCATTCGACTTGTATATCGCTGGATCATCATCTTCAAATTCCCCATCGTTGTTTGGAAGAGCCATACACAATTCATATCCTCCAAATTCTCCTGATTCCCAATTTTTCGGATTGGTTGCAGTTGGTGTAAGGTTTAAGGTAGCCTCAAGGAGAACGTTTTCCTCATTATTACGTGCAAGGTTGGACTCTGTTGTTGTTGCGAGGATGAAATCTTGGCCCGGTCTGAATCGACGAATCAATACTTGATCCGAGGTCACAATAAGGCTGGTGACCCTTTTCAACCATTTCTTGAAAGAGATGGATTTAAAGAAATTGGCTAATGCTATGAGTTTTACGTCTGCATCGGCTGGGGACGTGAGGAGAGAGAAGTTTGGTGATTCTTGCGGTCCGATCTTATTGACGAAGTTGATGATTGATTCAGTTAATTCAAATGACGATTTTCCATCTATGTACATGAATCTTTGTTTATGTGGAGGAACGGCTATTTTCCAAGGATGTAATACTTCAGTGGACTTTAATGGTGTTTGTTGATTCAATTCAATATTTCTAACTGATTCTCGCAAAACATCGGCATACTTTGGGTTCAATATATTCTTGATTTCGACAAGTGATTCTTCAAGAAATATACCGTTCAATTGCTTAATCGTGTCCAACTTTAAATAAGTAGGATTGACAAATTCACTTAAGTACCTCAAATCATCTTTATTTAATTCTCCATTTTCGATGATCTTGACTTCTTCCGCGTGCAAATCGTCCCTATAACTTTTGGGAAAATCAAATTCTTGCAACTCCTTAGTTTGTAGTTGCTGTAATGTTGACTTAGCTTCGGTTTGTTCCTGTTCGCCTGGAATATATCCTTCTTCTCCAGGTTGAGGAATATGAAACCATCCTTGAATTGATAATCTATGTTTATCTTCCCTTACCTCTTCAACATCATGGAATGATAATCCTGGTTGAACAGTAAAAAACGCAATCTGGTTGAATTGCGGAACCAATTTGCATTCATAATCAGTTTTTGGAACGTTTGGTACAATCGCAGGAAATAATCGTAAAGCCCCTCCATATTGTGCTTTCCATGTACGCCCTGGTTCTGGTAAGTATAAAATGAAACTAACTCGTCTTGATCCAATGACATCATCATGAGTTAATAAATGACATCCCTTAGTATATGTATTAATAGACATATCTGTCTTGACTCCACTTAACCTACCACATCCTGTAACTTTACTAATCAAATTTCTGAACTCTTGTGAATAAATTCCTGCACGTAGTTTATACAATGAAGGTAATCTACTCAAGTCATCCCAGTTCAATCCCAGCAAATTTGCTAAATCTCCAGACTGATGAACTTTATAAATGTCAGTTTCCTTTTTTGTGAATGCAATTTCCAGAAGTACTTCCTTACGAACTTGTCTCAACAATGTATCATCCATTAAATTTCTAATTGTTCCCCAACGATATGGTTGGCTTGCTGAAATTTCTTCAGTTAGTGTAGCTTGGAATTGAGGCTGCCATATCTGATTGTTGAAAAATGATTCAATATCTTCTTTTGTAAATGATGTATTGAGTTTCTTTGCAGGTATTTCTGACTCGCTTTCGGTTTGTCTCTTTGATGTCATTGCTAGTAAAGAAAGAATGATATAATACAGGTAAACAATTTATAAATTTTGTCAATCAGACCACTTTAATATGTAAATTTTTCAGATCATGAGGGATGATTCATACGAGTTTGCATTTCAAGACAGATGAGATTCGAATGGATGTACTTACTCCAGAGAGCTACCATGCAATAGATGCCCGGTATCGTGAGGTTGTTTCCTGTTTCGGACATATTCTTTTTTTTTCACTTGACTCATAAAATTATGAGTAATTGAATTTTTCAACAAGTTACATAATGTAAATTTTAGCACGATATATTGTAACTTGATTTCCTTCTTGCTTCCTTGAAATTAAACAATCTTTTAGAACCCTGTATTATAGACAAAAATAGATCATACTACTACCTATATTTTTAGACACATTATAGACCTAAACATGCTGAGATCTCCATCGTTATCAGCAACAAGATCTTACAATTCAGTTTTAGATTTCAAGTCCGCATCCCATAGGGGTTGGATTGTACAAAAATTTGGAGGTACTTCAGTTGGTAAATTCCCGGAAAACATTGTTGATGATATCGTGAAAGTCTTCAATGAGACTAATCGTGTTGCTGTTGTTTGTTCAGCGCGTTCTTCTAACAGTAAGTCTGAGGGTACTACTTCTCGATTATTGCGTGCTGCTGACTTAGCCCAAGAAAACCAGGATTTCGTTTCTTTATTGAAGGTCATTGAAGATGATCATATCGAAAACGCTAATAGAATAAAGTCAGACATTATAAGGAAGAATCTTGTAGATTTTGTGAAATGTGAAATAGCTCACGGGGAAGAGCTATTGCATGCTTGCAAAATCATCGGAGAAATTAGTCCAAGATCACTAGATTCAATTATGTCGATTGGTGAAAAATTGAGTTGTCTTTTCATGGCTGCGTTAATGAAAGATCATGATTTGAATGCAGAATATGTTAACTTATCTGAATTAATCCCTATAAATTATGACTTTAATAACGGATTCGACGATCTGTTCTATCAATTCCTTTCGCATGAGATAGGTAAGAAAATACTGGAATTGGATGATGATGTTATACCAGTTATTACTGGTTACTTTGGAGTTGTTCCAGGTGGATTATTGAATGGTGTAGGTAGAGGGTATACTGACTTGTGTGCTGCGTTGGCAGCTGTTGGAATACAGGCAGAGGAGTTGCAAATTTGGAAGGAAGTTGATGGAATATTCACAGCAGACCCGAGAAAAGTACCAAACGCAAGATTGTTGGAAAGCGTCACACCCGAAGAAGCAGCTGAATTGACTTACTATGGATCTGAAGTCATTCATCCCTTCACTATGGAACAAGTCATCAAAGCTAAAATTCCCATCAGGATTAAAAACGTCGAAAATCCTACCGGGACAGGAACAATTATATATCCAGACAATGTTGGACGTAGAGGTGAAGCAACCCCACCTCATCCACCAGCTGCATATGAAACATTTCCCGCAAGCTATATCGCTAGTCATAGAAAGAGATCAGCTACTGCAATCACAGCAAAGCAGGACATAGTGGTTATAAATATTCATTCGAACAAGAAGACCTTGTCACACGGGTTCCTTGCACATATATTTATTACTCTAGACAAGTACAAGCTAGTTGTTGATTTGATCTCAACATCAGAAGTTCATGTATCAATGGCGTTACTGGTCCAAGCGGATCAAGAATTACAGTTGAAACATGCGGTACTAGAATTGAAAAAAATGGGATCGGTTGATATCACAAGAAAAATGACTATCGTTTCGTTGGTTGGAAAGCAAATGGTGAGTTTCATCGGTATCGCGGGTAACATGTTCAAAGTTCTTGCGGATGAAAAAATCAATATTGAAATGATCAGTCAAGGTGCTAATGAAATCAATATTTCTGCAGTCATAAATGAAAAGGATACCATAAGAGCATTACAATCTATTCACGCCAAATTATTAGAAGGTAACTACGAACAAATTGACAATTCAAGTGCTGTTGATTCACGTTTGGAAGCTTTGAGATTACTGTAAATAGAGAAAAAAATATTTTACGCGGTATACTGTATGACTAAATGTCAAAATCGCCACTTTCTCTACCACTATTCTGTTGATTGCTGGTTCCACTCAGCTTATGTTGCACATCAATTAAACCTTCGAAATCTTTGACCATTGAACCCAATAATTCTGCAGCCAATTTATGATATGCCAATTGAGCATTCACTAATGCCAAAAATTCTTCTAAAGGTTTAGCGTTTTCCAAAACATTCTGCATGATATTTATTGCGTCTTCCACAGTATTTGCAAATTCATCCTCGGCATTTTCCATATCGACCCTCAATTGAGGCTCTCTATTTGGATTATTACAATTTGTTAAATTAGTCCTTGATAAGTCATAATCAATTCTTTTTTGTTCAACTTTTTTCTGAATATTGTTAGATTGTGAAATCAATGATCTCAATGTGGTTGTTAATGGTATGTTGAATTTGGATTTTATCAATTGATCTTGGCCCAATCTTGCATTTGCAATTTTGTTTAAATTTGATGAGTATATGTGCAACCCCTTAATCATTGGATCTTGTGCGTTGGCATCACTTGTTAAAATCGATGCATCCGTTGCTCTACTTAATGCATGGTATAATGTTTTCGGAGGTTTGAATTCACCAGTGGCTGGATTGATCAAGGCTGCTTGTGCTTCAGCTGTAGTTGTGGCCTTGCTCAAGTTTGTGACTCTCGTAGTGAAGCTTTTGCTAAATTCAGTCATTGATTCTTGTAAGTTTGTTGGATAATCATAGCTTTCGTTTTCATAGTTGGTGGTGACTTTCAATACGTTTTTGTATAACTGTTCAATATTATTGCATCTATTTGCCAATTCCAAGTATTCTGAGGGTAACTGAGAGATATCATCTTGATTGACTTTTCCCATTTTCTCCTGAACCAATCTTGTTGTTCGTTGAGCTAATGGGACAACCTCCTTATTGAATTCATTTGACAATTTATCTCCGAAGGATTTCAAGTCCTTCGTGAAGTTAGCAAGATTGAAGGACATTGGTGGCAGTAGATGATGGATTGCTTGACTAGTGCCGGTTGATGTGAATTATGTTGTAAGCAGATTTCGTGGATAAGATAATCTGAAAGAGAAAAATCAGAAGCAAACTCAGAGACGGAAAAAAAATTCTACGCATGTTTGGTCCACGTGATTTGAACACTCGATTTTTACAACCAAAATATTGACTACACATCAACATCAACGCCAACGTAAACATCATGGAGATAGAATCTAGAAAGTCAATCCATTTTTAAGAATTCTAAGACTCCTTCGCTCAATCTTTTACCGCTTTCTATAATCTCTTAATCGTCATTGGCAGGTGCATAACATAACCTAAAAAAATTGCTTCTTTCTTCACTAAACTTCAAGTCGACAGTCATATTGTAGCCTGGTACAACCAATACGCCGAATGATATCAATTTCCACAGTAACAATTTCATTTTGTCAACAATATCCTTTGTGCTGTCTGGGTAATTGACCTTAAAAGTAACAAACATACCTGCTTTTAGATCAAGCACATCAACAATCCCCTTTTTGTATGCTTCAGATTCATAAATTGTATGTAATAACAATTCTTTTCTGTGGGAATAAGTTAATCTCATTTTTAAAATCCATTGAAGCCAACCATCCAAACCTCCGTATTTTTGTTGTATTACGTTGTTTACTACCAATTGAGCTAAACCTGACGATCCACGATTAACGATTTCACTATAGTTTTTGATTACCTCCAAGATCATCTTATGAGCAACTACAAATCTCAACCTTAATCCTGGTGAAAAAAGCTTTGAAAGTGTTTCTACACGGACAACTCTACCCATAGTATCCAATTCAAGGTAAGATGGGGTTAAATGGTTCTTAAGATAATCCTCGATGGTTAAAAATTTTTGAAATTTAAAGTAGGATTTCTCTTCAGGTGGTTCATATTTTGGTAATGTTAGATATCCATATGGATCATCTTCAATTATGATAAGATCATACTTTGTTGCTAATTCGTATACTTTCTTTCTAAATTCTACGGTTTGTGTGAAACCTGTTGGATTTTGGCCAGTTGCGATTGTATATAATGCCTTGGGTTTAGGTAAATCTGGATTCAAAGTTTTCTAGTTTACTAATAATTCAGTTAAATAATCTAAATCTATTACATTTAAATCAATAGGCAAATCAATCTTCAAAGGAACTGCTATTGCCCCTGCGTTTTTCGAGAATCTCAAAAATAGGAAAATGTGAACTCTTCAACTAAAATAACATCGCCCTCATCCAAAACTGCATCACATGCCTTGTTTAGTCCATCACTGGCACCAGTAGTTAAAATTGTCCCCCAATTATCGTACCCTTGTTTGTGTGTTTTTTCAATAAATGCACGAGTGAAATCTAATAACGGTTTGTGACCTTCGACAGCCGCATACTGTAAGCCCCTTGACAAATCAATTAAGTTAGGTTCATCCGTATGCCTGGTCACATGGACCGGTTTTGATTTACTCAAAGGTGGTGTTTTGGTTTGTTCATCATCTTGAGATCCAGCAAAAGACAATGATTCCAATGAATTGTTAGTAACTGGATCTTGAGCTGGTGTTCAAATGGGCATTCAACTATATTCAAATCAATTCACTCAATGGGAAAAAATCCATCATTTGGAGTTCCGTAACTCAAAGTTAGTGGCTTCCTGTGTGGTTTAAATCCTTTTGGTGGAGATTCATTTGGTTCATTTGTGAAATGTGTTGAAGTTCTTGATAATGCTCTTTTCGATATCAAATGTGATATATCTGACATGATGTCTAATATCAATTTCATGAAAGGATTGATGAGAATGCTTAGAAGTGTAGAATGTGGTAGACATTATTATCCCTTTATATTTAAGGTTTAAGTTTGATTACTAATTTGATGCCATACCTTATCTGCAATGTACCTACTAGGTGGCTAATTCCGTTCTGTGCTAGGATTTAGGATCCACACCATTTCAACAACACAAAACCAGATTATTGCAAATTGAACCAGATCTTATAAAATTGTTCCATTATCTAGATTTACAAAAGCTCTATATAATGATCTCTTACATATACATATCTGTATCATCATCATCTAAGTAATTTTGATTCCTACATGCGGAATATTCTTCTATTACGTTTACAACAGATTCTTTGCATTCGTCAAACATTTCAACAATCCTAGTTAGTTCTTCTTTACTATTATCTTCGGTGTAAGTGTTGAGGTATGCTTTTCTTTTGACCAATAGATCATACTGTTTCAAAATCTTTGTGAAAACATCTATTATTGATGTATTATTTGTGATTTGAATACCATCGAGAGATTTCCTATCAGTTATAAATGGTGATATTTTACCATGTACAACCTGCACTGATCTTGTTGTCCAAGGTACGAAATTCGTTCGTTGTTGAGCTTTTAGTATACCCTTTCGAATTTCTCGTTGATCCAAACTATTCCCTATTAAATAGTTCATCATTGTAATGTATGAAACATCCCCCATCACTCGATTCGTCTTATATCTATCATTTGCTAGTTCCAAAATCATATCATATTCGTTGATGTAGTTGTGTTTCTGGGTACTGAAGGGTGCTACAGAACTTGTTAAAAACTTGAGATCTGGCGTGGGCACTAGTGTCGATACTATTGATTCCATTGAACTATACATATATCCGGGAAATCTCAAAGGATTGGATAAAGATGCTGAAACAAATGCAATTAACTTATTGGCTCCTTGAAAGGTATCGTCTTGTGATCTGTCAGTATTATTGAATATAATATTCTCTATACTATTCAATGCATCATTATGGAACACAAAGATAGCGTCACTGTAATCAATTAATCTTTTTAATGTTAGTACACTGTTGTAAGGCTGTACAACAACATCACTCGTCTTTTCATTGGATGGAAATACAGAGAACGCATTTATTAACTTCTTATGACCATACCTATCATTCAACAACTCCAATACTTTCAGTCCAACACCAGATCCCGTCCCACCAGCAACACTATGGATCAATTGAAAATTAGATAGATTGTCACACTTATCAACTTCTCGATCAATCAAATTGATTAGATTCTCAGCATATTCGTTTCCATATTTATAACCTTTTGACCAATTATTAGCAGCCCCATTTCCCTGCTCACTCAAATGTATATTTCTCGGGTTTAACATTGGCAAGCTATTAGTACACTTAGTTATAACTGATGGTTCAAGATCTATCAATATTGATCGGGGAGTATATGTATTTGCATCGGATAATGTAAAAAAAACCTCGGGATGATCTTCACGAAAATGTCCATTGGTGTCTGTTGAGTTATTGTTCAATTGTTGAAACTGAAACCTATTGTCTATTGGATAAGGATTTGGGGATCCATCTATATTTATTCCGTGTTCGGTTGCTAATTGTTGCCAGTACTGTAATCCTACTTGATTCCCACATTGACCTGCTTGGATTGTGATTGTTTCACTGAATGGTGTGTTAGTATTTCTCTAGATTGTATGATATAGTCTGTTAGACATACCCTGGCATCGTTGTATTGAGACTAGTAGAGTGAAGCTAACTGATATAGGCAACGCGAAGGAACAATGTTTTGGTTTAAAAACTGATTTTGATTTTTGACTTCCACGCATTTTTGTATACTATTTTTCTACTGATTAACATTCAACACTTTTTCAAATCTATATCCCAAAACACCTCCTGGAAATATCCAGCAGCACACATTAACGACGAATAGGCATATAAAATTGTATATTATTTTTTCTAAAGAAATAAAATGAAATTAAAACTATTTATTGGTACTCTGAACCTTCAGACTTATTTATAAATGGACCAATCATTTTGAAAAAGATAAAATTTATCTCTAGAGTTTGACCTGTAAATCACCAGACCCTCATGTTGCTATATTTAGATAAACTGTAGTTCATTGAATTTCTCACAGTGGTAGCACCAAGACGAATAATCAACAAACTGTACCAAAAAAATGATATAAGGTAATATATATGTTTTGACCTGGAGTAAATGTCAAGAAAAATAGGAAAGTTAAACAAACAACATGAAAATAAGGAAGATTATAAAAATTGTATCAATGATTGACCATGGGATCATACCACTCCCCGTCCCTAACTGACTAACAGTACCAACAAATTGTATATGAAAGAAAACCCACGATATCAAGAATAGAAATAAACAAAAGCAAAAGGTATTATCCTGACGGATGCATATTGGATAGGAGTCACAAGTTTTTCAAACCCCATTAGTAGTTTAGTAGTTTCTTCTCTTTCTACAAATTCTACCTGGTGAGGTTGAGGTTGGAGGAGGAACTGAACTTGGAATACCAGAGCCGGTTGGAACAGGAATAGATGGAGCAGCAGGACCAGTAGGAGAAGTGTTGAAAGTTGAAGTTGGAGTAACTGAACCACAATTACCTAAAGCAGCAGCCAATGCGTTAACAATAACAGTTTTCAATGTGTCTAAGTTCAAGAAAGCTTTGATCAAAGATGGAATTAAACCAGAGTTAATTAAAGGAGGCAATAAGTCTGATAATGAAATGGCTTTTGAACTAATTAATTGTTTGAACAAATCAGAACCCATAGCGTAGAAACCATCATCAACAACTAAAGCCTCGACAACCTGGTTGGCTAAACCGGAGCTCTTTAATGATTCCATTAATGAAGTCAAGATAGCTTGAGTATCTCTAGTGTAAATTGGGACTGGATCACTTTCAACCATTAATTCTCTTTTTGCTATAGCAACTTTTGCTGAAACGGCGTTGGAACTTAACCCTAATAAGTTCCCGATTAAGGTTGGTAAGTTATGCAATTCTTGTAAGACTATCTTATAAATTTGAGCATAAAATTGACAGTCATTGATTAAATCTTGAATAACAGATACAGCTAAACCGGAGTCATTCAAAGACTTCAATAAAGTGCCTAAGTTAATCCATCCATTTTTAATGGACGCAACGATAACATTGGTAGCGATTCCGGATAACGTTGGATCGTTAATAAACCAGGTAATAATACCTGGAGCTAAGTTGGTGTCTTTAATAGCTGATAAAACATCAGTAACAATTTGGTTTTCTCTTTTGGCAATTTCTTCATCAGTCATAATATCTCTTTTGGCATTGTAATGCTCTAAAGATGCAATAGCATTGTTAATGGTGTTTAATTCCCTAACTGTTAATTCAGTAACTGTAGGTTGAGCAACTGCTGGTGCAGCAGCAACTTGAGAAATAGCAGCTAATATTAAAGTGGCTGTGGCGATATTTAACTTCATGGCGAATGGTTGGTTGGTTGTCTTTTAGTTTAAGAGGTGTGGGCTTTTTTAATAGAAGCTTCTTCATTTAGTTGACCTATAAGATTGTATTTATAATCGAAAGCTTCAAGAAATTCTTCAGCACCATATATGGCAAATTATCATTTAATATCCATTTTAGGTAATACATCGAAATGATATCAAATTGAAGATAATTGTCTCTAGATCACTAACATTCTTATTAAAGTCGAACAATAATTTTAAGTTGTAAGATATCTCATTTGACTGCAAATTTACATTACCAAATGTGGAGTTGCAGATCTTGGTGTGCGGGTGTTTTTACATCAGGCTTCCTAATATAGTAATTTTCCATGATGAAATACTTAAAGGATCTAACACTTTTGTTCGTCAACCTCGAGCTTAGTGAAGGTTATTTTTAGCTGAGTTTTGTCGAGGGTTTGATCAGGAAGAGGTAGTAGAAGGTTGCTGACAATACATTAGTAGAGTTTTCTGTTGACGAAACAGTCCAAAATCATATTCCTTCTTCATCTGTGGAAGAAGACATTTCAAATTCTTCACATAGACGCGTTAGGTAATATCGTAGCCTTTTCACATACTAGTTCCTCTAAGCTAGCTGACCCCTTTGTAGTAAACAGCAATAATAGGCCCATAATACTGAGTAAATTTGAAGTACCTAAACTATGCACAGGTAGGTACACGATACGTTGTTTCAAAGGTGGGGAGATTTTATACTCTTTTTAATACTCTTTACAGTAAGTAATTGACAGATCTAGACTACCGGACCATTCCATTCTGTTCTAAGGGAAAGGGATGTTCATCTTGTTAATTTGAATAGTAGGATGGAGAAGAAATGACAGATAGGACATAGTATGGATAGAACATTGACAGCTTAGTGGTTTACGATTGTTTAAAGATCTGAAGATTTTTCTTTCTCTCTTTCAATCATGGACTCGAATGTACACTGTAAACTGTGAAAACTTCACTTAATAAAAGCTTCATACTTGAAGATAAACATACCTAAGATTACCGCACTATATATTCTAGAAATTTGGCATTAATTTTCAGGAAATGTGTCGAAATTACAATCAAATACTTGCAACACGACCAATCACAAACTGTCAAGAGGCCAAACATGATACAGATCCTAATGCAAGCCTTTTCTACCAATGTTGCTTCCTATTACAGAAGATGCTCTTTGTAGTGGTACCTAATGGTATCTTTTTCGTATGAAGCAGTGCAAGTTTGATCTGAAACCGTTATGAATTCGAGAATTTACTTTGGTTGAAGCTCAGATTTCTATTACTATCCGGATCCTTGACAAGGTGATGGTTTTTGATCAAAGAATTGAATATATGAATCAGCCAGGTAAACGGAGTTTTGATAGGTGCTGCAAGAGTATGTCCCTTATAATCATCTATTTAGTGTACTTACCTGTAGTATCTGCATGAGAATATTCGGTGGTAATTACAGGCAGTCATATATGTGTCTCACTGTAATTATGCGAAGGAATATCCGGGAAATCTTCCAAGTTGTGTCATCAATAGCAATAATGTTTGCATCCCTTACTGCAGATTTATCACTTTCAAGTACACATCACACTTATTTCCACATAGATACACAGAGACTGGTATAGAAACAAAGCATATACTCATCACACACAAATCTATCATAGCACACTCAAACGTCTATATAGAACACATTCTTTTCAACCATCTAGAGCTTTGCTTCAACACAATATCAGCCATTGACCACCCAAGCCGAAATGTTCAATCTATATCGGGCTTTCCCAGTATTTGCCATAATATATGCGTGTGTCCTATATTTGATTAACAGAATTCCGCATGTTACCATCAAGTACATTGGTTTTATGTCATTAAGAGGTGTTACTATTGAAATCAAAAATATCACTATACACATTAGAAAGATTGGCATGCGAATTAACATGTTCAGTTCTAATAGGGAATCAGGGTTGAAACTAGTTAATCTTGAAATTGTTGATGTTAAGGTAACTTATTTATCTGGCTCATCTGTATCAAAGAATAAATCTAGCTCAATTCCACTACATGATATATCTCCCATTAAGGAATTATTTTTCAAGGTACCAAATTCTTTTTACAATTATTTTTTAAAAACAAGGATAATTAATAGAGTCAACGTTCACATATTTAGATCATCTATTTATCACCAAAAGATTAACAAAGATTTTTACGTATTCCTTGATTATACTAGATTGGAAGCAAATGTATTCAATGACAATGATACCCGCTTGACACTAACTTTATTAAATGGCGCATTACACGAGAACAGTAATAAAGATAATACAGCCAATTTATTCAGAAACTTAGAATTTTATATAAATTTTCAAGCAGTGACCGCTTGTGGAATGAAAAACGATAACAAGATTGTTGTGTATCTCAATAATTTCAAAAATTCTTTGTCAATTGGTCGTTTAAATATCCCGTTGAACTATTTCCACAAGAAGAAACCAAATAATGGCAAACAAGTGGGACTTACAGAGGAGTTACAACCTAAGAAAATTCCAGATATTGTCAAATATAGTCAGTTTATCAAGGAGCTAATGACAATCTATTCTACAACCGAGATAAGATTGGAAGATTTTACACTTTCACATGAATCAGTGTCTGCCAATTTATCAAATTTTGTATTTACGTTGAGCAAAATTGAAAAAAACGAAGGTGCGGCAAGTTTGAAATTATTACTATACCTCACATCTTTCAAGTTTTATCACAAAGAAACCAAATGTTTTGAACTACCATCTGGTACAATCAGTTATGAGGTCTGTCCGCTTGAAACTTTGAGAGTATCGCAAGCTTTACTCAATCATGAACAAAATTCTAAGGAGACCATAAATTTTGACTTGAATATTAATTTTACGAATCCAGTTTTCGATTTCTATTATGATCAACAAGATATTTTATTCCGAATTCTACGAAATAAGATGATGAAGAAAAGAATGAACAATATGCGTAGAGTTGCTGGTGTAGATAGAAAAGAAGAATTCATAAAGAAATTAATGATTGCATCAACTATGTTAAGGGCAATCTCTAGTAAAATAACAATTGTTGATACCAAACTTAATATTCATTTACCCCCATTCGGTCACACCAAAGAGTATTCTTTCAACCGTCATTCTAAATCGAATTTGAAGATTACTTTTTCTATTTCAGAATTAAATTATCAAATTTTCACTAGAAATTATCAAAAAATGGTGGCCCATGAAAAATCCAAAAAGTATACTTTTAATGTTTTATTTAAATTAAAGAATGTTAAGGCTGAAGCTGATGGAAATCTATGTCACTTTTCCAAAATCAATTTATTAGCTGCATACAATCTCATTGATAAGAAAGTATCATTAAGAATGTCGAGTAAAAGTGTCAAATTCAAGTCAGTTAATGACAATTTTTTCTATTTGGTTAGACAATTTAGGAATCGTCAAAGAATATATTTCAACAAAAAATTTAACGATTGGAAGACTACGAGTGAACGAGATGTATCCTATGTGAAAAATGAAGAGCAACCAGAAGTTGCTCCTAATGCTGAAGAAAATTTTGTCAAGATATTTGAAGTACTTCCAGCATTTGTTTCCGCTATCAAAATAGATTTTTCAACAATACTTTTTGACATAGTTTGTAAAGAGGGATTGCCAAGTCATAAGATTTTAAATTACGAAACAGGAGAAGAAGTAGATTTGGCCGACTTCAGAAGAGGTATATCACTCAAGATTGCAGATGTGTCCTTAAGTTACAAACTTTGTAAAAAATTTGTTGAACTATCTGTCAAATCTATACAAGCCTTCACGTTAAGTGAGTTTTCACTTGAATATATGGAAGATTTTGATAAGGTCACAGAATTACAGGTAACTGACTCTGAATTTGGTGATATGTCAAGTATAAATTCACTCGCTTCTGCACCATTAAATGAAGATGATTCTGAAGAAGAAGGTGGCACGAAAAGAATCAAGCTTGTTTTGAGCATTCGTGATATTCTTGTATCTAATTCTTCACGTGCGGACGATAGAGACCCCAATAGATTGACATTAACTGTACCGGAGATAGAGGGAAGAATTGATATGTTTTTTCTTTGGTGCGTTTTCTACGCCAAAACAATGTTGCAAAGATTTGCTCCAACAGTAGAAAGTAATTGCAGCAAAGAAGAAATTAAATTAATCACAGGACCAAAAAAGAAAATAAAAATAGACATGACTCTTGATTCTGTTGCTATTGCAGTTAGATTACCAAAGAAGGTGGATGTATTAATTGAGTTTGAATCTGCACGCTTAAAAAACGCTCTTATTTTGAAATCTGCTGATGTGAAAAATGCCAGATTGTACGTTGTTCATCCAGCTACAAAATTATGGGCTAGATTGTTGGTTATCAAAGAACCATCGTTCAGCGTTGATATATCCAAAACTGTGCATGAAGCATTTTTTGAGATTACTTCAAGATCCATTAAGTTTAATATTCCTCATAGATTTCTATTCTACACGGTGATAGATAATTTTATAACCTTTTTCAAAGCAATCAGACAACTCAAGCACAACTTTGTATATTTCAATTGGGGTGCTGAAGAGTTTGAAAGATTATATCCAGCTTCAAAGCGTGCAATTAAGTTTCCTCATGTGAATATCAAGACATCAGTTTTGGGTCTTTCATTGGAGAATGATCCTTTTGAAAATGAATTAGCAATGATTTTTGAATTAGGTTTGATTGAACAAAAGGAAAGATTAAGAAAATGGAAAGCCTTCGATGAAAAATCAAAAGAAGTTCTTGGTGGTGCAGAAGATATTGAAAGTAAAATTCAGCTATCTAACTTACCAGCTCCAATTGAGAAAATGCAAACCAAAAGTGGTTCAAATTCTTCGAAACCAAAAGTTCAGAGTCCTTTGAGGAAAGACATATCTGAGATGGGGTCAATTTCAGCTAGCACAAGTTTGTTCAAAGATAAGATTTTAAAAATTAGGAAGCACAATCATAACCTTAAAGCAAAAGTTGATGAAGATATCAATGAAGATGATAATATTTCTCCTAAATATACCAAAAAAGAGGCAGATGAAAGAATTGCTGATGCAAGAGCCAAATTATACGAGAATTTCTCAAAATCTTGGTGCAGAAAATATAAATGCTTCAAAGCGGTTAGAATTCGTACTTGGAAAAGGAGAGAGGAAGAAGTTTGGGGTAAAGATGCTCTCACAGATACTATGAAATCTAAGTATGATGTTGTGGATTATAGTGAAGGTCCTCCTTTAGCTGGCGCTTTGTTCAGAGATGTGAATTTAACATTGGATAAATTTAGGTTAGATGATGTTGATAAGTTTTTGTATGATTTCGCTAAACATCAACCTAAATTAACTTATTCTATATTGTGTCCAATGTTTATTGAATTGAGAGCTAGAAAATTTTACATGATATTGAGAGATTATCCACTACCATTGGCCTCTTTTCCAACAGCCAGTAATCCACAAAAACCAACCGTGCATATCAAAGCAAACTTGGTGATAAACGAGAAATTGTTTTCTAGAAAGGAGGAACTTAGATATATTTACGTACCATTTTCTCCTGCAGCACCTGATAATGGAGTCGCAGATAATTTCTATTCGGTCTATGTACCAAGAACTTTAACGCCTGTGAAATGTGCAGCTGACTTCCACTGTGATTTGAATACTGATAGGTCATGCACAATCAGTTGGTGCAAAGCATATCAACCAGCATTATCTTGCATGTCAATGGCATTTCAAAACTTCACTAAACCTGCCATTGATGATAGTCCCATTGGTTGGTGGGATAAAATACCTATGATTATACACGGTAAATATCAATTCAACATTTCCAATGAATTATGCTTACATATGAAAAGCGGGAGAAGCCCACAGGCATTGGTCGGTAAAAATTCGGGTTTTGTATTCTGTTGGAAAAACAATGTTCAACTTACTATTGATGGTACTATTAATAGTAGAAATCTAATTGTCTTGGATAGTGATGATTTCATCTTTGCTATTCCCAATTACTCTATTGAAGAGAAAAACATTTGGAGTTTATTTTACGATGGTGCTGATGAGGTTATACCAGATGTCGATTTAGAGGCTAAGAAATTCCACAAAAAGGTAATTAGATTAAGTTCATCTGACAGAGTACGTTGGGTTTTAGGTATGATGTTTGAACGAAACAAACACTTATCCAAAAGATTTTCAGATCAAGAATTGAGATGCTCTAGTTTCCAACCCCATTATGATGTGGTAATTACAAATCCTGCAAATGAGTATCATCCTGATTCTTTTGCAAACTATCGTTCTGATTATGTGCATATGTCACTCTCAGTTATATCCAGGTCTCAAAAGGGAGAAGCTTATAATTCAGCATTTTTCACGCCCTTGTCTTTCCATCACTTTTTTACTTGGTGGGATACTATGGCTCATTATTCTCCCACACCCGTAAGAACAGGTAAACTCTTCCAAAATGAGGCTGCCAAAAAGACGCATGTTAAATTTGGTCCTCATATGTTTACAATGAAATATCAATTAATTTTCAACCCAATTACAATATCTCATTTATATATGCATTCAAGTGATGAAATTGCTGGTAACAAAAACAGAATTGCGTTCACAGGTTTGAAAGGTAAATTTGCTATTTGTGAAATTGATTTACATCAAAGAAAAGAATTAGTCACACATTTTAATAAGAAATTGAATAGGAGAACTCAAATAAAGCATTTGAAAATGAATCAAGCAGAAGTAAATGTTGAAAAAGCTGATGTAAGGGTGCTCAATGCGTTATTCAGCGATACTTCAGTTAGTGGAAAATTAATGTCTTATCTAACGGGTGATTTAGCATCAACTTCTTCAACTCATGGTACAAATCATAGTAATTCTAGTTCTGCACATCCATCAAAATTTCTGAAATGGATGGATAGTGTTGATGTTCACGATGGTGATTTTTCTTGGGTTGATCCAGAGGATTTCGTTGAGTTGGAATTTAGAGAAGCGTTGTCACCGTATCCCAAAATCAAAGTCATCCCATTCTTTTTCACTCCAAAGTTTAGTTATTTTAGAGAATTCACTTTACAAAAAGATGGTCCTTTTCCATTTGGCAATGAGAATATTCATGATTGTGTGATGGATTTAGAGAAACCAGCTGCAGTTCAAAGTCGTATCTTGTTGAATCGTATACTCACCTTGGAAGATGAATTAAAGGATAACGAAGAAAAGCTTAGGAAATACAAGATTCAAAATGGTCCTGAGTATCAAACAGATATTGATGAAACAAAAAATGAAATTGTAATGTTGAAAGAAAAGTTAGATGTTGCCCGTGCAGCATATAACAACTTTGCTGAAAATGATTTCCAAATTACTGATTCTGCTTATACAGATGATGACGAAAGTAAAACTTTACTGAAAAAAATGTCCAGGTTGTCTGCATATTCAAGTCATAGATCCCAAAGTGAACTTTTGGATGCGTCTCATTATGTCGCTGTTGCTGAATTTCATAATAGATTCATACTTCACAATTTGAAATTGAAATGGGATGATGATATTAAAGAATACTTCATCAGCTATTTACACAGAGTGTCTGATAGAAAAAATAACGTTTATTACATGACAAAAACTGCTGTTGACTTAGTTGAAAGTGTTATCAATGAGACTCAAGATGCGAAAGCAGAACCAATCAACATGAAAGAACATGTCTTCAATAAACAATTTAGAAAGGGTGAAGAAGTTATTAAGTGTTTTGATGAAGAATTAGATAAAGTCTCAAATTCAGAAGAAGAAGAACCAGAATATAAATATTTGATTAAGTTGATCCATCCACAAATTCAGATGATTAGTAAAAAAGTTCCTGATTCTTGTGTTTTAATCACTTCAAGAGATTTGGAATTACGAATTGTGGGTATTAAAATGAAAGATACCGTGAATGTCATGACTGATAATGCTGACATGATAGCAAGGGTTGAGACTAGATATGGAGTCTTATTTAGAGACGAACAATTGTTCGTTGTTAACAAGAGTGATGTTATTGCAAATCCTCGCTCCAAATTTGCCGCAAATGGATATCTGTCATTAGATGCTAATTGGCCACCATGGTTTGAATGTGAGGTTTGTTATGATGGTTCATGGGCACAGGAATATTTGGTGTCGGAGAGAAATACAATTGCTATGGTTTACAAAAAACCCAATCAATTATTTTTCAATGCCAAAAATATTGATCAAGGAAACGAAGTCGTTGTTTATTTGGCAAAATATGTTATAAATGCGACTTCAGCCCAATATTCAAGTATTTATTATGTTGTAACCGAGTTATTAGTTCAAGATATTTCCAGTGATGACGTTAATGCTAAATTATTAAGACTTATGGCATTAGCTGATGCATCAGATTTCAAAGGTCTCGATATTAAAGTGAAAGATTTACAATACTTAATTCGGGAGTTCAAAGAGATTTTATTGAACTTTGATCAAAAAGGTGCAATATTAGACGAAAAGGAAAGAAAATATTTGCGTATTTTAGAATTAGAGATGGAGAAACTGAAATTGGAGTTGTTATTGATAATGAGAGTTTTGCGTATGCGAAATAAATCTAAAGCAAAACAAACTTCGAGATTTTGGAATATCTTAGCGGATCAAGTAATTTGGCATTTCCTTGATGATCAAAGACGGCCCTTCATTGATTTAGCATTAGCAAATACAAGATTTAGTAAAATAGAATCAATTGATGGATCTAATGTGAATAAGTTTGAAATTGGAATGATTCAAGGATTTAATTTACAAGAAAATGCTTTATACCCACAATTATTGACACCAAAAATAGACGAAAAACGAATTTCTAAAACAACGAATTGTGCTCATGAAAAGCCAGTCGTTTTAATGACATGGACTACGTTGGCTGCTGTTGGGGGAATCCCAGTAATCAAAGACGCTAAACTAGAAGTCAATCCAATACAATTGGAATTAGATTATGCAACAGCAAAGAAAGTTCAAAGTTATTTGTTTCCCAAGGACGAAAATGGAGAAGATCATGATGTAGGAAGCGGATCAGATACTGCTTCAGAGTCTGATACCGAGTCTGATTTTATGAGTGAAAGTTCTAGTATAGCTGAATCAACATCTAGCTCAACACATTCACCATCAAGAAACCCATTGAAGAAATTAATTGCAAGGAGTAGATCAATGACTAACAATACATCACAATTAACTACTTCGCTGAATTTATCGAACTCAATAACATTACCAATGAGAAAAAGCAATGCATCCTTCGATTTTACTCTTGCTTCAACAGATGATAGTTCAACTACTTCAAAGCCAAAAAAGAGACATGGGTTGGGTATATTAAAGAAAGGACAAGGACAAGATACTTCAGATGAAATCCTCACTGCCATTTCGAGGTCCTTAAAATATAAATCCATAATCGATTTTGAAATTGTCAATTTCCAAATGATTGTTAGCTTTTCAGGTCCAAAATCCTTGCATTTATTAGATGTTCACCGTTTAGTATTGAATGTTCCATGTTTGAAATATAAAAATAAAATTTGGTCAGCGGAAGACTTTATGGATAAATTAAAGAAAGATATAATCAAAATTATATTGCAGCACACAGGTAAAATTTTGGGTAACAAGTTCAAAGTAAAGAAAAAGACCAAAGTCAATGAACCATTGAAACAGATCTCAAATTATGCCAAATATATGACTATCGATGACTTGCAAGAACAAGACAGGGAAAGAGATAGCTCAACAATTGATCACGAAGTGCATAGGAAGCCACCCTTGCATCATCAAAGAATTTCTCTGCGGACTGTACAATCTTTACCAAAAAGACCAGAAACAAACGAAGAGACTTTTGAAAGATATTTGAGTCCTGTAGACGATAAAGTTCAAAATGATGTCGATGTAACTTGATACGTTTTAGTAATGTTTATAGAATATTGTCTATAAATGTTTTTTACACTGTATTATTTATTCTACTGTGTTATTTACCAAAATGTCAGAGTGGTTGAAGAGTAACTAACACTGTCTGTGGTTTTAGCTGTAGACACAAGTAGTTGGCAAGTAGGTGGCCGTATGAGTTAAAATTTACTTAATCTTAATCAAGTTTGATAGAAGGAAGAACGTCTGGTAGCGACAAAGATTCTAAGTGAACCATTTACACTGTGTGGAATGCATGGAATAACAATATGCAGTCACATAGTTGAAGAAGAACATACAGTTTTGGAGCATCCATACACACATATATAAATCAAGGTACTTCTTTCCTTACACAATAAATCTAAAAGATTCTTCTTCACTGGTTACTTCTTACAGCCAACCAGCTTACCAACCACAAACCACTATTACGCTATACTATATCCCCAATCAATTATATATTGAAGAACATATTGTCTACTTGCAGCTCTTCCCATTTCTTCCAGTCAATTCATTAAGCACATCAGCACCACTCCCTAATTTAATATGGCATTTTTCGAAGCTCTCAAAGATAGAGCTATAAATACTTTCAATCAGGTCGTATTGGACAAAAAAGATGGATCAGGATTGACCAAGGAACATTTTTTTTGCCAGGAGTACAACATACCAGACGGTAATATAGTACTCTATGAAACTCAGGCTACGATTTCAGTTATTTCAGACTTGTTAGATTCTCGTAGTAGTAATGGTCAAGATCCATTCCCAAGTGGGAGGTTATATCTAACACAGCATTTTTTGCTATTTAAAGATGGTTACAAGAAACTAAATTGTTCATTTACATTGCATTTGTCCACTATCAAGAAAGTTGAAAGGGTAACTTTGGCAAATGAATACGGATTTAGTTTGAAGATTATGACGTATAGTAAATTGTCAATTACAATATATTTTGGTGGCATCAGATCTGAAAGCGAAAGATTTGCACAAAACTTATCTTCTGCATTGCATAAGAATAAGAACTCGTCAAATTTAGGAAAGATGCAACCTTTTATCCAAACATGTTACTCGGAGTATCTTTTATCTAAAAATAAAATTTCAAATGAAAATGTAGAACATGTCCCACCTGGTGGATTAGGGTTGGTTTTCAAATTTCCTGGTAATCCGAAGGATTCTAAAGACAAATTGAAGTTAAAAATGTGGTTTGATTTATTTAAATCTGATGGTAGAAATTTATCATTAATCAAAACTCCAATGTTTTACAAATTAATTAGAGTAGGATTACCTAATAGATTGAGAGGAGAGATCTGGGAATTGTGTTGCGGATCAATGTATAATAGGCTAGATAATCAAGGTGAATATATTGCCTTGCTTGAGGACAACCAAGATAAAAAATCTTTTGCCATAGAGGAAATTGAGAAAGATTTGAATAGGTCTTTACCTGAATACGCTGCATATCAATCACCTGAAGGTATAGAAAGGTTGAGAAGAGTACTAACTGCCTATTCATGGAAGAATCCGGAAGTGGGATATTGTCAAGCTATGAATATTGTGGTTGCTGCGTTATTGATATATATGTCTGAAGAACAAGCATTTTGGACTTTGAATGTATTATGTGATAGAATAGTTCCTGGGTATTACTCCAAGACAATGTATGGTACGTTACTTGATCAAAAAGTGTTTGAATCTTTGGTGCAAAATACATTACCTTTACTTTGGGAACATATTACGAAAAATGATATACAATTATCAGTGGTATCTTTACCATGGTTCTTATCATTATATTTATCTTCGATGCCATTAGTGTTTGCTTTCAGAATCTTAGATATATTCTTTATGCAGGGTCCAAAAACTCTATTTCAAGTTGCATTAGCAATTTTGAAAATCAACGGTGAAGAACTTTTGAATACAGAAGACGATGGTGCTTTTATTTCGATAATTAAAGAGTACTTTCATACATTAGATGAATCAGCTCATCCAAATTCGGCAAGTTCGAAGTGGAGAAACACAACTAAATTTCAAGATCTACTTTTAACTGCTTTCAAAGAATTTTCAATAGTAGATGATGAAATGATTAACAATCATCGTAATAGACATAGAGATTCTATTTATCAAAATATTTCCACGTTTGTCAAACGTACAGAAATTAGAAATTTACCTAGAACCAAGAATATTTCGTCTGAGACTTTAGATATTTTATATGACAGATTTTATTCCCTGGTTGAGATAAGTAACATTACAAAAGGATCAGGATCAAGTACGATGTGTTACAAAAGTTTTCTCAAATTTATGTCTGAAATTTGTGATTGGGTACAATTTGTGGATGCCAAAGACGTAAAAGATGAAAAACACTTTTTGAAAAGATTATTCAATCATTGGGATTCTGAAAAACAGAATGCATTAACTTTTTCCGACTTACTATCAGGATTAAATTCAATTGTTGAAACTGATTTAATGACTTCAATGTCCGATTTTTTTGAGTTGTATGATGTGAATAGCTCCGGTAAGATTGATCGTGAGGGAATACTACTAATTTCAGAAGATTTGTTGTACATAACGAGTCCATGGAAAGAAGGGTATTTACTTGACGAAATCACAAGAAATGCAGTTGAGAATGAAGTAGCTGACGAAGTTTTTCAAAAACAAATACAAAATGGCAGTGAAGGGGGCTCGGCGATAGAGCTACCCAATCATATTGAAATTAACCATGAAAAACTAGAACTGCAACAGATTGAACGATATTTACAAGCCGCAAGTACTTTCATTCAACGTGCTTTCGAATATGCACAACCTGAAGAAGAAGAGCTTTTAATCAAGGATCTTGCAATAGACAACAAGATATCTCACAACGCAGCATTAAACCCAAACACACCTGTTTTCTTGAATTTGCCAACGTTCAGAATGGTAGTTTTAGCTGATGAAACATATGAACTATTATTCAGTACTACGTTAAGAAATGCAACTCATTTATCAAGGCCACTAGACTCGAAGTTCAATCCAATACGTAATCTTAGAGATATGTTTGATGGATTACTTGCAGATGGTAGAAAAGTTGCCACCAAGGTGAGAATGAGAATGGATTCAAGAGCTTCAACATTGGGGACTGGATCAAGCAACACGTCCATAAAATCTAAAAGTAAGGTTACTGTGGAGGAAGATGATGAAAGAGATGATGATTTTGGTATAATTACAATTGATCAAAAAGATAGAGATTTACTATTAGCCACCGAGGCTCAATCGTTGACCGATCCAATAAAGAAAGGGCCAGCAAGTGATGAAGAATTGAAAAGGTTCCATTCCGCAGAAGAAAATGCAAATCACCATCATAAAGAGAATTTAATAGAGTTTGAAACGTGAATTTACGAATTTACGAAAAAACGTCCACTTAAAATACACATAATAATTCGATTAATATGAAAAGGAGGATTTTTTTCTAGTTTTTGGATGATCCAAATAATTTTCTTATTTTACCAAACTTCTTCTTCTCTTTTGGTGGAGCAGTTGGCATGTTACCATTTCTTAACGTAGTAACAATCGGATTTGAATTTGGAGGGCTGATTAAAACTTGTGGTGTATAAATATCTTCATCAGAATCATTCAACCTGGAAGTGAATTTACCCCCCAGTGGTAAGTCATCATCAGAATCTGCAAATCTAGATGTAAACCCTCCACCTCTACTCTTTTCTGGGGACTGTCTATTTTCAGGATATAACGGTTTTGATGCGTGACTTTGAGTCGCGGTAGGAGGTATTGGATCACGCAAAGTTGTTCTAGTTGCACCATTTCGAACAGGACTTTTCGGAGGTACTTCTCCAGTTACACCATCTTGAGATTCTCTACTGAATGATGATTTTTTATCTAATAGCTTGAATTGAGAATGTGGCCTAGCTTGAGCTTTAGCGTATAATTCTTGGGCTTTAACTTTCGAAGGTGACACGTAATTTGGTTGCAATGCAGGGTGTGGTTGTATTGGTTGTACAATTGTGCTATGTCTTAATGTACGATTCGACATTCCCCCTTGTTGGTCATATTGCATAGATTGTGGTCTCAATGATGTTCTTGGCTGTTGTTGTTGTTGCGACGGAGGAGGTTTCCTCAAAGTTTGCTGTGATAATCTTTTGCTTGGTGCTTTATATAATTGCTGTTGTGAACTTGCAAATTGTGGATATGCTCCACCTCCTGCACCACCCAATAATGCATAATCGTTATTATTCAATTGTGAATTGGATAACTTGGAGTTTAGTCTTGTATTTTCTGCAGTTGTTAAAGAAAGATAAGCTTGATGAGCAGCGTTATTCTTTGCAGTTGATGGATTCGATAAATTCGACATTGATGTGGAATTTTTCATTGCTGATTTCATTGGTTTCTTACTTGAATCATTTGAATATAGGGAAGACTTAGAACTAACATTTGAAGGTCTGATTGGTGGTAATAAAGTATCTTCACTTTCGATCCTACTACCATCTATATCTTCGTCTATTTCTTGGGTTGCTTGAGACTCAAAATTGTCGGTTATTTGAGGTTCAATAATATCCGGCGCCGTATCAAACTTCGGTCTTAATTCTTTGGATAATATACTTGGCTTGGATTGTTCCTCCACTATTATTGTGGTGTCGGCAATCTCTGCGCTATTTAATAATTCAGACGATTCCATATTACCATATTGATTGATTACACCAAGTTCAGTAGCAAGTGGATCCAAACTATTAAAACCAGCTCTTTCATCTTCAGAAATAGAACTACAACCTTCCTGTGTAGCTGGTTGTAAATGATCATATTCATCTGTTGCAGAATCGTAGATGACAGATAGAGATGGCTTGGAGATATGTTTATTTTCTTCATCGTCTTCTTCTTCATCGCTAAACACAGGAACTGCGACTAGGACTTGATCATCTTTTTTTTCTTTATCATCACCCGAAATACCCTTATTTGATTTATCAATTGTAAAATTTTCATTTTGATTTTCGTGTTCACCACTATCTAAATTTTCTGGGATGACTTTCTGATCCAATACCTCAATTGCAATATCTGAGTTGATAACTGGTACATCGTCTTCCTCCTTATTATTAATTGAATCTTGTCCTGCCGTGCTTAATTTTTTCTTTTCTAACTCATCTACTGCAACAGTTGGCTTAATAATTGGAACGTCTTCTTTTTCATAAATAAGAATTGAAGAGTGTTCGATTTCAGCAGGCGAGTGCACTACATTTATATCAGTAACGTCCAGAGAGCTGACTTCCCTTTCCAAATCTCGTAATTTTATCTCATTTTCTAATCTTGTCTTTTTTAAATCCTCATATTCATGTCTCTTTTGTTCGATCATCTCTGCTAGCTTCTTTTCTTTTTCAATTTCTCTTTGTAACGCTTGATATTTCAATTCTTGTTCACGTTTTTCTTCCTTTTTACCTAAAGAATCTTCCAATGCCACCTCTTCTGACATTGATTGCATCTTCAATGGGCTACTTACAGATCTACTAGAAACTTTACTGTTATTTTTGGGCTTAGGTAATACTGAAGCTGAATTCAATGAAGTCGATCGAGGAATTTTTTGCTTGCTGGGAACGTTCCTCATTGATGGGGATCTTGAAACCATCGAATTTGTTCTCATTGAATTGCTTCTAGCTATTTCTCTTTGAAATGTTGATTCAGGTACCTCTATTACTTTAATACCAGTAGGACTTGGCACATATTTCTTCACCATTTTCACTGGTTTTGGTGCTGTTGGTTTTAATTGTTGCAGTTTTGGATTATGGGACAATTTCAAATCTTTCAAATTGGCTTTGTTATTCAAATACACTTGAGTTGACTCCTCTGTAATTTCATCCAAATATGAATCGTTGAAACTATCGTCTATGTCGTATACTATAGGATTATGACTATTATGAGCTCCAGAATCATTTGACGTCATGGGACTAGATCTTGATGAAGCGGATGACCCAAATGAACCATTAGAAAATCGTCTATGTGGTTGCTGTAAATGTTGTGCTTTGTTAATGTTACTACTATGAATAGTCATATTATTATTATTGTTGTTGTTGTTGTTCGTTACTATGCTATATCTTGAGCCTCTTTTCAAAAGACTTCCATTTGAGGCAATTGAATTCCGATGTGGTTGAGTATTCTGAGCTTGCAGAGACTGAGAGTTTGTCATACCTTGCTTACTATTCTGTTGTTGTTTCATCGCATTACCAATGGTTAAAGCAGCTGCCAATGCCCCTGAATTAGGTTGATTTGCGTTTGGAGCCGCTTGGTTAACACCCGTATAAGCCGTACCATGCACACTTCTTGTCCTTCTCCTTGAAAACATAGTATGTATTGTGGGGTGCAATAGATAGGTTATTTAATTGTGTGAAGAAAAGAAAGATGTTTTGTATATTCGACAGCTCTATGTGGTTGGTAGTAAATTGGTTTGAGAAAATACTGGTTTTTGATTGCGGTCTATTTTAATTTCAGTTTGCTATTGTCAGAGTACACTACCCAACATCTGTGCTGAATACATTGTTTAAGCTTACATGTTGCCGACTTTTGAATAGCTCGACAGGGGGGACAAAGTGAGGCTGTATATGATGTTTCTGTATGTATGTATTACCTTCATCATCTGAGTTTCTTCAATGCTCGATGGAACACACCATAAAAATACGGTGCAGTTCAAACTCAAGCAGACTACTTCCCAACAAAATGATCTGTAAGAGCCATCAGTGCTGAACTGCTGCAATGTGCTTGTATTGTACTGAGGCTGGCTTCAGTTCCTATTGGACTTTTTTCCGCTTTGTATTATTTAACCAAGAGTGGACTTCTGGAAAAGCAAGAGGCTTGACAATTTTTACTTCAATCCTTTGCCCGAGCAAAGAACACTACAGCAATTCAGGTATCAGTATTATGGTTCATATCTAGTTACGCTACACATGTTCCTTGTGTGTGATTGGGATACATTATCTTCCAGCTTTATGAAGAGCCTAATCAAAAGAGAGATCCGGCTCATAAGATTGATGCCTTGCGTGACGATATACGAATCTGAAAGTAGGGAATTTATCAATCGTGTCGTTCTGTCGTTTATGCATTCGTAACTATATCCATGTATCGTATCATCTATAAACTCTTGCATTATTCAATCTATTCAATCCTAATAAATTCGATATCCAATGACCCGCATACTGTCCGTTCTTGACAATTAATCCAAACACAGGACGTATAGAGATCAAAAACCCAGTCCACAAGAATCCCTGTAGTAAAGGCATCAATATCTGATCTTTTATTATGGCGAGCATCACAATCGATGGGGTTATTGGAGCTATTGGTCCTGGCTTGTTTAATTCGTTTTCTTCTTCTTCGTCTATCTCCTGACTTACCAACCGCAATTCTGAATCTGTCAAGGTAGTGACATTAGATTTTCGTGTCAAAGAGAATCTTGGACTTTGTTTTTCTGCTTTATTTCCAGCGTAACCATTCAATTGTCTCATGAATGATTGTTCGAATCGTAAATCTGGTATTGCGTATCCTGTCATTGTGGATTACTGTGCTCTCTTTAAAGTAGTGATAGGTGATTGATAGTTGGTTTATTCGCGATAGAATTTACTAACAAATTTCAGTTTCTAGGAGGGAAGAAAAAATTCTTCTGCCAAAACAGTAATTAAATAGAACACAATCAAATACGTACATCTGGGTCATTCCTTCTTCAATCCTCAGTTACCATACATCAATAGACACATAAGGAAGACTATATCATGGATATTGACGAAGGAAATGGACCATCAGTTACCATTAGAGAAGCTGAAAAAGACCATGTGAATTTCATATTAAAAGATGTAGAATTATCAACAGCAAATTCAATAAGAAGAACCATGTTAGCAGAGGTACCTACACTAGCAATAGATTTAGTCGAAATAGATGTTAACACGTCAGTCTTGGCTGATGAATTTCTAGCCCACAGGTTAGGTTTGATCCCGTTAGTTAGTGAAGGTATCGAGAACTTGACATATTCGAGAGATTGTACTTGTGATAATTATTGTGCCAAGTGCTCTGTACGTTTGGAGTTGACAGCAAAATGTGATACAGATTTTACAATGAATGTATATGCATCGGATTTGGCAAAATTTCACAATGGATCCAAATTAGGTGATCCTGTTATAAGAGATCCTCAGGGTAGAGGTTCGTTGATCTGCAAATTGAGAAAACATCAAGAGCTAAGATTGACTTGTATTGCCAAGAAAGGTATTGCCAAAGAACATGCAAAATGGAGTCCATGTGCTGCTATTGGGTTTGAGTATGATCCTTGGAATAAACTAAAGCATACTGATTATTGGTATGAAGTTGATCCAAACGAAGAATGGCCAAAATCAGAAAATTGCGAATGGGAAGAAGCTCCAGATCCAGATGCCGCGTTCGACTACAAAGCAAAACCAGCAAGTTATTATTTCGATGTTGAAACTGTTGGAAACTTACCTCCAAATGAAGTCGTTGTAAGAAGTATTGAAACTTTACAAACTAAACTAGCTGCCATTGCAATTGAATTAAACAAAGACACTGTTGAAGGAAGTAATGCAATATCTGGTGGGTTCACAACTTATGGTAGAACTGATTATGCTGGCGATGGTGGTGAGACGCCTATGGGAAGAACTCCATATGGCGATAGTGGATTTGGTGGAGCTTCATGGAATTAAAAAATTTATGTGTTATATATATGTAAAATAAAAATCAATTAATTGTAGTATTCCATTTAACTAAGTCATTAAATTTCACTAATTTACCACCAAATATATCTAATGAGCTTCCAAACGTTAAATCAACTTTTCCATTACTCAATTTCTTTACAGTTTTCAAATCATCGACCAGCTTCGCTCCACCAGCATATACAATTTTCTCTTCAAATCCAAAAGGACACCATTGTCCTAAATTTTCAACCAATTTTTCATCTATACCTTTACATAACCCCTCGACATCAGCGGCGTGAATCAATAATTCATCACAGTACTCGCTGACATGCATTATGAAATCCGCATCTAAGCAATTTGCAGTTATCGTTTGCCATTTATTCATTGCAACATACCACTTAGTCTCACCATCTTCAATGACGGTCCTACAACTCAAGTCAACTATCAACCTCTCCTTTCCAGTAAGCTCTGACATCTTTTTCAACTTTTCCCAATCTAGTTCCATCTTGCCATCATTCTCACTAAACAACCAACTCGTGAGTATAACATGAGATGCAGATTCAAGCCAAGTCAAAGCGTTATCGTAGTTAATTCCTCCTCCAACTTGTAAATTACCTTTCCAAGTTTCACAAGCAAGTTTTGCCGCTTGATCATTTGCGAGATTCGAGCCTAGTTTTATAACATGACACCCATTGACGTGATTATCTTTGTATAATTGTGCATAATATGATGACGGTTTCGTTGAGACAAAATTCTCTGTGATGGACGTTGAATGGAAATTGTCATCCTGTGTAAGCGTGCCTCCTACTATTTGTTTGACTTGGCCGGAATGAAGGTCAATGCATCCCCTGAATTTTGTCATTGTGTGAAGTTGGATCAGAGACTGATAAACTTTTTTTTTATACAATCCTTTGCAGAATATCAGTTACACTCATCACACGCATAGAAACGAAGTGCAAGATGGGGGACAATGAAAGTCGAAGAGCATTAGATATACAGAGAAGGAACTTTGAGGCACAGTTTGGATCCATAGAGGATATGGGATATGAAGACAAGTCGAAACAAAACTCAACAGAAGAGATGGATGAGGACATCTCAAGTTCATCTGTTGAATTTGGTGGATTTGATAACTCAGATATTTCAGACTCTTCAAACTCAGATAATGAGAATGAGGACGAATATGGAGTTGAAGAAATGATGGATGAAGAATACATAGAAGATGTACCGACACCGAAAATTTTCAAATTGAATGACACATCAAACATCCCACCACCATCTATATTGAAACGGGACAAGAAACTTTTAAAATCAGGCCGAGCACCAACCTTAGCCGAAATTGATTATCGAGAGAGGCAAGCTTCAAAACTCACTGCCAAGCAACTAACAAAGAACAAACAAGAAGATAATGAGAATGTCGAAAATGATTTGAAATTACAACGATTGTTAAAAGAATCACACATCCTCGCTAACACATTGGAGTATTCAGGTGCTGATCTAACCTTAAAAACGATTGACTTTGAAGATCCTACTGGGAAAGCAAGAAGAAGAGCACTCGATTCACGTATTCGTGAATTGGCAGCTACAAATTCATCAAGTGGTGGTTTACCAAAGACTTTGGAGAAGATGCCCATGTCAATGAGAAAAGGAATGATCAAGAAAAGACAAGAGAGAGTTGCAAAATATGAACAAGACGCAAGAAGTGCAGGAATTGTATTATCTAAAGTTAAACGTGGAGACTTGAGAGATTTAGATGCTGGTAAAGGTTCAACTTCTGCAAGTGATAGGTTAGGTACTGGTAAAAAAGTAACTAAGAGAATCAGAGACCGAGGATTGAAGATTCATGGAATTGGTAAATCTACAAGAAGCGGGTTGGTCATATCTCAGAGCGAAATTGATAGAATTAATAATAGTGGTAGAAAAGGATTTAGGAAAAGAAGATAGAGTGTATATGTATTAAAATCCTATAATTTCTAAATCATTATGTGCATCATTGCCATTTATTGTTAAACCATGTTCATTAGCTAGATGTAGGATACAAATAAAACAAAAACTAGTAGATAAATCTTTAGCTTGTTCTGGAGTATACATACTGGTTACTTTATGAACAACTTCACCGAAATTTCGTTTCTTTTCCTGTTTTTCTTCTACTTCCTCATCTTTTATGTCTTCCTTCTTTATAGCATCCCATAAATTATCTTTTAATTTTTTGACATCAACTCTTTTCGCAACTCTAGAAAAATTTACATATTCTGACCTTCTTTTACCCATAACTCCTTCAGTAGCCTGACTTTCGGGTATGGATTCCTTTACGTCGGCCTCCAATGCATCATTGAAGTCGATACCTCCAAAGTCGTTCTCGCCAAAGTCATTATCAAAATCATCATACTCTGCTTGGTGGAATGAGTTTGCTAATCTTTCTTTTTCTTCTTCTTGTAGTTTATACTGTCTTGCAAAATAATTTTCGTCGGTGAGTGGCGTGGGGCCTAGTGCATCGGTTGGTTTTCTTGTAGGATAATGCATTATGGTGATTTGAGGTTTTGTGACGAGATTTGTCAATCTTGCAGAATTGTATTTGATATCATCTGGAAGTTTATACTTTGAACCATCTGATACTCCACCATGCGAAAATGAGTCATTCTTTTTCAATATCGAATTCATGTTTTTTGGTGATTCAAAAATAGTATCCTCATCTATTTCTTCATTGAAAAAATCCACAATTGTGTTTTCGGGTTTCTTCTTCTTTGGAGCATCTCTTTTATTTTCCTCTTCTATTTGATCAATATTCTTTGCCTTTTTAAATGCAGAAACTTTCCAATGCTCAGGTCCACGCCAATGAGATTTCATCTTCTCATCAAAATAAGCCATCAAATCTCGATCCATTACGGCTGTACATGTAGTAGATTGAACATAGGTCTCAGTTTGTTCATGAAACAATCTTTGCATAATACTCTGATTCAAGTTATTGAAAGGATCACTACCATTATTTTCATCTTCAATGTTACTGTTTTCTGGATTATTATCTTCTCCATTGAAATCATTGAAAGCATTGAAATCACCTCCAAACTCAGCATTATCATCAAAACCATAGTCATTGTCATTTTTCTCTGGAGCACCAGTTGGTCCGTTTGTTTCCAGTGCCGCGTTCATCTTTGTGTTAAAACCATTGAGAATACTCTTGGCTTTATTCACGTCTTCTAGGGCCGATTGAAACTCGCCTAATGATGGACATATGGTAAGATCTTCGAAATTTTCATCCTCTTTGAACAAAAATTGCTCTAATGAACCTATATTCACATGATTCTTTTTACCTTGGTTTTTCTGTGCTTCATCTGCAGTTTGGGCTTCCTGTATTGGATTAGATGTAGCATCAAAAACGACTCTACCGGAAGAATCTATATTTAAAGTATTCAACAACAAACTTTTAGCACCACCCTCATCAAACTCTGCCAATGCTTTTTTGAATAGTGGATCTATGGCAAGTTCTTGTTCTAGTTTCTTGATTCGTATAGTGTCAAAATTCACCAAAGTTGACTCAACTATTCTATTAATTTTTCTTTTTTTTATAGTTTCCTCTGTGCCCCCTTCCTCGTTATATTGATTTCCCTCTGCATCATTCTCATCTTCTTCACCATCGCGATTGCTTTGTTCTTTCTTTTTAGCTAAACCACTTAATAGTTTCCCAGTCTCCGTAGCAGCAGATTCAACTCTACTGGAGTAGATCTTAACACAGCCATCCAATGTAGCAGAAGCTCGCTGAAAATTTATGTTGTCTCCATCCTTGATGACATTCAAGTCATGGAAATAATCAATCAATGCGAACTGCCATGAATTCTTCAGTGTGATTTTATTGTCTGTTGACATTTTGATCCACTCTTCGAAATTAGACAAAATTGTATGTCTGTTCTCATTAAACCTGATCCCCGTCTCTTCAAACGAGTCATTCATAGTATCCTCAGCAATAGATCGACTGACATGACGTGACTGTGAAATTATTCTATTCAGGGCACCTCTGTTTGAAATTATTCTATTCGCCTGTGGTGTTGATCGCGTGTTGTTTGTGATGTTCTTATTATGTCTTCTATCATGGTTCGAAGTCGTTCTCTTCTTGGGTAGCACTTGTGTGGACATAACTCGTTCTGTTATATGTGCGTGGAAAAGATTGTATCGACTTGTTGATTTCTTCTATATTTGTTTATTTTTTTGATGATGTCTGTTTACATGAATCTACCAAAGTTCTATTATTCAGTGCAAACAATGCGTAAATTTCACTGTTCTCAATGTCACTACTTGGGCTTGATCACATCCACCACCAATTACAGCATGCGACGAAAAACAAATATAGGAGCCAATCTGCTGGTTATTCTATCTGTGCATTCTTTGATTTGCGGTCTGATCCAAGTGAATATGCTATTGCCTGCCAACCCTAAGATAAGTCTGTTAGTATTCAAAAGGAGCATTGACAGTTCCGAAGCTTCTCCAGATTTTCTGGCTAAACTGTAGCTCTCATGAATCGGATATGATCAGTCTACTAGGATAGATTTAGAAGTGTAAGAGTTGGATCGATGAGCGTTACTCGTTTGGACCAGTTTATTGTAAGAGATTAAAACTCTTGTTTTACTTCTTCGCTCTCAGGAACCCATTTAAGATTTCAGTGGTACCTGTACCAATGTATTATGAGACAATTGGCACGTAGAGGAGTGTAGTTCATTGACCGTGGGTTCTGCCACCAAATACAGATTAAACTATAATGTATTGGAATTCTTGGCTCTTGCTAAGCACCAAGTTAAGCACCGTTGATGATTGCCCACACTAGATCATCCACACCCAGAGAGTAAGTGACTGGGAACAAACGCCATTAGCGAAATATGGTCAAGAGGACAATAACCAAAAATGGTGGCGATGTGAAAGATTCCTGCGTTGGCCTTTCCCAAATCAAAAAATTCTTAACCCGTTGACTTACTTTGCAAGTAGTAGTAGTTCCAAGAAGAAAGATACCATTTTCCTAAAGGAAAGCTTGAGCGTACTAGCCTTTTGGCCCAGTGGTATCACTCAACAGAACACAACCTACCAAAATCAGGAACACTCTCACAATCGTAGTCCACCAAAGTATAGAGGCCTGTCAGTCCTCATCGATCGGCTTACTCGTTCGGTGAATGAGCACCACTTGTTTCTTTTTCACCACCTTTACCGCCATCTCTCTGATGACTTGCAGAATATGAACACTGAATTTGTTCTAGCAGTTTCTCCAGCATTTCGGATGTGCACGTACACTACCATCCAAGCCACTCTCAATGTTGTACTACTCAACATTATTACCCACAAACTTACACACTAACAGACTCACACAGACTCATAGGCTCATATACTTAATACGTAATTGTGAGCAAAAAAGAGGCTTCTGTTTTTTCTCATCAGAATATACTTGATTTTACAGCTTTCTTACAAATACTTTTAACACTCATCTATACATTAAAGCCAACTTCTTTCCATAACACAACCTGCCATCTACAGTCACATGTCATCACTTACCAAGGCAGCGTTTCTCGCCCGGCATATCTCGCACCACTATGGCAGTATAAGATGCTTGAGTACGCTTATATCGAAGAATAATCGCATAGTATTCGAATCTGTGCCTTCTCCAATGTCGAAAAGATTTGTATCGAACTCAAGCTCAACCATAAACTTATTACAATCACAAGAGCATATCGCAAATTCCGATTTGAATAACAGTCTGGCACAACTTGAATTCTACAAATCGTTACTAAATAACAACTATCCTCATATTGTTGTGCAACGGTATGAGACACCTGGCATTGCTGCATCTGCTGAATGTACTCAATTATATATTGAAGCTTTGAAAAAGATTGGCAAAAAGGGGAAAGCTGAACAAGTTGTCAGTGCGTTGAATCAACATGTTGCCACTAACAACCCAGGAACAGCCTCATTACCTCATGGATTTGGGTCGAGATATGAGCCTGTTCATGTTATTGTGAGTGAGTCATTATTAACTATTTTATCAAAATGGTTGAAATGGTTGATTCCTGTTGCATTATTGACATATGGTGCTACTAATGCTTTCAACTATCTTGTTGAAAATGGAACAATTTTCAAAAATGCAGATGTTTCTGACAAGTCGGTCGACGTTAGCCAAAGTACTGTGAGATTCAAAGATGTTCAAGGATGTGATGAGGCTAGGGCAGAATTAGAAGAAATTGTTGACTTTTTGAAAGATTCTTCAAAATTCACAGGATTAGGGGGGAAATTACCCAAAGGTGTACTATTAACTGGTCCACCGGGTACAGGTAAAACGTTATTAGCTAGAGCTACGGCGGGGGAAGCAGGTGTTCCATTTTTCTTCATGTCCGGGTCGGAATTTGATGAGTTATATGTTGGTGTAGGTGCCAAAAGAATCAGGGAGCTTTTCAGCCAAGCAAGAGAAAAGTCACCGGCAATTATATTCATTGATGAATTAGATGCTATTGGAGGAAAACGTAATCCTAAAGATCAAGCATATGCCAAGCAAACTTTGAATCAATTGTTAGTTGAATTAGATGGGTTCAGTCAAACCCAAGGTATTATTATAATTGGTGCAACAAATTTTCCAGAATCATTAGATAAGGCATTAACTAGACCAGGTAGATTTGATAAAGAAGTCATTGTTGATTTGCCTGATGTTAGAGGTAGAGTTGATATTTTGAAACATCACATGCAAAATGTTGAAACTGCTGATAATGTTGACCCATCAATAATTGCTAGAGGTACACCTGGTTTGTCGGGAGCCGAGTTGATGAATTTAGTCAATCAAGCTGCTGTTCATGCTTCACAATTATCTGCGCCTGCTGTCGATATGTCACACTTTGAATGGGCAAAAGATAAAATATTAATGGGTGCGGCCAAAAAGAAAATGGTAATAACTGAAGAATCAAGAATTAACACAGCTTATCATGAAGCAGGACATGCTATAATGGCTATGTTCAGTAAGGGAGCAACGCCTTTGTATAAGGCAACGATTTTGCCTCGTGGACGAGCTTTGGGAATAACTTTCCAATTACCAGAGATGGACAAAGTCGATATGAGTAAAAAAGAGTGTTTTGCAAGACTAGATGTTTGTATGGGTGGTAAAATTGCCGAAGAAATGATTAACGGGAAAGAAAATGTTACATCAGGATGCTCGTCAGATTTAGCAAATGCTACAGGTGTAGCAAGAGCTATGGTTACGTCCTATGGTATGAGTGAAAAAATTGGACCTGTTAGATTAAGCGATGATTGGGAAAGTTGGTCACAACAAATTAGAAGCATGGCAGATAATGAAGTACGAGACTTCTTATTGGCAAGCGAGGAAAGAACAAGAAAACTACTCTACGAGAAAAGATTGGAATTGAAAAGATTAGCCGAAGGTTTGTTAGAATATGAAACTTTGACAAGAGATGAAATGGAAAAAGTTGTTAAAGGAGAACTGATCAACAAAGAAAAGACAATGAGTAATACAGTCATTAAGAAATCAACGAAATCTGATGAAATTAGAGATATCTTAAATGATCCGATGCCGACCGCTTGATACTATCAAGAACCTTATTGCATTATACAATAATCTTTGTAAGTAGAAATATACTCAATAATAAAACTTGTTACCATAGTTCTAACCTGGCCAATTTGTATACTAATTGACATATAACAAAGGGCGCAAATGTAAACCGTTTGATTCAGACAATCAATTCTCCGAGTCGGGTACCTTTCTTGTCTTTTGTGTACTTGTCTATCCCAACTAGAGATTATCTTAAACTTAGATACAGTATCGCATCAGAGCGAACAAGATACACTCGAGGATGCGTTCTATAATCCTCGATCCACAAGGCTAGACCGCAACAAGACAGTTAAAGAGCAGAAGTAGTTGAGAATAATGTAGGGTAGTACAGAATAGCACAAGCAGCAGCAGCTTCACCACCACCACCACCACTACTACTACTACTAGCACCGCTGCCACCAGAGCACAGCACAGCACCGAACCATATGGCAGCGTGTAGTGCGCAAAACAGTGCATGGGCTGGCTCTAGTAATGCAATATGTAATTTTGTGTGCAGTATACAAGTGAAATATGCAAAATGTAAAAAAGCCACCAGGTTACCGTTTTAGTACAGAAATCTTATTACGTAATCGACAACGTGGGTAACTGTTTTCTTTCTCTATGTGTTCGGTGTTAGTCCCAGGTCGATGGTTACAATAGTTTGGCTTGGTAATTGGCGTAGTGAGTTTTATTGTCCTATTCTGTTCCACAATGTCATAGTACAATAACGAAGGTAGGAAGACAGTAAGACACATCAAAAAGTATTTTCTTATTATATGGGCACCTTTTCATGGCCTATTTTCATTACCCTTAAATTGCCGATAAGATCAAATACAGTATAGTACGAGATATTCCATTAGTCAAAAACATCCAGAAAAACCCTAAACATCGACTCATTCATAAAGCACACTACAACAACGCAACATATCCTCAACTAGAAATCATAGTATAGGGGAGCTAATCAATCGATGGAATCACAAGTTTGGAATTCTACATTTTCACCTGATAATCATTTGGGTGGTGGCAGCTCGACACCCAGTAAATCACCTTTTTATCCAGATTTAGATACACATACACATCAACCTCAACCTCAACCTCAACATCTACATCTACATCAACAACATCACCATCAACAACATCACCATCAACATCAACATGGCCAGTCACACCAAGGGTCGTCGAATCAGTCGACCCCAAATAATCTAACTTCCCAACAGAATACACCTCATCATATACAATCGACAAACACTCCTTCGAATTTCACAGATTCTGAACAAATGTTTTTACAACAAATCGAGCAAAATTTATATGAACATCATCAGCAGCAACAGCAGCAGCACGGACAGCCATTTTCATCACAGCAGCATCACATGCTACATTCAACGGGAAACACTCCAGTTGTGCAGTTCCATGAAAGTACTTCAACGGCGAATACCCAGTCAAATTCAAATCATCATACGCCTGTTGAATCATTGCCTCCCCCTCCTCAGCTGTATGAATTTGGTTTAGAGAACTTACATTTTATAATCCCGGAAGATTTGAGTTTTGGCGCTGATCCAAATCATGCTTCACTGGCATTTCCTCCAAATCCACCAGCAGACCAGACACCAGGCTTATTAGCTGTAAATATAAGAAAAGAAAATAATGAAACTAACAACAGTTTTGCGTCGCCTATACTACTAGGGCAACATGACAAACTGTACAATAACCAACATTTCTATTATCAATCAAATTCAAGTACAAAGACATACGGAAATAATAATGCTAATAATAATCAACCACAACATATTAGACCGGATGTTGTGTTTACACCATTGGTTAGTCCTGCGGTCACTCCTTTGCATAAAGGAGCCAGCGGGAATTCTTTCCCTCTACAAGCTCCAGTTAATGTTTCATTCGAACCGTTGACTTCACCTGCATTGAATGCTCAGTCATCAGGTTTATCAGGATCGTCTGCATTGGCATCTAATGATCGAAGAAGATCCTCAAGTTCAATGTATGCTCCAACAGAGGAGCAGAACAAGCAATATAAGAGGAGAACTCCTCATGACACACCTATTTTACTGGCTAATAATAAAAGTTATGTTTCACCATCAGTAAAAGCAAGAAATAGTCAATACAACATAACCCCATTTGAAAAACTTCCAGAATCGTCGATTGTCAAACAAGAGGAAGATAATGAGATGTTACCACCGAGTGGAAAACCTACTGAAATTAACGATACTCCGTTGATGGGTTTCACTATGGGAAAAATAGCAGAAGAAGGTCAACAACAAATTCAAGTGGGGAAAAGATCAAAATCATCGTCTAGAAAATCTTCGTATTCAAAATCAAAATCAAACTCTTCTTCGGAAACTTCGTCTCCAAAACTCAATAAGAAGCCTGAAAAACCTGCAATAAAGAAAGCGTCACACAAATTGGCAGAGCAAGGTAGAAGAAATAGGATGAATGTGGCGGTGTTGGAATTAGGTAGTTTGATACCGCAACAATATCATGATGAAGTATCGATTCCTTCAAAGGCAACCACAGTAGAATTAGCCTCGAAATATATTAAAGCACTATTACAAGAACTTGATGAATTGAAAGAGAAACAACAACAGTAGATATATATATATATATTAGATAGATATATTGGTGTGTTAAATATGTATAAGTAGTATAGTATGATAGTTATTGAGTTCCAATTTGCAGTATTTGGTGTTAAGTGTTCTCTGTTGCACTACTCGCAAGTCCAAGTAACTGAAAATGCCAACGAGACGAAAAAAAGAGATAAAAAACAAACAAAATAGAGAACAACGTGAAAATCTCCAACAAGTTATTTACAACCCACTGAGGCTCAATAATGAATTTTGAAGAAGCTGAAGACATCAATGGTGTTCGTTTTGCCTGGAATGCATTTCCATCTACTAAGGTAGAAGTTGGCAAAATTGTTGTTCCCACTGGTGCTTTATATACCCCATTAAAACAGAGAGACGATTTACCAATTGCAGCATATGATCCTATATATTGTTCAAATCAATCATGTAAGCTGATTCTTAATCCGTATTGTGCGGTTGATCCAAATGGATTTTGGCGTTGTCCTTTATGTCAATATCGTAATCCATTACCTGCCCATTATCATGGAATAAATCCAGAGAATTTACCGTTAGAATTACAAAGTACAAGCTCAACTGTTGAATATATAACTGCAAGGCCGGTACAAAATCCTCCAATTTTTACATTTGTGATTGATTTATGTCAAGATGAAGATAACTTGAAAGCTTTGATCGAAGATTTGATTGTTAGTTTTAATTACTTGCCTCCAAATGCGTTAATTGGTTTGATTACCTTTGGTACAATGGTTCAAGTTCATGATTTGGGTAGTGAAAAAGTCAACAAGAGCTATATCTTCAGAGGAGATAAAGAATATACTGATAAGCAAATTTCAGATATGTTGAATAGACCTTTAGCTCCACAGTTGGGTCAACAACAACAACCAAACCAGCAAAATCCACATTTTGCAAATTCATTAACCAGATTCTTCTTACCATTGGAAGATGTTGAATTTCAATTAACTTCTATTTTAGAAAACTTGAATAAAGATCCTTGGGCAGTTGCTAATGGTGCAAGGCCTTTGAGATGTACAGGTAGTGCGTTGAATGTAGCTGCCAATTTATTAGGGTTGACATTCCCAGGTTTTGGTGCAAGAATTATGTTATTTGCTGCTGGTCCAGGCACATTGAATCCAGGTATGATTGTTGGAAATCAATTAAAAGAACCAATTAGATCCCATTCAGATATTGATAAAGATAATGCTAAACATTTCAAAAAAGCTATCAAATTTTATGATGCAATTGCTGCAAAAGCGGTTAAAAGTTGTCATACTATTGATATTTTTGCCGGTTGTTATGATCAAATTGGTATGTTGGAAATGAAAAATTTGTGTAATACTACAGGAGGTACTTTGTTATTAACTGATGCATTTACAACGTCAATTTTCAAACGTTCTTTCTTGAGACTATTTAACAAGGATTCTGAAGGATATCTTTTAATGGGATTCAATGCATCTTTAGAAATAAGAACATCAAGAGAATTAAAAGTCAGCGGATTAATTGGCCACGCATCTTCGTTGCAAGCTAAAACTGCTAACGTTTCAGAAAATGAATTAGGTATTGGTGGCACATCACACTATAGAATGTGTTCAACTTCTTCCAGACATACATATGCAGTCTTTTTTGATGTTGCAAATACTCAACAATTACCACCTTCAGCACAATCATACATTCAATTCATTACACATTATCAACATTCAAGTGGTACTTATAGAGTTAGAGTAACTACTGTATCAAACTTCTTGACTAGCGATGAGCAAACGCTAACCAATTCATTTGATCAGGAAGCAGCTGCTGTATTAATGGCAAGGGTCACATTATTTAAGTCCGAGCAAGATGATGGAGCAGACGTATTGAGGTGGGTTGATCGTATGTTGATAAGATTATGTCAAAAATTTGCCGATTATAGAAAAGATCAAGAAGAGTCATTTAGATTAGGACCTCAATTCCAATTGTATCCACAATTCATATATTACTTAAGAAGATCGCAATTTTTGCAAGTTTTTAATAACTCGCCTGACGAAACTGCGTTCTACAGACATATATTATTAACTGAAGACACTACCAATTCATTGATAATGATTCAGCCTACGTTGACTGCTTTCACGTTAGATGGAGAACCAGAAGCTGTATTGTTGGACTCTGTATCAATCAAAGATGACCGTATCTTGCTATTAGATACCTTCTTCCATATTTTAATTTATCACGGTAAGACTATTTCAGCATGGCGTAAGGCAAATTATCAGGACTTGGATGAATACGCCAACTTCAAAGCATTATTAGATGAACCAAAACAAGAGGCCGGAGAGTTGTTGCAAGACAGATATCCATTACCGAGATTTATTGATACTGAGGAAGGTGGAAGTCAGGCGCGTTTCTTGTATTCAAAATTGAATCCAAGTGTCACCTACAATACCAACGAATTTGTAACCGGGAGCGGCGGTGCGATTGTATTAACCGATGATGTTAGTTTACAAGTATTCATGTCTCATTTACAAAAATTGGTTGTAAGTGGATCAACTTAAAGTTAAACTAAAACTGTAAAACCCATTCTATAATTCATTTGTTCAATATACAAAAAGTACGTAATTTATTTCGTCTTAGACCTTCTTCACACGATGCAGCAGCAGCAGCATGACTTCACAAGTACGAGCCCAGACAACGGTTGTATAAAACCAGCATGCTGGCTTTGTAGGCCGATGTTGTTTGTTCTGTGGAGGATACTATGAAGTGAGCGGAGTTTGGAACAAGTGGAGCTAAGGTTCAACATGGGAGAGCACCCGAAACCTTAGGGCTAAACACAAGATAGAACATCTAATTATAATTTGACATCCGCCAAATACGGCGCTGGTTTAGGCTAGATTTGTTTCACATGAGCTGGCATTAGCGGAATCTTGATGGTGTATCAATTACCACCCACTAAAATCTACAGATCGATATTCCGGACTATACCAGTACCAACGAGCAACTAGCTGTGACAACTTCTTCATCAGGTCAAATGAACTTTGAAGGTATGTGGTTAGGAGAAGCAGACATAATATGTGTAGTGGTATTATGCATAACAATTTTGCGGGGACGTTGTTGTTGAGATGTAACTGAACTTCGATTTCCAGATGATCCTTTACTTTTTCGGCTCTATTGCTAATTGCATGTTGTGGCTTTCCTGGCGATCTAGTTGCATGATAATACTTTAGCTGATGAAAAGTCTCCATAGATTCCAAGATGTCGTGCAGATTTAACTTTTATAGATATTTTGGTTCAAACTGTAAACCCAAGACCAACATGCAAAAGTATTTAGAAAATGTCGCACAAGGTATTAGCGCAGAATCTCCAGCATCAAAGCTGATGCTACCAGAATTCTAAAGTTTGTCCTACAGCGAGATACAACTTGACATCATTTTAGTTCGCAATGGTGAAGTCTCTTTCACTCTTGGGTTCTTCTGTAGTAGTGATAGAGTACTAATATACAGATGTTAATCACAGAGAAAAGCAAAATGAGTTACTGTTATTGATAATACGATACTTCTTTGAAGCGATTCATTGTACGATATTATATTGGAAATTTACGATATAATACGGCTGAGATCAATGACCATAGTAAGACTTTTTGGAAGAAGTTCTTTAGGTTAACAAATGGAAAATCTTTCAATCTTTAGTCGGCTTCCTCAAGAGCTCATTATCAAAATACAACTTTGAGTATTATACACCAATAAAATTATCAAACTTGCGAAAGCCAAGCAAAAAAATAATCGTTACAGAGTAGATTCTGTTTTTGAGTTATAAATCATTGAAAAAAGTAATGAAATACAATCATAATTTAATTAAATGTAACTATAGGTTATCATAATAATATATGCATACCAATATCCATTGCTAGTGGTGTCGACATTTTTCAGATGTAATAGTAGTACACATGAGAAATTTAAAAATATATTAATAAAATTTAGATGTGAAATTTGAATGTTTTTGCACCGGTAGACACAATTGCCCGGATGCAGATTTGAGCTCGACATCCTTAAGCTTAACCATAGGGTTCAGGGGTAGGACTTGGATCTTGATTGGGTGGATGAGCCATCAGTTAAGAACATACATTTAAAAAAACTTAAGCAAATGCAAATGGGCAAATTTGACATCACGAAATTTTTCAAATGGAATAGTTATATATTACGAATGTAAATTATCCAACGTTTTTGTAGAATACACTTGGCAAAATGAAGAATTTAGAAGTATTCAGAACAAACGAAGACAGGGTTCCTTGTTGCTATGTCATTGTAAACTATGAAAGTTTAGAGTTTGACTTCATTCCAAAATTGGAATTTATCGAAAGTGATGTTTTGGATTGGATTTGGAAAACATGGATTTTTTGATTCATTGAGTGTCTTTATATACACTGGGTATGGTCTGTGTAGGAAAACACGAATAAATCATTTTCCATTATCGCTTGCATATATGTACATCAACGCTAGTTTTTTGATCAGTTTGAAATGAAAGTGAATATCAATGATGGGTGGCAAACAATATGCGTGGAAAGAAAGTATTTGGAATAAGAAGAAATTTGTAAAGTTGTCTGGGGAGATCTTGATGGAGACCTTGATGAAATCAATTCGAAAGACCGATGTGTGCCTAGTGGACACAAAAAGTTTTGAAGATAAAACCCAATACTGGCAATACGAGGACCGTGATAGTCAAACCGAATAAAAAAGAATGGACCAGGAGTACAACATCGTGTAAAGAAAGATGAACCGTTCATTGACACCTTCTAGGCCACATCCTAAATACATCGCATTGCACTATCACTTGGCGAATGATATCAAAATCGATGCGAAATTCGTCCTTTGCTGCGAACTTGTATTGTTCTTCTGGTCGAGATGGGCGAGTTTTGGAGCGTCTGTAGTGAAGGGTAGGGGCCAGTGGCAGTGGCGGTAGAAATCTCTTGGAGCTCAATTTTCCGCACCAAAAGAGCCTGACAGTTTATTTGAGACGACATTTTTGCATTTATAAGAGAATTAACTTTACAGATTATACGAACATGTAAAATACTTGCGCGAACTTGTCTTAGAAATGCTCTGCATCTTTTCCATTAGCACTTGTTGCATATCGATGGGTTCGTGGTGTTCCTAAAGCCGACAGCCAAACTCAGGTTTCACACCAACAAACGAGGATACAAAAGCTGTGATTTGCAGATTCCCCTTCCATCTGTATTTCACTTCCTCTGTCGTACATACATGTATATATATAGGTACACATGTGCAGTTTGTTTTTCATCTAGTTTTCCTTATAGGTATCTTGTTGTACCGTTCTTCTAACTCGCTCCATCCGCCAAGACGTCTCCCCCTTCCACAATACACTGTAGAAAAAATTTCCCCAGGGACATTTTTTGACAACCAACCCTTTAAAGAGAGATCAAGGAATGAAATCGCAGTCTCCAGATCTGAAAATCCTTCAAGATGGCAAAGTGGTCAAAAAAATACAAAAGACAAGGCAAAGAAAAATTCTTAGCTGTGTAAATTGTCATTCTAAGAAGATTAAATGCTCAAGAAGACAGCCAATCTGTAACAACTGTGATAAGTTGGGCATAGAATGTAAGTATTTCATAAACGAACGAATAAGTCGTGGTGGAAAGAAAAGCAGTCGGTTGACCGATGATGAAAAAAAGATGAGGGGCCTACAGAAGAGTCGGTGTGATAGTATCAGTGAAAGTGAAGACTCTAGTCCTAATGGCCAACCACTGAGTACGTCAAGTGTAGCCACCAGTATGGAAGATATTGGGGATTCAAAACTAGCATTACCACTACTACAACAGCATTCACAACAGCGTTCACAGCCATCTTCACAGTCACCTCCACAATTAGTATCACAGCTACAACCATTGCCACAACTACCATCAGCGATTGAATTATCGTTGAATTATCTATATTGTTCCTCTGATGCTAAAGAAGGAGAAATGGATACTTCACCCTCCAGTAATGATCAATTTCCAACATCAAATCTAATGCAGTCTCCCATAGTGAATAGTTTTACAAATCACATCACAAATAGTTACTTTGGAGGGAACTTCACGAGTCAAAATAATCATCAAAACCCACTGGTTGGGGAAGATTCGATATCGTTTAATTTAAGTTCATTTTCACCAGCTAATCAAGATATAATTGGATTTCCAAGTAATTTGAACTCACCTCGGAGCAACATTATTGAGAGTATAGCATCTACAACTGCGGTGACTAATATAAAATCACAACCTAATAATCCAGGTTTGTATAATTCACTCAATTCATACCCTTCAAATCCTGCAACTACTGTCAATTACTTGTATGGGACAAACATGTATTACGAGAATTCTAATTTATTAGAAGATTTATCAAAGCATCTACCACTAACTAGAAAGCGGTCATTTGAATTGATTGATAGGTATATCAATTCTGTTCATTTGCTTTTGCCCATTGTTATCAACATGCCCGCATTTTTAAAAGAACATTTAAGGTATTGGGATATTCATTCTGAAAGTATATCGTCTGAAAGTGATAGTTCATATTCAAATAATGATGATCATGATTTCAATTATCTTCAATTTTATACACTATATTTTCCCATTCTATATGCATCTACTATTTCAGAATTTGAAGAATATGATAATCTTTTGTTGAACCAAGATATAAATAAGTATCTTAAAGCCTTCAACAAGATATGTCAATACTACAATTATCCACATGGGCTTAAAATGATTCCTTTATTACTAGGAAACGTTATAATTCAATCAACATCACCAAATCCATCAACCATAGAAATGTCTCAAATTATAAGATACGCAAAATTTCTACAATTTCATAAAGACCCATTAATTACCTTGAGAATTCAAGATTGGGAAGTTGTGAAGTTTAGAAGATTGTTATGGTGGGTAATATTTGGATTAGATGCTTTGACATCACATAATTTCTGCTTACCACCAAATTGTAGAATTGACGATTTTAATGTACTAATGCCAGATGAAGAAGAACCTATCTATGATAACAAACTAGGTGCATTTGGCAATAAGAAACTAAATGTCAGTATACTATCAATGAATATTAAATTTAGATACGATAGAATAATGAGTGAATTGGTTTATCATTTACACAATGGCCTAAGCTCTAATATTACATCAAGCCAAATTAATGAAATCAAACAAATGATTATCGATTATCATAAATCCATTCACTATTCGATTAATCAGATGAATCAATTTTACAAACAGAATCCACCAACTACGGTACAAGAAGTAAATTTGATCAACTTTGTCAATAATTACTCCTGGAGTTTTGTGGATCGTGCTCTAATGTTACTTCACAAAAAGATATTACTAGGAAATAACAATAGTGACTATGAAAGCAAATTCAAAGGTAGAGATATGGAAGTTAGTAAAGATTCAAAATCCAGAGGTGGGATACTATCATTAAATCAATATGAAGACACGTTTGGTCATACTTTGGAGGCCAATATCATAGAAAACCTCAAAAAGTCGTTAATATCAGTATTGAAATTTAATCAATATGAAAACTTTTCCTACGAAAATCTAAACAACAATTTAATCCCTTCGATTTTACATAATTTGAATGACTTTTTAAAGTATAATGATTTCATCAAGTTTGGAAAATATAACTGGTATATCAAGAGGACAATTCCCTTAGATTCGATTATCTTGATGTTCATAATAATCACTGAGAAATTTAAATATCAGTTCATTACAGTTAATGAATTATGCATTTACGTAAGGCTAATCAATAAAGCGTTGTTTATTTTGAATAGAAAATGGTTTAAAAACGAAAAATATAAAAGAATGTTGTCATTAACCAATTTGACTTGGGAATATATATTGAAAAGATATGGAATCATTCAACTTATAAATCAATTTAACTCAAATTCTTCAACTAACAATAAAATAGAGTTTTTTGATTACCAAGTTACTGCATTCGTTAATATGAACGAATTGTTCGATGTTGTGAATGTACCACAACCAATCAGCGACAAAGAAGATACCGAAAATAGGCAAATGGCTTTTAATAATGTGTCTCAAGTTGCTGCTAATTCCTTTGAATTATCAATGGATGTGAGGACAGAATTGATGCAATTGAATGAAAAAATTTACTACGATTTAAGGAATAATTTCATTGATGTTAACGATTATTGTGCCTTTTATTCCAGCTTGGAGAAAATCTTACATGAACTAATGGACTATGTAAACCAACGATAATGACCTATTTATTTAATTGATTATTTATTTATTATATGTATTATTATACAAAAATGAAACAAAAGTGCTCTAATAATAATCTATGGATGGTGCCCTTAAGCCCAAGTTTGCAATTGTTCATGAAATTCAACTTTATATTTTGATTTGGTTAAGTATTGAGTAACTGCATATCTTAAATCATCAACCATGACTGGATGACCACATGTGACAAATGCGAGTGAACCATCTGATGAGGCGATGTCTCCCTCTACTTGTTCATTCATGCATGGTCTTCCATTGACGAATGTGACGTGTGATAACTCATTCTTCAAGTTTGATAATATAGAATTTTGACTGGAATCAAGTGATGATTTTTCGAAGTCGTCCTGTTTCTTTTTTGATTCTTCATCGTTAAATTCCAAGCATTCAATACCGGTAAATTCATTTGGCTGTGTAACATGAACTGTTGTTTCAACTTTAGTGTCCTTGAGTTTCTTCAACTCGTCAATAAACCAACTCAATGTCTTCCAATGTCTTATGACCCAAATCAATTTGATTGAACCAGAACTAGATTGGGTCTTGTTTGCAACATCGACACATTCTGAATAAATGCCAGGAATACCATTTCCACCAGCGATATAAACAATATTTTTACAGGTTTTTCCTGCACCACTAGCTTCACCATATGGACCTTCAACCAAAACTCTAACTCTTGTAGTACTTCCTGGGAATGTGCTCAAGTGTTTATAAATCTTATGGGTAATACCAGTTTTAACCTTTGCGTAAAATACAATCTTGTCTTTTTCTTCTTGATGAACAGTGAATGTGAAAGGATGAGATTGCCAAAATAATGAAGGCTTTAAAAAATGAATGAATGCATGTCCACCTGGAACAGGGTGCCAGAGTTTTGGTTTATCAACAATAATCTTCAATGTTTCGTCACCCATTACTGTAACATTAGCTTTTCTTACACCAAATATCATAATTCTTCCTAATCTGATAACACGTTCAAATGCCCAAATTGCAATTGCTGCCCACATAAAGTTTCCATATCCCATATAATCCAAGTGATAGAAAGATCCAATGACAAAAAATACAGCTAATACGATATGAATTAAAAAGAAAACTTCGTACCATCTTCTTCTGAAAAATAACATAGCTTGCAATAGAATGAATCCTCCACATATACCTGCAACAGTTCCCCAGATCATGAATTCTTTCTTCATACGATCTTTATATTTGCCGGTTGCTTTATCAGAAACACTGAATGCAATAGCGTGAACTATAATTAATAACATTGCGATACGTGAAATCCAACGATGATACATAATGAAGGTTGCAAAATCCCAACCAGTAAGCCACTGAAGAAAATTATTTCTACCCACAAACAAAATAAGCAAAGGAATTAAGTACGAGACGATAATACCAGTTCTATCAGCAATAATATGACCCAATTCTGCGTTTCTAGTGGTATACTGTGGATTATTGTCAACATGTTGTATATGCAAAGCAGATAGGAAACCTGTTAATAAGATGAATACAATTAATGAAATTGTTTCCAATCTTGTTGGTATTAAACAATCGAAAAAACCACCAAGTCCAAAAGAATGAGCGTTAGCTTTCTTCTTATGGAATGTTGAAGGTAATGAAATGTGTTTTTTGAAGAAGTTCGGAAAAATTGAAGCAGCTTTTGGGAACATCTTGGTAATAAAATTGGCAAAAGTGGCCAACGCTAACACGCAACCCCAGTAACCTAACAAAATAGCACCATAGTCCATTGAAATATTGAAATTGTTGTTATACATTCTATAAGCCTTTTTATAAGGGATAAATGCAGGATCCCAATTTAATATCAATGGCACTTTTGACAAATCTTCTTCAGTGATTGGCTTTTTGCCTGCCTTCCCACCAGCACCTGTGGTCTTATTTTTGTGAAAAACGGTTGTTCCGTTCTTTTTGAGTTCCTCTTGGATAGCATCATATTTTGTATAGAAATCCTCGGAACTCATATTACATTCTTTAATGAAACTATGAATAATCTCGCTACTATTTTTATAAGCTGTAACAAAGCAGTCACTCAAAGTGCCAAACCCAGGCTTACTGTTGCAATAACAATCGAATTCGTAGTGACCTTTCTTTGCAGCGGTGAGACAAACAGGTTTATTCTTATTTATGAACACGGTACATGCTTGCATAGCTATATCAAACTCGCTGAATGACTTAGGACTGTTATGAGCTGCCGATACTGATGAGGCCAAAGCTAAACCCAGAAGTATTGTTGATAACTTCATGATACTCTTGAGGAAAGAAGAAGGAAAGCAACGAGAAAGCAACGAGAAAGTTGCAAAATGTAATTCAACTACTAAGGAAACTGGTCTATTTATATAGAGTAACTCTATGATCAGATTAATGACAATGGTATGTAAAAGAATTTCTTATGTCTTGGTTGGCTTATATTACCAGATTTTACAAGTGAGATAATTACAAAAAACAGAACTGATGGTTGATTACTGCAGGTTTATCAACGTAACAATAGACTAACAATAGACGCCGCATTGTATATTTAGGAGCCCGGATGCTAATTGAAGTTTTAAGTTCAAAATTTTTTTAAATTTTTGACTTCAGTGAATATTAAGGGGTGTAATCATAGGAGTAATTACAAGATAGCGATATCAAAACCCAAATGGTCAGAATAAATAAAGATCTGAAACTCTTTTGACAAAAGAGGCTTAGTCAAATTCGAAACTTGGACCCTCTTTGTCAATCGATGCTATGTTTTTGAACTGGCTCTCTGAGTTTGTAGTGAAGAGAATTGATTATCTGATCGATCAGAGACAATGAATTTGAAGCTTCACACAAAAATAAACTTCTAAATGAAGAATTTCTTTTGGCATTGCAAAGAAAAAGGGAATCACAAAGCATTTTGATTTGAAACTCTAACCAATGGAAAGTCGTAAAATAGTAAAAGGACACAAAATTGGATTGGGTATTAGAGGATCAGATGCATGGAAAATTTGTTAGCCTGGGAGCTACCAAAAACACCCCTTATTTGATCGTCCGGCAATCATATCGAGGGTTCAAAATGAGTGTAAATTTCTTAAGCAACCACACCGGTGTGTTTGCTTGAAAAGTATTGATATTTACAGTAAATTTGGGTCAACTCAGCATAGCTCTTGGTGCCAAAAGATGAAAACTCCACAAAGTTGTTGATGAAAAAGATAATCGTGAAACGAATTAACAATAACATTGTAGCCTGAGGCGTAATATCTTCTCTTGGCAAAAGCTTGAGCTTTTGTACTCCAGCTTTGAAGACACTCAAAACATCCATTACTTGTAGAGTTCCCATACGCATTACCACCAATAGCAGACTGATATGTCGAAGTAGTGTATTAAAATATTATTATGTGGGTTATGTGGACTGAAATAAACCAAGTTTTCAGATTGACCGGGGATATGCTAAATTAACGAGCATCAAGTTTAAGAATAGAGTTCTGGTTGGGATCTGTACTCGCGGAATGTTGCCTACGACACGCCGGTAACATGTAGCCAGTTTGATCCAACTTATCAAATCAATCTAGTTTGAAATGCGATTTCGGAAATCTTGAAACAATAAGAATTAATATTTGGCACTAACAGTAATGCACGAGGATGTACAACTCAAAGTTCCAAGCAATTATATTATACATTCATGATCTAATCTTAGCCCTGATTAGTTGTGTAAGGTCTTGTAATTAGCACTAACCATTAATTTATTGGCAGCATAGGTGATTTTGAGGTATTGGTTGCCAAATTAAGGTTTATTAGTTAATTATAAAAAGTTATTACGACCAGTCATCTCCATGACGTTTCATATGTAATTTATCGGCAACAGCAACTCTTTGTTGACCATAGTAGGATGCCCGCATACAATAAATGCTAAATGCCACTGAAATTTCAGCTGATATAGTTTTATATTCAACCATGGTACTCTTCACTCTTGCATGGTAACCGTTCAGAAAATTCAACATATGGTTATCAGAATTCTCAAATCCACTTGATTCGTCTAATTTTGTTGTTAAAATTGTAGTTTGAACCCTCGTGTTTTCCAGCTTCTTTAGTTCAACCACGAAGCAAGTCAAGGCATCTTCAATTCGTAAAACAACCTCTGCCTTTCGGACTCCGTATAAATCCTAATCTGGCTACTTTATCAACTCTAGCAAGCACCCAAACTGTAATTGCTGCATAATATAAAGCATGTAGACAACGTGGATAGATGCAACATGTATGGAAAACATAGACAATAAGAAGTTGTAGAATAATTCATAGCTTCTACTTTCATAAGCAAATGACATCAAGCAAAGCTCATCCCGTACGTACATAAGATACAATCAGCTGAATATTCAAAATGTATTCCATATCACCTTATTGGAGATTACTGGGTCTATCAACCATGGCATATCTAACTCCATTAACAAAAACCAGTAAAATAGCATTCTTTGGATTTGCATCTATGATAAGTAATAGTGGTTGCAAATTTCCAGCTTGGAAGTCCTTGCAAGTAACCGTTTTTCGGAAAACAATATAAGTAATGGCACAAAGTATCTATCAAGAAACCCTGTTCTGTCAATTGTTACTGCTCCTCCTGCAGTGCTGGTTTGCATGATTTATATGAACGGTACATAACACATTATCAATATAATCATATCTTTCAAAACTTTTCAAACCTTCTAGTCTACAGACGGAAAACCATCGAGAAAACACTACATACCTAGAGTAAAGAGGAGTTTTCCTACTTTGAGAAAACACTGATGATGGCGCTCCGCTATTACTACACCGGATACTTGTATACTAGTGTTGTTTCTGCCATTTATTATTACCAATATTTTGAACTATTGTTTCGTTTAAGTTATTCATTCTATTTATATCAACGTACTTCAGCACTTGCTCACGCTGGTTATTGTTTATCCTTATTTTCCCTAACAAAGTTTCACTGAGTGCGTATGTAGAATAAGATATAACATCATCATCATTCACATACTTATTAGTCCAAATGCGTGCCCTTCTCTGTCGTTGGCTTCGTTAATATCATCTCGAAGTAGGGTTATATAACCAATAAACATCATCTCGGCATCCTCTGGGACACAGTTATATTGGTGCTTTTCAGCTGTAGCTGTTGTTATGTTTAACGCTTTGTTAATACATTTAATCAACTCATGACGTTATAGCACAACACCAACAGTGGCAATTATTTGTAATCCTTTTAATTTATTTTAGCAATGCGTTTTCTACAGCCATCAACAATACATTCGGTTAATGTCTTCGAAATTCACCCCAAAGAAATCTTCAAGATATGGTTACCTACGGTGGAACATATTGGTTTCATTAATCTAACACAATCTCCCGTATTCATTGGATCTATCAGTATTCTTATAACATATTTTATCAAAAGAGACTTTTAAATGTATTGAAACGCTAGTATCAGCGTCTGATAACCAATTGCATGTTGCTTGATAAAAACTAACCACACGTATTTCCTGCTAGATCGAATGAGCACGTTCTTGAAGGATTCTGCTTCATATATGACTCCTGCAAAAATCGCAACCCATGAACACCTCATTGTGAATGATTTGTAGACGATATAGATTGTACCTGTGACAAACTCGCTAGAAAAGTTTCATTTATAAATGCTGAATATGTGATATCACGGTATGGAAGAATGGAATGGAAAGATTTTATTGTACCTAGTTCAACCTTTGATTATACGATTTGTCAACGTGAAGAGCATGGTTCTTCCTCATGTTATACTCCGTCTGACAACAGATGAACCATTCTATGTCTTCCCAAGTCTAGAGCACAACTAATAAATAGGATATATATTAAAACCAATCAGAGATATACAAAATCATCTATTCTCATCCCTCCATTCATTGTTGTTTCCTCAATTCTTCAACAACCAATTTATCAAATGTGTACATTTGTGAAATATTAGTTTGTCTAGTCAATAATGCTAATTCACGTATACCTTCATTATACAATTTATCTATTTCTTCAGAGTTTGTCAATGACTTATTTACTTTGAAAGTCTGATGTAATTTTCTCTTTGAGTATTCTCTGAAATTATAGTTATCAAATTTGTATGCTTTTTCAAACAATTGTTTATATAATCGTAATACTTGCTTTGAATCAACCATTGTAAACTTGAAGCTATAGTAATGAGAATGTGGTTGAAAGATAACGCTTTTGAGGCTGTACATACGTTCCTTCGTTCGGCTTATAAATAATTTCTTCGGAGGAAAGATCAAGATTGATCATTCTACACTACCGAGGCCTACTATTAATGAAACTATCAATCTAAAAAGAACTATAAAAAGAGGTGGAATGAATAGTGGATGAAATCTATCGTTTTTCTTTACGGCCAAAAAGATGCATTGAGTCCTCGTTTTTATTCTTTGCTGACTTCTTAACTTTCGCATCAGCCATCATTTCTTCAAATATTCTTGCGTCTTCATCTTCTTCAGGACTTCTTTCAACTTTTAATATCTGCTTACCGATGTACAACAAAGCGTTTGCTCTGGCTACTCTTTCTTTTCTAGATAATGACCTATCGTGTAACACTTTTTGACAAACTTTATTCAATACACCAGTAATTTCAAACTTGATTAATGACCAAGCAGTGGCCAAAAATTTACCTGTTACAAATCTTTCCCTTTCTGCTTGTGCATATAGTTCTTGTTCCGTGGGTTCGTGGCCATTTTCTTTAGCTAATTCAAACAATTGTTGATCTTTCATCACTGCTTCCATAGCATCTTGTGCATCCATTGCTGTTTTCAAAATTGAATAACCATTCTTCATAGTCTCTGTTGAACTTTTGACTGAAGTGAAAATCTTACTGACACCAAAAGTTTTGGATGAAGATATTGTTGCATGTGCTTGGTTTGTATATATTTTACCGATCAAGTGTAATAATTGGATACCAAAACTTTCAATCTTCATGTCGTCTAATTCAGTTTTCAATCTCTGTGCATATATTCTCAATCCTTCAGAATTTGTAGATGCAGCTTGATATCCATCAATTCTAGCCAACAAGTTCTTTGATAATTCTTCAATACGTTTAAGTTTAGCTTGTCTACTTTCTTCATGAATTCTTACAATTTCATCCTTTTGCTCTTTAGTCAATTTTTGTTTCTTTTTTCTCTTTATATCTTCAGCTGTCAATCCTCCTTGTGGTTTGCTTGCTATTGTACTACTATCACTCTCAGATATAGCCATCGATTGAACTTGCGAATTGAGCGTATTGTATTCACTGGGAGGACTATTAGCAACAGTAGCACCGGCGGCTGCCCCAGTCGCATACAAATCTTCTTCATCGTCATTCAAAACCTCTGCACTCTTGGTAATATCTTTGAACATTCCTAACTCCCCGATCCATTCTTTAAATGCAACTCCGCCAAAAATCGTCTCAAAGAATTCATCAGGATCAATAGTCACTTCATTGGCAGCTTCTTTCATACCCTCGACACCATACTGATCGTATATTTTTCTTGTTTCCGAATTCAGTAACACTCCATAAGCTTCACCTAGTTCCTGAAATTTCTCAGCAGCTCTTGGATCATTGCCATTCTTATCTGGATGCAACTTGATTGCTTGTTTTCTATATGCTTTTCTTAATTCCGCTTCATCAGCCGTTACATCAACTTGCAAAATCTCATAATATGTGGTATCTACAACCATTTCCTACTATCACTATCCAACTTGTCTACAGAAAAGGGTGCGTTGATAAGTACTTGTGTATATTGATACGTCTATCGATTTGAAATGTGTGTTGCTTAGTTTGCCTTTGTTTTTTTTGTTGCCTTCTTTTTATTAAAGTGAGAACCCAAGTACATTCTACAGGTTCAAGGCTCAGTCGATGATTTATTCCTTCCCGAACTATCCACACTGATCATATGATTGCAAAATTGCCGCAAAGTTTGTCTATTAAAATGAGAATGTAATACTATTAACTTCAGGTACAACCAATATGGTTTCTAAGCCATTCTTGAAATCTATATCTAATGAGCTTGTATTGCTGTCGCCATTCATGTATTTAATGTGAACTCTAGGGAGTAAGATCTTACCGACGTTCAATGGGACCAACACAAACTCTGTGTTTAGTGAATAATCATCATCATCACTACTCTTCAAAAATGAGTGCCTTTTGAAACCTGATATTAGCCAATTGCCATCGTTTTGTAGGATCAATTGAAATCCCTCTCTTTTGCTCAACAATGGTCGCGGTGTCGCGTTTGAGCCTTCTCTTGATGGGGATGATACCGCAAGAATAGATTCTTCATTTTTATCCGACCATCTTGTTATAGTTTTCACTTTGAGTACTACATTGATAGGTTCTCCAACTATGTATTGCTTCCTGTCGTACTCGTATTCGACGATTTGTAAGTACCTGAGAACTGGTACTGCAACCAGTATTAATAACGTATGAACATTTCTTTTTAGGTTCTTGGAAACGCTGATCTTATTACTGAGTAAAAGATCTTGAAGCATTTTGATTAAAGCTTTTTGATCTTGAGCTAATTGGACATATTGGTTGATAATATTCTCAGCTAAGATATTCAATTCGACTCCATTAACGAATTTTATATGATTGTTGATAACATAGTTGTTCAAATCAAATTTAGCTTTGGAAAATACGACATCCTTTAGCAAATACCAGTACCTGATCAACTTCAATTTTTTCAATTGCTCAAGAGCTTCATCAAATAAATAAAGTTCACATTCTTCTTGTAAATTTGAATATTCAATATTCAATTTTAAAACATCATTATCAGATATCTGATGTTCTTCTTTAGGAATGATTTTGTAAAATATTGAAGCTGGCTGTTCTCCAAATGCAATTAGATTGGATAGTTTTTTCTGTGGTTTAATGATATTATAATTTTCATTGGTTAACTCATTATTAAGTATTCTTATATGTGATTTTGAATTTGAAGTGCCAGCTTGAAATTTTGAATATATGAATTCCAGTTTGAATATATCCTGTACTGAAACAGATATAGTTAATGTTGTATCTATATCGTAAGATACTTGGAAAATGTATTTTTCTTGATCAACTTCGTACTCAATTTTAGCATTCATGCGTATGATTTTATTATCACTGAAATACGTATATGGAATCAAAATCTCCTTAACTTCATTTGCTTCACATTTTGGAATGGCAATTTTAGGTTCATGCAATTTTAAACCATCTGTTGTCGACAGTAAATTAACTTGCACGTTATCTATATTATTTACACCATTTTCTATTTTCAACAAAACTTCAGTAATTCCTAACTTTACTTTGTTTGCACAATAAAATTGAGCTTTGAATTTGTTCAAATTTTGATAAGTAAGCATAGTACCGGATTGTTTTAAATAACTTTTAGTTTTTCTTGGTATCTCAGAATTGTATTGTATGACGGTATCATTCATGAAAGATGCATTATTCAGTTGATGTTCCCTTTTGTGATAATCTAGCACAAGCAGTAATTTTTCATTCATTGCTATTGATAATCTATATGGGGAGAATGAACCTAAAATGAAATTATTTGTAGAAAGCTTAAAAATTTGACTTGACGATGATGATGTGATTTCAACATTCTCATTATTGAAAACAATTTCCTGACCTTCTTCATTAACCAATATTAATTCCACATCGTTAAACTTGAAATCAATCTCTAAAGGATTGATCAATTCCATTTCAACAAAATATGTATCTTTGGTGGTAGTTTCATCAGCGTTGATATATGGATGTAAATCAGTTTTGAAAATTTCATCGAGAGAACCCTCAACTTTACTACTCCGTTTTAGTGAATATTCACCGATCTTTGCATACAACTTCTCAATTTGCGACTTGTTCTTGATTAATTTAAGTGAATTAATTCCCGAAGCTTGTTCATTAGCTAAACATGAAAAGATTTTCAAACAAATAGCCAAGATCTCATCAACATCAGAAGGTTTTGAGTGTTCAACACATTCCAAGTAAATTTCTAACAACATTCCGCCCAAGAAGTTCCAGCCATTCATAATGAAAAAATCGTACGAATTGTGCAAAATTTCTAAACATTCTTTGTAGTTCTTCTTCTCATGATTCAAAATTGCCAAATCGATTGAAAGAATATCGATAGATTTCGAGCGATCACAAATCAAAAAATCTTCTATGATTTCTTCGGTTATCCTTTCAAATAAGTCAAGATAGGACAGCTTATCCTTCATTGCTTCAATTAATTTAGGATAAGTCAATGCAGGTGTACAGGAAGTCTCATATTCATCATCTAAAGGAATCTCCTCAAACACATCTTGTAAACCTTTGATTTGAATATGGTTCATTTGCGCCAATTTGGTTAAAACAGATCTTTGTAATATTTTCAATTCAGCTCTTGATTCCAATACGTCCTTCAAATGATAATTATCTCCATCTTGTTCCTGTTCATGTTCTTTGACGTTTGACTCGCTTGACTCAATTAATTTCTTAACAATAGTGATATCCAAATAGAATTGAATGACTGAGTACTCAAATTCTTGATTGTTTGTTTTAGTTCTCTGTATATCATTTAAGAAAAGTATCAATTTTCGATATAATTTTGATATATGGATTGATGCCAATGAACCAGATTTTGCATTGTTGGCTAATGCCTGAAGTAAATAAGATTGATTTGTAAAGATTAAACATTGTAATTGGAACAAGTTGATATTTTCACCGCCAAGCAAATTGTTCTTAATCTCCATCTCATCTATTGATGTTTCGAAATTATAAGCTTCAAACGACTTCGGGAGTATTACATGGTAGTCAAATATATTTGGATGATGTGTCACAACTTCGTTTAATTCACGTTGCAATTCATCATTGACTTGTAAGGCGTCCAGTAATAGTCTCATATCATTAAACAACTCGGCAACATTAAACATTGCTACAAATTTCTCAATGCTGTGTTGTTTCCTCTGTCTTGCCCATTCATGAAACAACTGATACCTATTATTAAATGAAGATATGAGTAATGTTTTAACATATGAAACAAAGTCTGCATATATATTCGAGTCTTGAGATTCTTTGAACTTAAAGCATCTTTCTCCTGTGTAGCTGAGGGCCGAATTGTCAGGTAAAATTGTAGTTAACTCTTTACCGTCATGTCCAAAGTCATTTTTTAATTTATCAAAATGTGATGTTCGTATTACAGTAGATTGTTTATCTTTGAAATCAGGAGGAATGAATAATACAATCATCCATGAGCTCTTAGTTTTGAATACTAAATTTTTTAACCACTCTCGTATCAATGGTCTTACTTGACTTCGATATTTATCCATACTTTCAATTTTGATGAACATCAAACGTGCATACACATTATCTGGAAATGAAATAGTGTCTAACTTCTTGGGGACTTCTTCAATTATTGATACTGGTAATTGTGGTATAGTTTTGAAGGGTTGGGACGGATGGAATTTTACATGCAAGTTAGTTAATGGAAGGTATTTTGACTCAAATTCATCTTGAATCAATGGATAAATTCCAAATGGATCGTAGTACCCTATTAGTATTGGGTTCCTGTCATTTAATTCTTGCAAATTCATCAATCGTTGAAGATGTGTTGCAAGATCCTGATTGAGAGATCAACACTAAAGTTCTTCTATTGTGTGTTTTTCTTGCGAACATTGAAGATAATAGCAGCCAAATCATCAAGAGTCGAAAACAAGTAAATTAATAAATAAGCACTTGCACTGTAAAATATATGTATAATTTAGGGATATTAGATCTATATAATTTAAAACCAAGGTAATTTATCATTACCTTCCCAAAATACATCACCGGTTTTTAATAAATTGTCCTCGACTGGGTTATTCATTAAAATTGCTGAACGTGATGAATTTTCAATTCTATGTTTGACTTTCCATTCATCGATTAAGAAGCTCTTGACTGGCATGGTAATCTCTGATTCCCAAAGCATAATTTTGGAGGATTTTTGACCTAATATTGGATTTGTTAAAAGATAGTTTCTGAGTAATTTTAATAACATGATGGTATCGTCATCACTCTTTCTGAAAGATACAATTTTGAGTATAGTGGCATAGTTTTCATTCATTGACGCTGACCAATCAATAGTCCATACTATGAATCCAACAATTTCATCACCTTCATATAATTTTATACCAAATTTCTTCGGTTCACCGTGTCCTAATTTGCTCCTTATTGATTCGTATGATTCGTTGTAAAAGTCAATCGGTTTTTCATGCTCCTTCTCGTGGAATAATTTGTATGAAATGTATTTGCTTCTTAAGTGGAACCAATCGACAATATCATAGGTTGGCTTGACTGCAACTCTTGTAGTATGGTCTTTCTCCACCTTCTCAATTAAATCATTCACAAATTGATCATTGTATTTATCCATTAAAGACTCAAATTGATGATAGTCCACAAATTCAAATTTACCATTGACATCCTCTGGCTTGGTGTTATCCAATGGTATATTAATCATATCCACAGCAAAAGACTTGAACCCATTTTTAGCATAATATTCCCCAATCTCAGAATACAAAAATGTAAAGCCTTCAGGGCCTAACAATTTGTCAGTTTTGGCAATTTCCATTAGTTTATCAACCATTATTCTTGCATATCCCTTTCCTCTATTCTCCGGATAAGTATAAACACCACCAATGCACCCACTCAAAATGTCGTGCTTCGAGACCTTCCCTTCTTTGTACGTAATTTTTAAACTTTCACGAACTAAAAGCTCGATTGAACACAACGGACAATCATCATCAACTCTTTTCAACATGAAAACATACAATTTATTTGGATGACTTGAGGTTATCTTCGATTTACCCAAGACATGCTCTCTCAACACATAATCCTTAATAGACAATGCACCTTTCCAAGACTCACCATTTTGTTTTCTAGTAAACTCTATAACCTCTTTATCACTTAAATGAACCAATTTAAATTCGTCTGGGGTATTGCACTTTGGTATAATAGTGGTTGGTGCCATGATGACTCACTTCTCTTATTACTTCTTTTTTTCTGATTGTTTAGACTGAAAGATATTAGAATTAGACCTAGTTCAAAGGCAGAGAATACTCCAGCTTTTATATTCTGTGGAAAGAAAAGAGGAGTTGTGGTATGCGTAAGGTAGACGTACGTGTGGTGCCGTGAGGTTTTAGTTGTACATGAGTTTTACATGAAGATACAATAAATTCGATACTTCCTTGTTTGCTAACGTCAATTGATCGCGAAAAGATAACACAAAGAACCTCAACGCATAGTTCTTAATCGGGTTAATTTGCCGACAGCTTGGTGGTAATCTAACCCAATCCCTGCAACTGCTGATAACAATAGGATTCTTTTAGGCCAAGTCATCAATTACACAGTTCTAGCATATACATTAAAGAGAAAGTCAGTCATTCCAAGCGGTGATCTATTTTGCAACTATGGAGTATAAAGTATATATCATAACGTTCATTTTGATTGTTCTGCATGCATCTAGATAACTCTTTGATGTCAGAAGTGGATTGTACATTACATTACACCTCCCATAAACACAAGCTTCAACCATAGTCTCCGCCAGTTGGATTCAGTATTCGACGGATGCTACCAAATAGTCGTGTCACGTAGTTTAGTGTCGTAGATTTTGAACCACCAAAAAAAAATCACTCGGAAGAAGATCTTTAAACTAAAACTAAAGTAAGTTGCAACACCAACCTTCGAACAGTCTATTAATAATGGAGTTACTACCTGAAGGGCAAATGAATACGACTAAAGAAGTAACCTGGGAAGACCAGCAAAAAATCAACAAGTTCTCCACAGTAATTTCCAAAAAAGACGATCAGCAACTCATACTTGAAAAGTTAAAAACTGAGAAAGAATATCTTGATGATTTGAGTTTGGAATTAGAGTTGCTAGATGAAGATGAAAAAGTCCAATATAAATTAGGAGATTCCTTTGTCTTCATAAAGCCAAGTAAAGCAATCGAAAAATGTGAAATTGACGTAGACAATTTGCTGAATAAGATAAATTCAATATGTGATTTGATAGATTCCTACGACGAAGAGCTAATTGATTTGAAGAAGCAGTTATACGCTAAGTTTGGCAATAACATTAACTTAGAAAGGTAAGTAAAAAAAATGTGTATCTAATGCCCTATAAATCCCCATTCTTGTAAATTTTCAGTAGGTAGAGGTTTTAAATATCCGGCATCGATAAGTTCTTTATATGATGATGCATTTTTGCCTGTTATAGCTCTGTAATCGATATATGTTTCTTTAATTGATTTAATTTCACTTCGAATTACTGTCTGCTCTACATTCCAATCGTGTGGAATAAATCCTCCAACAGTTTGTAAAACTTGTTTGTTCAAATCCATGCAATAGTGGACATCTTCAGGGAATAATGGAATATCAAGTCGTGGAATTTCCAATTTTCTTTCCATCTTTATCTACTTCTTCCCACTGAATTATTGTCTCCAACTTGGGTTTCCTGATTTTGTTGGACCACACCTTAGCTGGCCTGCACGCTTGACTTTCTGAGGTTCTCATTGGTAATACAAATTTGGGTACACCAATGATCGCTAAATTTGGATACTTAATTAATAAAATGTGGTGATAGCATGCGTGAACTTTATACCCATCAGTTATAACGTCATGCATTTTTTTAAGTAAGAAATGGAAATAATTTGATATAACCAGTAGCAAATATCACAGCCTCGACATTTTCAAGCTCAAAACCATCAACAAGTTTGATGGATTTGGCATCTGCATCGAAACTGGAATTTCTGGTATCTATTTGATTAAAACACACTTTTCAGCAGGCAAAAATTTCCGATCTCTTCGATTTGTAGATTGTTTTGTTCAAATCAGTAGCTAGTTGAAAGGCTAAATCACCAGTAGACGCAGAATTTCCTACAACTACTATATTACCCTTGATATGATCATAGTGTTTTGCCTTCTTAAAGTTCTTCACGTGAGTTATTGACCCTGGAAATCTCAAGTTCCAGTCCTGCATGCCAGACCAATCAGAAATATAATGTACTTCATAATTACCCGTGGCTATGACCACAGCATCATAAATCTCGATCGAGTCCAAGTGATTCAAATTCCCACCTTGACTCTCTCTCAGGATTGGTCAAGCAACTACTCTCCATTTATTATTCAATAGCTCCACAGATACAGTTTTTATATCAAATTTAACATAGTCTCTCGCATCTTTACAATATTCATCAATGTATTTCAAAACGTCCTTTCGATGCGAGAATGATTAACTCCTTAGGAAACTCCAAACTTTCAAAAGTTATTATATCCTTCGGAACATTAGTATCCTAATTCTCGTAAGCTGGGATTACATAGACATATTCATCTTCAACATTTATGGGACCAAAATCGATGGATGATTCATTCGGGACAGGACTTTATTGAAGTTATTTCTGAATAGTTCCAAACTCCTCCAGACGTCGATCGTTTTTTCAGAAACTTGCATTTTGAATTGGTCGTCGGATAATAGGGCTTTCAACGTTGCTGTACCGGAGGGACCACCTTCAATTATTGCTATGGTTCTGAAGGGCTCTTTTTCTTGATGGATGTCTCTGGTTATTGGGGTAGGATAGGGAGTTTTTCAGGTAGTGTTGGAGTGGCCAGTACTAAAATTTGTGGCCGAGTGCGAATTTGCAACTACAGAAATAAACACAAATTTCGATTTTACGCCCATTTAACAAATTCGTCCATCTTGAAGCAGTTAATCATAAGCAGCTGGTTTTATAACTTCTTTCAAATCTTCTTGTACATTCTTGAACTTGGCGTATCACTAGAACCAATTAATGAGATTCCGAATGAAACTTTCTATTTCTTTGTTACTTGTGTTGGTGAGTGGTTGATGAATCTATGAGCTTAGTCCCTGTCTTTTATTGTCCATTCCAAACTACTCAGACATTTTTCTCATATTTCACTTTAAGAAAGAGGGTTTATAGACATATTTCATTACTCGTTCGATAAATTTCGATAAAATTGCAACGTTATTTTGTAAAGTTTATAAACTCTAATTTTCTCCTTTCGTACTTCATTAAATAGAAAATTTTAGAACTATTTATCGATTATATCTTCTCTACAGTTGTAAATGTTTATATTGTGAGCCTTTATGATACATGTTTATGGCAAACTAAGGCTAAAGACTAATATAATATATACATAACGTATAAAAAGAATTTCCTTTATTTAGAATGATATTGCCAGTCACTGAGAATCTTTCCAGTGGGTTATAAACAGGATATATCACTTGTAATGCCAAATATTTGGTATTATTGGAAATAAGTGTTATACCATTGAAGCTTGTAAAACCTTCGATATGATATTTTAGTTTATCTCATCTACAAAAGCGTAAAACTTGGCAACTTGTCCGAGTGGTTAAGGAGAAAGACTTGAAATCTTTTGGGCTTTGCCCGCGCAGGTTCGAGTCCTGCAGTTGTCGTTATTTTTAATATATTTTTTGCCCCTTATCTCAATATGCTCAAACAAAACCGTTACTTTTTGTTAGTGGTTCATTACCTATACGAATAACATTGACAGATATCTATGTATCTATATATTTAAGAGAGAGTGTGTGTTTCTTGTGGATAACTTTTGGTTGTGTACGCGGGCTACAAAAAGTCGTATGGTAAACATATTACGTATATTTGATATACACACCAAACTTTTCTTTCCAATTTAATTACCGCAGCTTAAATCCACTCCGACTATGGTAGACCTCATTAAATATCAAGGATTTGACCATGTATGGCAATATTCAGGACCATGGTTGTATTATTTGTTGGCAATTTATTTAAGTTTACCAGTACTAGCGTATAAATTATTCCCATACATATTCCACAAGAAACGAAATAGTAAAAGGAAATCAATTTTGATATTTGTATTAGGGGACTTGGGTCACTCTCCGAGGATGTGTTATCATGCATTGTCTTTTAGTAAATTGGAATATAGTGTTAATTTGTGTGGATATATCGAAACTGAACCTTCTAACAAGGTTATTGAGGATGTTAACATTGATATCACTCCGATTGACGTAATAACCAATGGAGAAAGGTTGCCGTTGGTTTTGTTTGCGATCAAGAAAGTGATTATTCAATTGAAGCAAATTGGATCTATTTTATGGCAATTTCGAAACGATGCTGATTATATTATGATTCAAAACCCTCCTAGTGTACCTATCTTATTTATCATCATTTTGTTCAAAAAGTTCATAAACAGACAGGCTAAAATAATCATAGATTGGCACAATTTGAACTATACCATATTGAACCTTAAATTTCAAAATTTGAATCATCCGTTGGTGAAATTAGTCAAGTTTTATGAGGAAATTCTAGGAAAGTTTGCCAATTTGAATATCACAGTGACAAATCAAATGAAGAAGTTTTTGATACACGAGTTTGGATTTATTAAATCAAAGATTGTTACATTATATGATAGACCAGGAGAACAATTCAAGCCATTGCATAATAAAGATTTCATCAAGAGCCATGAAATATCTGAAGATATCAAGAACGTGGAGGATTATAAGATATTAGTCAGCTCTACTTCATTTACACCTGATGAAGACTTTAATATTTTGTTGAATGCATTAAGTAAATATGAAAAACAGGATGCACCCCCAATAATTTTGATAGTTACAGGTAAGGGACCATTAAAAAGTCAATTCTTAGATAGAGTAGAACAATTCAAATTTTCATCTAGAATAATAGTGAAATGCGCGTGGTTATCATCAGACGATTATCCCAAGATTTTAGCAAGTGCAGATTTGGGAATCTCATTACATACCTCATCAAGCGGTATTGATTTACCAATGAAGATCGTTGATTTTTTTGGATGTGGTATACCTGTAATATCATTAAATTTCCCTGCCATTAATGAATTGGTAACAGATAAAGTCAACGGACTAATAACCACAAAGACGTCATCTGAAGAAATTTGTGGATTATTGATTAAAGCTTTTACAGATGATAAATTAATGTCGCAAATCAAATTGGGAGCTATACTTGAAAGTAAATCCAGATGGGATGAAAATTGGATGAATATATTAGGTCCGAAATTTGAATACAAGACATAAGGAAGTTTATAGAGATACAATGTAAGATTTAATTTCCTGTAAATATGACAAATCATTTTCATCTTTCATTTTACCTCTTTCCGAATTTATCTCTGTCCAGAATCTGAATCCGTCTTTTTCATAGGCATCCAAACCTTCATGTTCTGGGATTACATCCCAATTGATCTGTTGATTTAGTAGTGTTCCAGTTATATAGGTCCAACACTTTGCAGTTTCAGTATGATTATATCCCCCACCACCTAATAACATGATTGGAAGATTGAACGTCTCGACAATTGTTTTAATGACCATTGCATACCCTTTAATTGTCATATTCCATTCATTATGCTCATCAGTATTCAACCCATCACAGCCAACTTGAACAACGATACATTTTGGATTAAACTTAATAATCAAGGGAGTCACAATCTCCTTGATGATCCAGATCACACTATCATCATTCAATCCTCTATTTGTGGGTATATTATACATGCCTCTTGTTGAACTTCGCAAACTCCCAGTGCCGGGATAGAAGCCAATATCATATCGGTGGATCGAACATGTAGCTATCTTTTTGGAAAACTGAAAAGCTTGGGCGACACCATCTCCATAATGCAAATCTAAGTCCAAATAAAAAACGGAACCCAATTGCCTTCGAAGCTTATTTATCGCAAGAACAACGTCATTAATATAGCAAAATCCAGCAGCTTTAGATTTATGGCAATGATGTCGGCCTCCAAACCAGTTTATACCAATCGGCACTTCGCCTTTTTTAAATCCCTCCACTAAAACATTGGCCATTCGAATGCTTGAAGCAGCAGTTAAATTTACATATTGTGGCATAAAGGGAAACGGGTAACAATCATGGGTCAATCCATAATTTTCATCACTATTCATTTCACACTCATCTTCAACATCTTCATCAAAATAATTGTGTACTAGTTCCTTTATTTCCTCATAGTTGTTTACTGACTCGTCAATTTCGGTTCTTTGAGTTAATAGATATTTGATGAATTCCGAATCATGATACGTAGTTAGTTCATTGGTTGATACTCGTGAGATGTCAACAGTAGTGCAGAATTTCAGTAAATTATATACTTGTATTAGTGACGATACTAACGATTGCCTACCCCTGTTTGATGGTAGTAGGTCCGCTAAGGTTGTTAACACTTTAGATTGTGTGATATAAACTGTACGTTCATTCATTCATGATTTTGACAACCAGATCAGATCAAAAACTTCTGTGAGTTGTCCTGGCTTGGGAGTCTCATTCCACCACTCGCACCGACCTTGCAATTCCGCAGCCAGAATTTGGCCTAATGGTTTACTACTTTGGTACGAGTTTAGAGCAAATTCGACTGAATTATAGTCAAAGCATGATAGTCCGTTTCCTATAAATGTATAAATATCACTAGCCGGCTTTGATGTTCCTTTCTTTGCAGTATCTCACTAGTAATGGCTCTATTTTAACATCCAATTGTCTGAACCAATCTTCAAGTCCTTCCTCCAAAAACAATCTATCTTCTTCAATCATGTTTCCACAATTTAAAATGGTCTTATAATAGTCAAGTTTCAGCTTAATGCCTCGAATTAAAAGCATAACGCGATTCAATTCATTTATCGTCAACATTTGACTTATGAAAGTTGCAAAATATTCCATGTCTTCCTTATGTGGACCTTGTTGGTTTAACGATGTCTTTACCCATTCATTGATCTTCAGACATAGTTGTCTTGATGTTATTGATTCCCCAAGAAACTCCGGTGAGAGGACCAATTTCTCTTGTTGATTTATCCAATCTGCTGTTACTTCTTCAACATTTACTTTTGCCTCTTCAAGCCTTTTACTGATCTTATCCCTCAATGAGACGAGATCGAATTTCCTAATCTTTTTTCTATATTCAATGTCTTTCAATACTGCACTTTTTACCGATGAAGGTAATTCATTGATAATCGATGTATCATACGATTGAGAATCTTCGTAGACTACCTCCGTCTTATTTCTCTTCATAGGCAGCGTAGCTTCCGATTTCTTACGCCTTGGTGCTCTATTCTTCGATGGTGAATCCATAATTCGAACATATTTTGGAGCATTGCCCATTTGTGTAGGTATCAACTGCTGTAAATATGATTTACCCTTAACAGGGCTCCTCCTTTCTGGTAATAGTCCTCTTCTTCGCAATTCACTTTCAAGTTCACGCTTGATATCTGGGGGCAATGACTGAAAGACTTCCCAATCTATAGTCTCAATGTTTTTAAAAGGATCTGATGTCATTGGAGGTGTACTTCGCCTCCTCGCATAGTCCTCCTTGCTGAAGATGAGCTCATTATCGCATCTTGATTTGTTGTCAATTTTCAGGCTTTTCACAGGTGACAGTGCTGGTGTTTCTTTCTCTAATGATTGATGAGCCTTGAATTCCTTCAATTCTTCAATAGCTTTCGCACTCCCTTTTGTTCTCCCAAATGGTAACTTCATTTGTCTTGAGTTTTTCACAGATTCAGCATCTTTCAATTTTGTCATAGTAATTGCAATTCCTCTCAAATCTTTCACAGGTATGTTAACCATACGATAAAGCACTTTTATCTCATTACCTATCACACCCCAATCATTTGTAGCTACACCTAGTCTAGAGGATTTATTCACAAACTCAACCTCTCCCATACCCAAAAATTTTGATGTGATTACACTTGCCCCTTCTGCCCGCTTGGCCAATTTTAAAGTCAACGTAGATCCACAAATACCTAATGAGATCAATCTGCTGTATAATTCTCTGGCAAGTCTCATGAAAAAATCATCCAACTCTTCGACTGCATCAAATCGAATACCAAAATTTACATCAACTGAAACCGACCTTCTCCCCAATACAGTTTCAGGATCACTTGTGTTTATTTCTATGCTTGTTTCATCTATTCCTCTGGCATATTGATAAAGTTTGACACCAGTTTTCTCTCCAAGTAGCTGGACAAGTTTGGATTTAGACAATGGTAGTACGTTCTGAATCGTGGGTGAATAGGTATGTAACTCAGGTTCCAACTTTTCCAATATACCTCTTCCAAATCCGGGTAAATCTTTGATAAGCGCAGAACGTAAATACTCTTCCTGATCTTCTCCCTTTGATAAATAAAATTGACCATTCGGTTTAGCTCTTCTAAGTGCCAACTTAGCTAGCAATACATTAGACGAAGCTCCAACACTCACTGTACAATTGGTCAATTGGAAAACATGTTTACGAATAGTGTTTGAAAGTTCTTCTACGGTAGTTTCAACCCTTTTTTCAGACTGAGTACAGTATGAAGTAGCATCCACTAACACTTCATCAATCAGCACAGGAAAGATAGCGTCAAAAATTTTTTCAGAAACCAAGTAATTGTAAAACTCACTTGAATATTTTTCGTAAGATTCAAATTCGTAACCCAATATTATCAAATTAGGACACAACCTACATGCTTGCTTCAACCACATTCCATTTCTAACTCCAAATTTACGTGCGACATAATTGCAACTAGCAACATCTGAAGTCTTACCGCCGTGCGCTACCGCAATCGGGTCTCTGTTAATATCTAACCCTGGTCGTTTCAAACAAGATGCAGTTGCAAAGAAACAGTCAAAGTCAATATGCATGATAATTTTATTACTATCTTTTTCATTGACTGGATTTGGCAGAGGCCTATGTAAGTTCTCCTTGATAATTTTTCGGAGAAACTTCAATCGTAAATCTGCTTTCCACATACTTAAATGATGTAATCTTGAGTTTGCGAAGAAACTTGGTATAAAATCAGGATGTCTAGCATCAAGTACATATTTATTTTTGATTTTATGGACTCCCTTACCAGTAACTGGTGGTGGTCTGTCTAAAACAGGAATTTCATCATCTTCATCAATATCATTGTCTTCAAGTGGTTTTCCTTGACTTTGCTCTTCAATTTGTTGCTGTTCGTGCAGTATATCTGGCTCTTCAGGCGGAAGCAACAGGGATATGAAGTCATCATCACTGCTTTCTTCTCTTTCATTGTCTTGAACTGGCTTTTTTGGAAATTCCAAGCGCCATTGGTCAAAGGCTACATCCAATATCAATCTATACTCTTGCCAATCAAGGAATTTTCGTTGCTCGACACAATCAACAATCCATTGAGTTTTAACAACACGACAATTTTTGAACTGAACGCTTTTCCTCGGTGTTAACCTATCACATATAATATGAGTAGCAGAAGATTTATTTGGAAGATAACTTATAAATTTCCCACCATGCAATATAACTAGTCTGTGAATTTCATTCATGGAGGGGTTAGTATGCCCATTGACAAATATGATACACCCCAGAAAAATTGGTTTGGGTTGCAGACCTAGTTTTTGTAGTCTACGTCTTTCTCGATCCCATTTCACATAATTTGCATCTTGCTTTTGCTGCTTCAAATGTTTTGAGTAAAAGTAAGTAGAGTAATCTCCAAATTCATGCAATTTTCCAATTGTTTTCTTCTCTTTATCGCTTTCAGAGGCATCAGTATCTCCAGCATCAGTATCTCCTTCTCCCACTTGCTCTTTAGGGATTGAAACTTCAACGAGGACTTGTGACGACGCTTGAGGAGCGATTTCGATATTGTTTCCCAAGTTAAGTATCTCCTCAGTCAAACCATCATTGAAAGGATCCGAGCTGGCCGTGCTTACAACCGAGACTTGTTTCTTCGGCGTAGAAGCTTCCTGGAACAACGGTTGTCTGGCTGCTATTTGTGACTGACTGTAACTATTGATAAGAGAAATGAGATTCTCATCATTCAAGGATCTAAGAAAACTCTGATATCGTGTTGCTTCCCCAAAACTCAAATCAAAATCAGTAACATCATTGTTCATTTTATCATTCTCATTCATGAATAATCAGTTCCATACCTTGATTCCTTTCAGATAAGGGTGATCAATGGTTGCGCTTGTCAGTTAACTGATTTGTCGTGTATAAGAGATAAATCTATTTTTGTACAGAATTATAGGATGACAACGAAGTGAAGCAGAAAAAAGCAGGCATTTAAATCACTGTTTCGATTTCCCTCTTACTCTTCTTTTTGGTTTTCCCTCCACTAACAGTCCAACCGTTCATTCAAATAAACCATGGTATGTTCATTTTTGAAGGAAGAGAGGATTAAAGTGAATCGATCAACTTTTCAGTGGGAGTAGTATGTGTGTTGATTGTCATCCAAGACGAGATTTATCACACCCATGGAAAAAAATCGATTGTTCTTCAATCTAGAACATTCTCACATGTGGATAGGATAGGATTACTAACAGGCATCAACAATTAGACCGAAAAGTTATCTGAACAGCAAATTGCTGAATTCAAAGAAGCATTCTCTTTATTTGACAAGGACAGTGATGGAAAAATAACCACTAAGGAATTAGGTACAGTTATGAGATCATTGGGTCAAAATCCTTCCGAAAGTGAATTGACTGATATGATTAATGAAGTTGATGTCAATTCAGACGGATCTATTGATTTCCCAGAATTCTTGACCATGATGGCCAGAAAAATGAAAGATACCGATTCAGAAGCTGAAATTGCAGAGGCATTCAAAGTTTTCGATAGAAATGGTGATGGTAAAATCAGTGCTGCTGAATTAAGACATGTTTTAACTTCAATTGGTGAAAAATTATCTGATGCCGATGTTGATCAAATGATCAAAGAAGCTGATACTAATAATGATGGTGAAATTGATATTCAAGAATTCACTCAATTATTGGCTGCTAAATAGGTATTCTCCTAATGATATAATACCCCCTTTCCCCCACCATTTGATGAATTCGATGTTTATTTTATTTATAATGTGTGATAGATGTATCTCTTGTAGGAGATCTTTGTGTGTCAATTTGATTTGTGTTTGGCCATGTATGAAAAGATTAGCAGATGTTACAAAGCTTTGATTTGATCTTTGAGTCTATAATATCTATATTCTGTTTAATATTAACTATGTTACTTTCTTGTCATCTATTCTGTGGTTGATTCATTTTGTATAGTCTGTAGATTAAAACACCTCAAAATCGAGACAGCCAAAAAATCAATCAAAAACGGCAGCCAAACTATTTTTGATGGACGATCTCTTGAAACAAATTATAAATAATACAGAATTGAATGAACTGGAGCCGGTAAAATACAAATACAGATCTTCTTCGAAACATTCGTTTTCCCCATCACCATCTTCAACTAAAGAATTTATGCAAAAACCTCCATCTGATCTTAGGAAAAATGAAAACGAGATTAATACTAAGCCAAAATATATTCCACCACATAAATCGAAACGGAACAACAATAAGGGCAAACTCAAAAAGAATGATCACCTAGAAATGAGCAATAATCTCAATGCTTCTGATGAGGATGAAAAGGTAAAGAAAAGATTGGCTAGATTTAATTCTGCAAAGCCAGAGCCAAAACACGAATATGGATTTGTTAGTAGAGGTGAAGATAGTAGATTACAAGACAGCCAGCAGAGTCGAGAGGATTACTTCCTATATATATTGGGTCAATTTATACAGTATTGTTCCACCAATTCATCTGGCGTACTTCATCAAAGTTTTGCAAATATGATTAGTGAAGACGATTATAAAAGTGCAGAATCATTAGAAGACAAGGAGGAAATAAGGCACAAAGAGATAGGTATGGATTTAATATTGTTGTCCATAAGAAAACTACGAGAGGCCTTATTGTTCAGCAAACCAACTCACTTTCATGGGAAAGTGTTTTTGTTTTCAGTTAGAATTTCATCTGTACTTGGGCATTATCCCACCTATATCCCAAGTATCAATTACTTACTTGAGCACCAGTTGGAATTGGAGCTCAGTAAACAAGAAATAGAAGAAATAGTCACCATTTTAATATTACATTTTGTTCACGTGAATGAAGATATCTCGAAATCTACCAGGCTATTTTATCGGTACATTCCAGAAAAGAAAGATATTTTGAAAATCATGCAATGTTGGATACACAAGAACTATTACCAGTGGGTCAAAATCTATAATAATGAAGAGGATTCTGCTATACTAGCAATGATGAAGATAGGAAGAAAGAAAATGATGTCAAATCTAATACGAGGGTTCAATAGCTCTTATTATACTATTAGCAAGTCGGAATTGGAGGCTTGTTTTTTACCTGATGACTTGAAATACGAAGACTTTGTAAAAGAATACGGAGTCAACTGGACCCTTGAAGATAATGATCGGAGCGTAGTCATTAGATCAAGAAGAAATCAAGTAGCTAAATAGTTTCGAGATATCCGTTGTTTATTTTCGTTATGTAGCAAGAAGAAAACAGAGTGTAGATAGCAAAAAAAGAAAATGTACAACTAAAATCACAAGTACCAAACAATCTGAAACTCCACAACTGTCATCAGCCCTGCTACCAACAAACACTTTGAATATACAATAAAACTCGAACCTACCACAAAAGACCCTATAGCATAGCAGAGTAATAAATATTCAGTACTAATATGACCACATTCAATAGTGATCAGCGACCTAAACTTCCCGAGCTGATAAAGATAGACGATATAACATCCGGTAGAATAGACCCGAATATGATATATGATGAAATAGATAGATTAAAAGCAGAAATCAACATATTAAGAAATGACATGTCATTGTTTCTCAAAGCTTTGGCAACAGTTCCAGCAAATCAATCACAACAAGAATATTATAAGGTCGTTGTTTCAAGATTAAAAACAGTTCAAACTAGCATCAAAGAATACTGTGAAAGATATAACAAGTTATTGCCTATCATAAATCTTGCACAGATCAAGTTAGGCCATGAAGTTGAAGCCCCACCACCTAATAAAGTCAAGTCTGCTCCATCGACTACAAATACTACACCCACATCAGTTAATAAGGCCACCCCAGTGATCTCGAACACAAACACGCCCACAGGAATGAATGGAACTGCTTCCAATGGTGGCACTGTAAGTGGTAATGCTGCTAAAACTACAAAGAAAGTGGTAAAAAAGAACTCCGTGAATAATAAAGGAATGGGTAGTTCTACTCTGCCCATAGTTATTTAAAAAAGACATTGTTAGTTCGTAAGTGTTTCCATCAGTTAATAATTCACAAGCATTGATAAACCAAGTCTTCACTCTTTTGTTCGTAGAATTACGTGAACTAATTCTAATTCCTCAAATGGTAGTCAAAGTTGACCAGGATTTTCTGACCAGTTTCACACTACTAAAAATGGTTGCTGTTTTTGATTCACCTCCAAAAGATATTTAACGATACAATTCAAACAATAATTGAGTAATCCTTATCAATTAACCAATAAATCGGATCAATTGATCTAAAAGCATAAAGTTTCCTTTGCATTACTTGTAGACTATGTTTGAGTCGCTTGTTGCAAACTTATTGAATCGGTTTTTAGGTTCATATCTAGAAAATTTTGATCCCAAACAATTGAATATTGGTATATGGAGCGGAGATGTAAAACTTAAAGACTTAAGATTAAAGAAGGAGAGTCTTGATAAATTTAGATTACCAATTGATGTAAAATTTGGACATCTTGGGGAATTAACTTTGCAAATACCATGGTCAAATTTAAAATCCAAGCCAGTCAGAATCATCATCGAAGAGTTATATATTTTGGCATCTCCTATTATTTTACAAGATTATGATTTAGAAGAAGAAGAGAAAAGACAGCAAGCATTGAAACAAGAGAAGTTACAGCAAGTAGAAGCCATCTTACAAGCTAAGTGTCAAGAGTTGGGTGAAGATCTCGCTAATGAGACTTTCACTGAGTCCTTAGTCACTAAAATTGTTGATAATTTACAAGTTACAATAAAAAACATTCATGTGAGATATGAAGATGATTCGATTTTGACCGAATCTCCTTACTCAATTGGATTCTCGTTGGATGAATTATCCGCCGTTTCTACTGATGATGATTGGGTCCCTTCATTTATAGCCATAACTCAAGCATTTACCAGAAAATTGCTAACTTTGAAAAACCTTTCGTGTTATATGGATACTCATTCTCCAAATTTATACTCCAATTTGAATCGTGGAGAATTGTTGGAGACTTTTCAACAAACAGTCAAAGATATGGAATATTTACTTAAACCAGTAACAGGGAATGGTAAGTTGACAATTAATAAGACAGGTGCAACTGAATCAACTCCACATATTGAATCAGAACTATTTTTTGAAGAGTTTGGTGTCGAATTGAATTCCCAACAATACCAAGGTATCTTATGGACGGCGTCTAAATTTCATTGGTATATGAAAACAAACAAATTTCGCAAATTAAAGCCAAAGTTACCGCCAGGTGAAGCTCCAAAAAAGTGGTTCAAATATGCAGCTGAGTGTATTTTGAACGAAATCCATGAACGAAATTATAAATGGAGCTGGGAATATTTCGCCAAAAGAAGAGACCAAAGAAAAGCTTATATCAGTTTATGGAAATTGAAACTTCAAAGCAAATTAACCCCTGAAGATCAAAAGGAACTTGAAACTCTAGAATGGGATTTACCTTTTGAAGATATCAAAATGTACCGATCATTAACAAGAAATGAATTAAGAAAAGATCAGAAAGACGTGGCATTATTTGATGCAAAAACTAAGGATAATTCCAACGAGAATTCCGATGGCGGATGGTTTTCAGGCTGGTGGGGAGGAAACAAAGATCAAAAGATTGAAAAGAAACAAGAAGAAAATACAGAAAAAGGAAAGTTGGATCTTTCATTAACTGATGAACAAAGAAAAGCTCTTTATGATACTATTGACTATAATGAAAACCAAGCTGCTGCAGTTGATACCCCGCGAGACTGGGTGAAATCACAAGTAGCAGTCCTGTTAAACAAAGGTGGATTAACGATAAAGCAAGATAAGGATTCTACCTTGGCAGAGATTGTATTTGAAGGATGCAAAGCGCAACTTTATCAACGTCCAGATTCGCTCCTTTCTAATTTCCAGATGCAAGAATTTAGAGTTGAGGATGGTACAGTTACAACTCTTTATAAACACATTGTCAGCGTCAAGCAAATAGGTAGTGATGACAGCTCAAATGAAGCAGAAGACCCATTTTTTCAAATATCATTTGAAAATAATCCACTAGATGGTTCAGCAGATTCTAATTTGATTGGTAAATTGAAATCTATGACTATATATTATAATCCCAAGTTCATTGAAGAAATCATCAAATTTTTCACTCCTCCAAAAATCCATTTAGACACAGTGGGTGCAATAATGAATGCGGCTGAAGCGACTGTGGAGGGTATTACGTCACAAACTAGAATCGGGATAGAATATGCATTAGAAGAGCACAAGACAATAAATGTGAAATTAGATTTACAGGCACCTTTGTTGATTATGCCACTAGATCCTTCGAGTTTCAAATCTCCAGTGGCAATATTGGATGCTGGTCATATCAGTGTTGTTAGTGATTTAGTTGAAAAATCTAAAATACAAGAATATAAAGAAAAACTGAATTATACCAAAGAAGATTGGAGAAATCTCAGAGAGCTAATGTATGATCAATTTCAACTCAGTTTAGAAGATGCTCAATTTTTGGTAGGTCATAATATCAAGTCAACTATGGAACAACTATACACAAAGAATCAAGATAGACCAGCCCTCATGTTGGATAATTTTGATTTAAATTTGCTTTTGGGTTTATCAATACTACCAGATGCTCAAAACTTGGCAAGAGTTCGAATGAGTGGAAATGTGCCTAAAATTAATTTAGCTATAAATGATTATCAATACAAAACAATGATGAAAATTATAGATGCTGCTATCCCAAATACAGATTTCGATGTGTCAGATGAATCAAGTGTGTTTAACGCTTATGGTAATCATAATGGCAATGGTGATGTTGATGTTGAAGAGCAAAACATTGCTCCAGCAAGTTCCAGAAAGAAAGTAAATAATGAACAACATCAATTTGAGTTTGAATTTTGTGTTGAGCTTGTTAAAATTTCTCTTTCAAGATGTATTGATGGTGTCACATTGGAAGCAGAACCATTAGTAGATATCATGGGAGATTCATTGAATTTGAATTTGTATAAAACTAAGGTTGATATGCATATGGATTTATCTGTTGTGGACATAAATCTTGTTGATCATATCGAGAGATCAGGAGTTCCAGAGTTTCAAAAGTTAATATCATCAAGTAATGAAGATATTTCGAAAAAATTACTCGATATGGCGTATGTAAGAAAACAGAGATTGGTAGAATTCAATGGCCAAGAAATTGAAGTATTCGATCAAGACATTAATTTACAAATTGCAACCGTGAAGTTTGTTATATCGAGAAAATCAATATTAAGTATTTTAAATTTTGTTATGAATACTTTCACTGATCCAAATGCTGCCCCTACACCTGCTGACGAATTAAAACATAATTCAAGTGATGAAGAGGCTTCCCCCGAGAAAATTAATGTTGCTGTCAATTTGGATAGTATCATTTTGATTCTAAATGAAGATGGTTTCAAATTAGCAACTTTACAATTGAGTTCTGCTCAAATAAATGTGTTTTTACTACCAGAAGCAATTGATATTAAAGGTAAATTGGGTGCATTTTCATTGCATGATGAAGTAAATCAAGGCTCACCTAGAGATTCATCAATAAGACGTTTGATTCATATTGATGGTAATAACTTGGCGGAATTCAGTTACAAAACTTTTGATAGTGAAAAAAATCAACCTTCAGAAGTAGAATTCAAAACTGGAGCCATGTCAATAAACTTTATAGAAAGTTCTTTCAACAAGATCGTGTGTTATTTGAGTCAATTTCTTAAAATGAAAGCCATATATGATAGTACTCGCGAGGCAGCAATCAACCAAGCAACTCAATTACCGAACAAAATTAAATTTAATGTGTTGATCCATGCGCCTACTATCGTGTTTCCATTTTTCGATTGTAATACTAATAGATTAATTGCTAATTTGGGTGAAATTTATGCTCATAATGAGTATAAGGGCATAACGAATGCAATAGAAGCTGGAATCAGAAATGTATCACTTGCGTCCGAAATACATTTTGATGATGTCGAACAGAAATCTCAACTTGTTGATGATTTAGATATTGCATTTACTGTTGATTGGTTGGAAGATTACCAAGTAGGTAAACCAACCTTCACAGTCGATGGTAAAATGCCAGAATTGGATATGCACTTAACTGAAATCCAATTGCGAATGTTAATGCAACTTTCTGATTCAGTTAGTGGGGCGTTTTCCTTTGATGATTCGGCTGAAAATTTGGAGGAGATTGAAGAAGAAGCAGCTTTCGCAAACAAAGTTCTTGAGCATAATACAAAATTGATACAAGGTGAACAACCAAAAGTAGAGCAACCAATGAAGAAAGAGAAAGAAGAAGAAATTGCGACATCAATACCTCTGGATCATAAGATGCTTGATTTAAATTTTGATGTACCACGTCTTTCCTTAACAATTTACAACCGTACTGCTGGTGTTATTGATTTAGATCCACAGCGTTTATCTTCTTTTTCTTTGAATGGATTTATGTTAAAGTTCGATATGACTCAAGATACTCATTTCAAACTGAATTTAAACATTAACTCATTTGTTGTTAAAGATGTCAGAAGACATACTGACAGTAAATTTCCGATAATTATTCCTTCGGCTGATGATGTTGATAACCAATTTGTTCTACTGGCTACTTCAAATGGAACTTCCCATAGTAAGAATATAACAGCCATGTTAACAGTGGAGAGACCGAAAACAATTTTAGCCCTTGACTATATATTTGAATTGCAAGTTTTCTTCAATAAAGCTATGGAACTAGATACGAAGCTGTCACAGTTAGAAAAGCCTAGAAAATCAGTGAGTTCTATACCCGCAAGTACTGAAAAAGTAGAAGCAGTTAACTCAAATGAAGCAACTCCTAGGAAGTTGGGATTTTCAATCAATATTATCAAGCCTTCGGTATTATTACTTGCTGATGACACCAGAAAAGATACAGAGGCAATAGTTTTCAAAGTTGAACAAATTCTCATCACCCAGCAAAATGTTATATCATTGGCTGGGAGTAATATCGGAATGTATCTTACACGCTTGAATGATCCAGATAATACGAAGTATAGAATAATCGATGATTTTTCAGTATCTTTCGCTCATGATGCTCGTGGATCTACACCAACAGATTTCTTAACTAATATTCAGGCATCTATTGATCCATTGATTGTGAGAGTTTCCCTTAGAGATATCAGACTTGCATTATCTATTTTGAACAGAGCTAATGAGTTATACGTCAAACATCAAGAGCTAGCCAAGGACATATGTGAGGATGATGAATACAAGTTTTCGGAAGATTTCAAGAGAAAATTATCACAGTATGCTCCAAGTATAATATCTACTATTTCGAATGAACATGAAATACTTTCAGATGAAATTCCAGAAGGTGTGGCTATCGTGAAAGGCGAGGAATTGAGTGCAAGTTTTGGTGGATTAAGATTTGTTTTAATTGGTGATGTTTCCGAATTACCTGTTCTTGATGTTAACATCAAACCATTTGAGGCTCGTGCTATCAACTGGTCAACTGATCTTAGTGCCGAGGTACACATTGTGCACTACGTCAACATTTTTAATTATTCAAGATCTGCATGGGAGCCATTGGTTGAACCATGGCCATTTGCGATATACGCATCAAAAACTCAACCACCAAAATCACAATTATTAGTGGAAATTATATCGAGAGAACTTGCACAAATTACAATTGCCTCCAGGTCGGTTGCTTTGCTATCTCAAGTCTTGAGCCTAATCAGTTCGGATGAAAATTTGAAACCGAGGGGCCAAGATTATCCTTACGTGATTGTAAATAATACTGGTCATGACTTGAATGTGTGGACAGACGGAAATGAATCGACGACAAAGACGGAATTGAAATGTTGGAACTCAATACCATGGACGTTTGAAGATTGGCGAAAGATCCGTGAAAACTTGGACGCAAATAGTGCTAGCACTTTAGAAATATCCTTCATAAATTCTGAATATGACAATATCGACAAAATCTCAGCAGCAAGTGTCGGTGAACAATTGTATGTCATGTATCCTCCTGTGAATGGAGTACACAATAGATTATCAGTCGATATTGTTTTACGCGAGGACAATGTTAAAATCATAAAACTTAGATCCACAGTGGTTATAGAAAATGATGCTGATATACCAATAGTCGTTGAAGTTATTGACAACAAGAACTATGAAATCAATATTGATTCCAATCAATCTAAGGCTTTACCCATCGATCTAGTATACAATGGAAAATTAAGAATAAAACCAAAGATGCATACTTCGTATGGATGGTCGGAAGAATTATTATGCTGGAAGGAAGCCATGAAAGGAAGTCTCTCCTTAAGATGCCCTGCTACTAATAAAGGTGATAGTTCTATTTACTATTTCCAGGCTGAAGCAATATTTGATAAAGATGAACCGTTGGCAAAAGTGTATCCTCATATGAATTTGGTTATCTCTGCACCTTTAGAGATTGAGAACTTGTTACCCTTTGATTTCAATTATCGCTTGTACGACAAAAATTCGAAAAGAGATTGGACAGGTACTATTGAAAAGGGAGTGAAGAGCTATGTACATGTGGTCAGCTTGAATAATTTATTATTGCTTAGTGTTGATCCTAAAAATTTTAAGTACGAAAGATCTGAATTTGCAGTGATCAATTGTCCAAAAAAAAGTGATTTCAGAAGAGAAAGCACAATTATATTGAAAGGTGACAAGAATCATATCTTGAAATTAAGAGTCTACTATCCGAGAAAGCAGGCAGATAGTACCAGTTTGAAGGTTGTGATATATTCTCCTTATGTGATTTTGAATAGATCCAATTTGAACTTGTTCGTTAGTGAACGTACCAATCAAGTTGAACTGATTGGGAGGCATAACACATGCAGCAAAGCTATACCAAGAATGTTTTCATTCGATAAACATGGAGACAGAAAGAATAGGGCTACAATCAAAGCAGAAGACACGATTTGGTCACCTCCAATGAGTTTTGACGCAATTGGACAGGCAAACGAAGTAAAGTTGCAAATTGTTGGTCAGCAAAGAGAAATTGACCTTGGTATCTCAATACTGGAAGGTGAAGGAAAATACAATTTGTCAAAGGTTATCACAATAGCGCCACGTTATATTTTTATTAATAAACTTGAAGAAGATCTACAAATCGTTGAATCAGGAACTACCAAACAAATTAATGTTCAACCAAATGATTCTTTGCCACTTTATGGTTTGCGCTGTATGGATAAGAAAAATTTAATGGTAAAGTTCGTTCATGGATCTACTACGTGGTCTCCTCCATTTTCTATTGATGATGTTGGTCAACTATTTATAAAGGTAATGAAAGATGGTGTAGGACAAGTGTTAGTGAAAGCTACTATACTATTGGAAAATGCTACCATGTTCATTCATCTTGAAAATGGGAATAATGAATGGCCATATTCTATCAGAAACTTTACAACTGAGGAGTTTTACATTTACCAAAACAATCCAAATATTAATGCCAATGGAGAAATTGTGAAGAGCGACACACCTTATAAGGAAATTTACTATAGAATACCACCGAAGAGTGTAATGCCATATGCATATGATTATCCAAATGCTATCATAAAAGAGTTGATAGTGAGATCTCATAGTCGTGAGCGAGCCGTGAACTTGGCAGAAATTGGAAATTTGAAGCCATTCAGACTACCACCAACTGCCAATACAAAACAATGTATCGTAGATCTCAATGTTGTGGCAGATGGGCCTACTCAATCATTGATAATAACAAACTACGACCCATCTACAAGTCTTTATAAATTGAAAGGTGAATCTGGATCTACTGCTGCTGTTTCAACCTCACAAGGTCAATTCGAAGCTGTAGAGAATGATGAAAATTATCATACCAAGATTGTAACTAAATTTGATGGTTTTGGTATATCTTTGATTAACACAAGGTATCAAGAGTTATGCTACATTACTTTGAAAGGTTTGGAATTCAGATATAATGAGTCCAACTTATACCAAACGATTAGTGCAAAATTAAAATGGGTGCAAATTGATAATCAACTTTACGGAGGTATTTTTCCAATTATATTCTATCCTACGGTTATACCTAAAACTGGTAAAGAATTGAATAACCATCCAGCATTCTCCGGCTCAGTTTGTAGAGTCAAGGATGATACTCATGGAGTTCTTTTTATTAAATATGCAACTTTGTTGTTACAAGAAATGACTATAGAAATTGATGAAGATTTCTTGTTTGCATTATTTGATTTTTCAAGATTTCCAGGCGCATCATGGAATAAAGAGCATATAGACAGATTGTGTGATGACAATTTAGATATACCTGAGCCTGTGAAACTTAGTGAAACGAATGATATTTATTTCGAGGCATTGCATTTGCAGCCAATTCAAGCCAATTTATCATTTGTAAGAACCGAAAGAGTGAACGCTGAAGATAAGGCTTCTTCTCAGAATACAGTAATGTTTTTTTTCAATGTATTGACTATGGCAATAGGTAACATAAATGATGCTCCAATCAAATTGAATGCTTTGTTTATCGAAAACATTAGAGTACCGACTCCAATTTTAATGGATTCTATCCAAACACACTACAGTCAGGCATTTTTCTATCAACTTCATAACATTGTCGGTTCAGCAGACTTTTTGGGTAATCCAGTTGGTTTATTTAATCTTCTTTCCTCAGGTGTTCTTGATATATTCTACGAGCCCTATCAAGGTTTTGTTTTAAATGATCGTCCACAAGAGCTAGGCATTGGTATTGCTAAAGGTGGTTTGAGTTTTGTAAAAAAGTCTGTATTTGGTTTTTCTGATTCATTTGCCAAAGTTACGGGATCCATAGCCAAAGGTCTATCAGTTGCAACAATGGATCAAAAATTTCAAGAACGCCGTCGTTTGAATACTAGAAGAAATAAACCGAAGCATGCGTTATATGGATTTGCATCAGGTGCCAATAACTTTTTCGAGTCACTTTCTTCAGGTGTAAGTGGTGTTGCTACTGCTCCAATTGAAGGTGCAAGTACAGGTGGAGCAGCAGGATTTTTTAGAGGTCTTGGCAAGGGTGTCATTGGATTACCAACGAAAACAGCAATTGGATTCTTTGACTTAGCTTCAAATGTTAGTGAAGGTATTAGAAACACAACGACTGTTTTTGATGGGGAAGGACTAGATAAAGTTAGATTACCAAGATACGTCAATTCAAATACTGTCATTAAACCGTATCTGCAACGAGAAGCTCAAGGTCAATTCTGGATGCACAACATAGATGGTGGAGTATACTTCAATGAAAAGTACTTGGCTCATTTATTGCTTCCTGGAGAAGAGATGGCCGTTTTGGTAACTTATAAAAAGATTATACTATTTGACGTAAATACATTGCTCACAAAATGGGTAATTGACTTTGATCAAGTTAAATCTATATCAGTGGAACCTACCGGATTGACCATGGTATTAAAGAACAAGAAGAGCCCTTTTATTCCTATTCCTGATAGAGCCAATAGAAACTTTTTGTATCAAAATATTGGTATCGCTGTTGAAGAGTATAACAAACTCTGTCAAGTTACCGTTTAGTTGCGAATTGTATATATACGTGTATTATGCTATAATGAAAGTTCAGTTTATAAACTGTTGTGGCATGTCGCCAACTTTCTTGGAATATGATCCTATGAACAGTTCCGGACTTTCCTCTGCTTGAGTTTGCATTTTCACTGTTTCCGCTGAAACATAGCCTTCTTTTGCTTTAATAATTAGTCCTTCTCTGCATAGAGTGAATCCTCCAGGATTTTGTAAATGTTGTACTTCCTTAAGATGCTCGGCCTGTAAATCCTTAATTTCTGAAAGAATTACCCTTTGTTTATCCTGGACATACTTTCCTTTCTTTTTAATATTCACATTGATGTAAGTGTAGATTGGACCTAGTGCATCGTATGTTCTTCTTATCTGTCTCGCCAGATACTGGTCCCACAAAGCTTGGCTTCTTGATTTCTGAAGCTTTGGCGCAAGTGAATAAGCGTACAGACTCTTTATGGCTTTAGGATTTACGAACAATCCCTCATCAATTGATTGCACAAGAAGGTTTCCACCTATTTTGCCAAGTTTATCCCTAAGAGTGTTAATACTCTCGCGCTCATCTATGGGAATCTCTGGAGACAGTATTAAAATATCACCATGATCAAATTTAGTAGCATGCAACGTCTGCACAGTACATCCCGTTGTCTTATCGTCATTTAATAATGCATATTGAAGCGGTGAAGATCCCGAGTATTTTGGTAAAAGAGAAGGATGAACATTTAACCCACCGTATTTGCAACTCTCAATGAACATGGCTGGGATTAATTTACCATATGACACTGCGATGGCTAAGTTGAATTTATTAGAATGTAAAAGGTTTGATATCTCCTCCGAAGTATCTGCTCTCATTACAGGAATCTGCAATTCACCTGACGCTACTCCAATTGGTAACTCAACAAGAGCTTTCATATAGCGTCCCGTAGGTTTTATACTTCTAGATATCACATGAATACTCTCTATCCTTCCTGGATTTGATGTTTGGTATTGATGGAGTTTGTTCAAACTTGCAACACTAAACTGATCACTACCAAAAAACGCAATTCGTAAAGAATCATAAGTTGACTGAAACCTTCTAGATATCAAAACATTTTGTGGAAATTGTCGAAGCATAGCTCCTGTGAAAACTCAATGCCTATCATTATGATCGCCACTTGAATCCGATTGATACTCGCGAATCTTACAAAGTAAAAAACAAACTTAACAGCGAAATCCAATTTATTTGAATCCACCCAATAGCAAACACAGTAAAGATGCTGGTTGATCCTAATGCCATGATAGCAGAGTTGGCGCGCATTATGAGAGTATATGTTATGGATGAAACTGTTTTACAATTGTGTGTTAAGTTATTGGACGAAGGGGTTGATCCACAACACTTAGCAAAACAAATTCTCGAAATCAAAAAGGAAACAAATTCAATATTGACTTGAGTATGTCTTATATTACAAATATATTACAAGGATTAACGTACAATCTATGAAATTACAATGCTAATGAAGTTTATGCAAATCCACCTTTCTTCTTCCTTTTCTTCTTGGGCTGGGAGCTTGATCTACCATTTTTTGATCTGTGCTGAGATGTTATCTTTGTTGAAGACAGTCGTCTATCACTACTTTGGGAGGGAAATGGATCCCACTTCAAAGATGATGAAGGTATAGTTTGTGATTGGGTACTTTGTGTTAGAAGTTGATGATGCATGCTTGGCTGAGTGCTTACTTTGATAGATGGCATAGAAGAACTAATATTTGGTGTCAAAAGTTGAGAATCGTGTTGTGTTGGGATAATATTGCGTCCAACATCTTCCACTTCGCCCCATTCTTCAATCAATGACTGGACATAGCTTGGTGCCTTTTCAATTGACTCCTCTAAATGCTTTTGCAAATAGTTAGATTCGAATTGACACTTGATTAATGACACACCGGTTAATGTTGCTACTGCTATCTTGGAAGATTCATTATTGTATCTTGAATACACGTTCTGTATCATTTCATGTATATCATTGATGTGGGTCTTGGCTCCACTGGCGACTTGAAAATTATTTCTTTGAATAATCGAATTATTGATCAAACTTTTGACTTTTAAACGATCTGTAGGTAATGAGCTTTCCAACTGAACTATCATATCATCTAATTCTAACAAATCGTGTACAGATAAAGGAACATCTTCATAAATATCATATAGTGAGAAATATCTTTGATTACTTATCAGGTGATCTCCGTTTACCCTAGCAAAACTACATCCTAGGTGATACGCATACTTATGAATTAATTTAATCAGTTGTTCACTCGATTTGATAAGGACCGGATCTGATATTTCCTCAAGTAGGTTCTGTAGTCGTTTCTTGGAAAATGATTTGAAATATTTGATATTTCCTTGTGGTTCCTCGCCATTCACAACTGTTGCAAAAGGTATATGCTCTTTTGGGGTATCACTTAAGTTCATATTCAAAGTTCTCGAGTAAACCGCCAAATCAGTCGCAAGTTCAAATAGTTCAAAAGTTAAATCATTATCACCAAGCGTTACGAGTGTAAGTTGTCTTAAACCGTCTTTTTCGAAACTTCTTCTCAAAAAATACGGATCTTTCAAACTGAATGGGCGCCCGTCTTTTATACCCAATGTGTAAACAATAATCAACTGGCTGGTCTGCGTATATAATAAACAAGTAAATATATCAACACCAATCTTTGCCACATGAAATTTCAAGGACGGATCCTTATCGTACAAAAAATGCTTCCAGGAAAGTAATTTAGTGAATCCAAGCCGTATATCAAACCATATCAATTCCTTCGATGTTAACAAAAATGCAAAATTCTCTATAGTCGTAAAATCTCTCAATCTCGACCAGGTATTTGATGTAACTAATGATTTTTGCGAGATCTCTGATGAGGTACTGAACTCAAATATTTTAGATCTTGTGAATACCAACAAGTGATCAGATCCCGAGATCCAATGGATTTTCCTCCAATTTGATAATCCACTTGTATCAGCAAGCTGATTAGTAGAAGTATTGGATACCAATTTTCTTATGCTAGAAGTTGTCTTGCTAATATACCAAACTGCAAAATTACCTTTGATATCCACAACTCCAAATCTTCTTTTATCATAGTGACAGAAGTTTACATCAGCAAACAGAAATCCTGCCAAAGATTCGGTTGAAATTTCACCTAGTATCAGCATGTCTATCTTGGGAGCATCTTTGAAATTGTTCGAATTCCCCATAAGCACGCAGCTCACAACATAAATTTTAGCTTCCGATCTAATCAACACTATAGTACTGTCAAAATTGTATTTGTCGCCACAAACAAGAATCTGCCGTATAGGATCTAGAAAGTCAACTTGATATGGTGTTGATAAATTAAGTTGCTCTTCATTATGCTCATACAATGAAATGAGTAATAAAGACATCGAGTCACCACCTACATAAGTCATTGCATCAACTACATTCTTTCTTTCCTTGACGCTCAAAGCGAACGTTTGTATCAAATCACCACATGTGGGATCATAAGCAGCGTTTGAAGTCAATGTCTTAGATTCTAGGATGTAATGCAGCACGACATTTTGTGGTAGATAACTTCCTTCTAAATCATGTGGAACCTTAGTGGAAATGTGAGGAGTTTCAAGATTATCGTATAGATTTGAGCTGAGGGTGAAGCTAGACATCAGACTCTTGATGATTTCTTTATTGGAAACTTCGTTTGAAGTAAGTGCTTTTATCTCATTTTGTAATCTTGGAAACACAATTGATGGTTGCAACTCATCGCTTTGTTGGACAATTCCTTTCCTCTTTACAGACTCTATTGAGACAACTGCATTACCAGATACTCCGTAACTTAGTCGTACTCCAAGACCTTTCTTATGTGGCCACATGTCATAGGGAAGAGCAACTATCGGTCGTGATAATAATGTACAAAGTATTGTAGTGATGGGATACTTGAATCAAAACTTGATGACATGAAACAAATTTTTTTGCGTTTTCAACAGATCCAATCCAAGTACAGAACAACACAAATCATGAAATGGTCATTATGGTTCCCATTGCTACTAATTACGAATGTCATTCGATTAGTCAATGCTGATCAAATCAAATTTGACACATTTGATGATAACTTCGCCAACCAAGAAGAGAACAATGATTTGACAACTCGGTATTCTCTAATGGCGGATAATTCATTATTATGGGGTCCTTATCGTTCAGCGTTATATTTCGGGTTGAGACCAAGATTGCCACGCTCTTTGCTATCTGGATTAATGTGGTTTTCGTTGGATGATTATGAATCAATTGGCAAAATGAGACATTTTTATGAACAACATGATAAAATGCACAAAGCAAACTGGGTATCTTATGATCCTAGAATTGGTGGAAGACAGATAATCGACGATGATGAATGCCATATTAAGATAACTATTGATTTTGTGAAAAGTGAGGATGGTTTGTCTTGGGGGGTCAAAGTTAAAGCTGTACCTCATGAAGGACATGAACATGTAAAAACTTCATTTGTTTGGTATTCTGGATTGGAAGGTGAAGAACAGAATACAGAAATTGGAGCAAATAATGAAAGAACTGGATATTTCAAGTTAGATAATCGCAAAAATGTTCATGGCTATGAAGGCAACGTTAAATTTGCTGGTATTTCAGAAGAATTGGGTGCGTTTGAAATGGAAATCAATGACGGACCAAAAACTAATAGACATCCAACTGGTAGAATTGACATAAATCCGGAGTTAGATCCAACTAAGACGCATCATTACAGCTTGGTCGTTCCTGACGATAATGTTTGGAAAGCAAGAGATATATTTATAACGATGTTGAAGGAGTCCCTTCAAAATTTAGTTGATACATTTGGCTCCATGGATGGAATACCTCCCGAAAATGTTTTCATATTAAGAGACTTACAAGGTTTTGAAGGAAATCTTCATTTTGTTCAAAAGATATATCAAGGTGCTTGTGAATTTGACGTTATATACAACAATGCTCTCACTTCGATTACTGAACAAATTACTTTTGACAATATTAATTTCAAGGTTGAGCAAGTTTTGAATGAATTTGATACCAAATTCAAACAGTATTTCCAATTGAGTGCTCCGTTCAATGCTTCCAAAAAGCATGAATTCTTCGGCAAAGAAATCCTTTCTGGTTTATTAGGAGGTTTATCATATTTCTATGGTGATCACTTAGTTGACAGAGAAACTGTTTTTGATGAGGATTCTTTTGACTCTTATGAATTGAAAGGTTCACTTGAAGGACCATACGAATTGTTTACTTTAATTCCTTCCAGACCATTCTTCCCAAGAGGCTTCTATTGGGATGAAGGGTTTCATCTATTACCGCTATTGAATTATGACTCTGATTTGGTTTTGGATATTATTAAATCATGGTTTAACTTGATTGATGAGGATGGGTGGATAGCTCGTGAACAGATCTTGGGCGCTGAACTGAGATCTAGAGTCCCACCAGAATTTCAGATCCAGAGTCCTCAAATTGTAAATCCTCCAACTTTAACATTGGTTCTTACGTACTTGCTTGATAGTGTATTTCTGAATCAATTTGGTGATTTGAATGAGCCAGCATGCTTCGACGGGAAGACTTCAAAGGAGAATTTAGGAAGATTTGTGTTGAATAATCCGGAGGTCTTGACAAATTACACAAGAGAAGTATACCCAAAATTGAAATTACATCTTGATATGTTTCGCAGAACACAACAAGGATATGTGGAAGAGTTTGATAGAGGAACCGATAATAAAGAAGCATATAGGTGGAGAGGAAGAACATTGACTCATTGTCTTGCAAGTGGATTAGATGATTATCCCCGTGCATTACCTGCTGATGTTGCAGAATTGAATATCGATTTGTTGTCTTGGATAGGTGTAATGACAAGGTCTTTGCGTATTATGGCCGAAATTATGAACAATGAAGAAGATGTAGTAACATACAAAAAGATTGAAAATGACATTATTGAAAATATTGAAAATTTACATTGGTCAGAAGAAGACAAAACATATTGTGACGTATCGGTAAACGAAGATGATGAGAACGTATACGTATGTCATAAAGGGTACATATCATTATTTCCTTTCTTGGCCAAGTTGATTCGCGAAGATGATGTTTCCAAATTAGAATATATTATTGAATTAGTATCTGCTCCTGAACAATTGTGGACAGATTATGGTATTCGTTCATTATCTAAATCTGATGAATACTACAAGAGTGGTGAAGATTATTGGAGATCACCAATCTGGATAAATATTAATTACTTGATTTTGGAGAGTATTCAAGACTATTATGTACGTGGTAAGACACACATGTCACCTGAATTACAAGAGAAATATAGAGACGTGTATTATAACTTGAGAATAAACCTCGTAAACAACATGGTCAATCAATGGGAAAAGACTGGATTTGTATGGGAACAATATAATGATGAAACTGGTGAAGCTCAAAGAGCTAAAAACTTTTTGGGTTGGTCATCTGCTGTATTACTAATGATGAAAATGCCTGAAATTTTATAGACCAATACATACATACACTATAAGTTAGGATAAAATACACTAGAGTGTAATTTTTAATAAGGTCTCTACTTCGATGGATCTTCTTCAAATCTTAAATCCCAACCAATTTGTTCACCCAATCTAGGTAATATTTCAGCAACTGATTGAACATCTTTGTCACCTCTACCTGAAACATTTATAACAATATGTTGATCTTTGGGTAATTTCTTAGCTAATTCAACACCACCATAAATAGCATGAGATGATTCCAATGCAGGAATAATACCTTCTAATTGCGATAATAATTTAAAGCCTTCCAAAGCTTGAGCATCAGTTGCGGCAATAAATTCAGCCCTACCTGTATGTTTCCAAAATGCTAATTCTGGTCCAACACCTGGATAATCTAAACCAGCAGAGACAGAATGTGTATCATGAACTTGGCCATCGTCATCTTGCAAAACATAAGTTCTTACACCATGGAAAACACCAGGAATACCAGCAGTTAAGGTAGCTGAATGGCGATCTGTATGTAAACCATCACCACCTGCTTCAACACCCAACATTTTAACTTCGATGTCTTTTTCAAATGGCGAAAACATACCAGTAGAATTAGAACCACCACCAACACAAGCAACAACAACATTTGGTAATTTACCGTCATTTAATTGTTTGAATTGTTCTTTAGTTTCTTGACCAATAACACTTTGGAAAGTTCTTACCAATGTAGGATACGGATGTGGACCAATAGCTGAACCAACAACATAATGAGTGGTTTCTAAATTAGATACCCAATATCTGAAAGCTTCTGATGTGGCATCTCTTAAAGTTTGAGTACCATTTTTCACGGGAATAACATTAGCTCCTAAAATTTTCATTCTAAATACGTTCAATGCTTGTCTTCTGGTATCTTCAGCACCCATAAATACAGTACATTGCATACCAAATTTAGCACATGCTGTAGCTGTAGCTACACCATGTTGACCAGCACCAGTTTCTGCAATAATTCTCTTTTTACCCAACCTCTTGGCAATTAAAACTTGTGCGAGGGCGTTATTAATTTTATGGGAACCGGTGTGATTTAAATCTTCTCTCTTCAACCAGATTGTTGCACCTCCAGCATGTTCAGTTAACCTTTCAGCCTTATGCAATGATGATGGTCTACCAATATATGAGTATAAATCTCTAAATTCTTTCCAGAATTCGGGATCTGCCACCGCTTCTTCAAAACCTTTTTCCAATTCAGCTAAACAGGTATGTAACGCTTCTGGGACGTATTGGCCACCAAAATCTCCAAATCTTGGATTATATTTATGAGCTTCTTCAAGAACTGGTTTTGTTTCTTTTAGGACATGTTTACCACCTATATCAAATGATTTAGGAGCATTTGAAATGTAATCTTGACCCAAAATACTTCTAACATAGTCGTAAGCAACTTTCCCCCTTTCGCCTGGTTTGGATTCCCCAATCAAAGTAACAATCTTCGAACCAATAACTACCCCATCGGATACTTTTCCTACAGTTAAGAAATGTTCTCTTGTAGAAACACCAAATCCGACAGCAATTGGTGTATCAGCTCCAGCATATTTTCTAACACGATTACATAATTGTTCGACACCTACTGATACACTTTTTGAAGCACCAGTAGTACCCATCTTGGAGACAACGTAAATAAAGGAGTCAGCGATTTGACCCAAGATTTTCAACCTCTCATCAGTTGTAGCAGGAGCAACTAATGGTACATATGATAAACCATACTTTGAGCATGAGGTTCTAAATTTAATAGCGTCTTCGGGTGGTAAATCAACGACGATGAAACCATTGGCACCAGCTTCTGTTGCTTTTTTAATTAATTTATTTTCACCAAATTTCAAAATTGGATTATAGTAACCCATTAATATAATGGGAACAGTTACACCTTCAGATCTGGCTTGTTCGACTAATCCCAAACATTTTTGCACTGTAATTCCGTTTTCCAAAGCTTTAGTATTGGCTATTTGAATGGTAGGACCATCAGCAATAGGATCTGAAAATGGCACTCCTAATTCAATGATGTCCACCCCAGCATCCTGCATACCTTTCAAGATTGGGATCGTGTCTTCAACAGTAGGAAAACCGGCCGTAATGAAGTTTATTAAAGCATTACGACCCTCTTTTTTACATTTATCAAATGTTTCTCTCAATAGTGCTGACATTCAAACGAGTAGTTTAATTGTTGATGTGATAGAAGGATATATAAATGACGGGTTATGGATAGTTGTAATAGTATTTACGTGAATATCTTACTGTATTAAGTTTCGTCTTGGTGAATTGACTTTGCCAGAGAGCGATGAATGAGAAAGTGAAAAATTTATGAGTCAAAGTGCAATATACCGGAACATCAATTCATACAATAAGTTATGTTGGCGGCTATGAACAAGCAACAATTGTATCGATGACACAACTTTGCCAATTGTGTATACGTGTGAAAGATCGTGAGTTCACTTAATCAGAAAGTAAGTACTCTGCTTTTTTAGAATGATTTCTTGGAAAAGTATGGTTTGACGGTATAACAGCGAGCTTCATAATTTTTCCATACACATAGTTCGAAGCATACTTCATTAATCATCTTTCAAATATACAGAGTCTTAGGAATAGTACTTCGAAACCCTGTATTCTATTCAGTCTGGTAAAGCAAGTAAGTGGCTCTCAACTCTTCCAACTCTTTAATTCTCGCTGCTCTTTCTTTCAAAGTCTCCAAGAATTGTACTTCAATCCAACAGCGAAACGCCCTGCTTTTATTCTCGTATTCAATAAGCCACATATTACCACCTTTTCTTAATGCGATTAGTTGATCAAATTTGGAAATTGTAAAATCATGTTGAGGAACATATATATTATTGGTTGCAAATACGATGTTGTTTACACTTGCAGAGACAGCGGAAGATGTTGATGAAGACGATGATGATGATAAACCATTCTCTTCGTGTATTACACATGAAATTGAATCTATGTTGATTTCATACTCCACTAAGTTCGAGTCTTGAATCGAATGCGAGGACATGTTGTTTGATGTATTCTGATTGTCTATGTCGTAATTGGCTGTATCGGTTGAAATACTGATCAGTTTATTGCACCTGTGGTTGACAATGTAGGTTAGGATTCACGTTAGTGCCCATCAAACTTTGCAACCAAGTCTCAAACTATCACTAATAACTTTATGGCAGACGCCTTTGCGCGTAAGTAAGTAATACAGACGCTCTCTCAAGCAGAATCAAAAGGAACTACTACAACTATGCTAATGTAATGCAAACCATACTGCAAAAGGAAGCCGAGTGAATGAGTAAACGCCTGCCTCTTTGAGGCTATCCTTCTGAGACCGTTCAAAATGATTCGCAAGTACTGGTATGAACTTTGTCGACTTATCGTTGATGGGCCGATCGAATTTACTAGTTGGAACAAGCTCTGATAACCTTGTTCGAATCGGTAGAATATTTGAAAAATTTGCAACAAATTTAAATCTAAAACTGTTATCCAATAGCCTTAACAACTAAATGAGAGCTTCATCGATTTCGTCACATTAGTCGACCACATCCGATCAGCTAAGAAATTCAGCTCGTATTCGTAACTTGCGCGTTTCTATCTGTGTCTATTCATCAGAAATGCTTCTTATACTGCTGCTTCTACCCCAATATGATATCATACCATAAGATACCCATATCTATCTTATCGATAAAATAACTACACAAAACAAATGCACTAATCAGACCAATGAGATCTCCTACCCCAGAGACACTAGACAACATATGGGAAGAGATACACAATAGAGGACCAGAGATTCAAGGAGCTCTAGCTAGTAACTTTTCTCCACCATAGTTAAGCTAGGCTAAGCTTTTCTGATGGGTTGTATGAACCTTTGACTCTAGGGGGATCTAACCTTTTATCACTAGCCAATTAAAAGCAACGAGAGTAAAAAAAAAAAATAAGGAAATAGTTCCTGCTTGATATGACCACATCGAGTAAACTACACGAAATTGATTGATTGCAGTACATGATGATGCATCAAGAACAGAGCTTGTCACAGACAAGACCCCCAGATCCAACCATGGGAGCGAGATGACTAAACAAGAAATTTGGCTATATGCGTACAGAGCTAAAAAGAAAAATGATGTAACCAGATCCTCTTCGTTTAATTTGCCTTGGAAAATGATTCAATCTGATTTGATATTGATAAAGAAAAAAGACAAAGAGAATTGGTATATTGTTAGTTTGACTTCTATAGGGTCACCAGGTCATGTCCGGTCTATGTAGTGTTGGCTCAAGTAAATGTATTCAGTACCTTCGGACTATTACAGGTGGACCATTTATGGATACGTTGGACTCTCAACGAACTCATACTGGTGCTCAACTCCGGCTAGGGTAGAAACAGCATACGTTTGGGTGGTATAGGTGTAAGAGGACGATAGTAAATATCCATGAGCGGCGCCGGGACAGGAAGTGTAGCGGGCTCTTGTACAGTACGTATCGATCTACAATCTTTGCTTCTCATTGGTTGAGACTTGAGTCTTTATCAGTAAAAAAAAATCACGGTGTTTCTCATACTGCTTACATTGATTTGCACCTAAAAAGAAACCAAACTCATTTACTGAGCAGTATCACAATACCTCAAAACCATTTGAATTCAATCACCTACTTCCTACTTTGTTTTCAATTATAAATATTGCTGCTGATCCCGACTTTCGTAGATGTTTTTTACTTATCTCTCTCTTTCACTTTATTCTTTATATCTGAATAACTAAAATAATACTATATACAATGGTCTTACCTCACGAACCGGAATTTCAGCAAGCTTACGATGAATTAGTTTCTGCTTTGCAAGATTCTACTTTGTTCTCTGAACAACCAAAATATGAGAAAGTCATCCAAGTTGTTTCAATCCCAGAAAGAATTATTCAATTCAGAGTCACTTGGGAAAATGACAAAGGTGAAATTCAAGTCAATAATGGATACAGAGTGCAATTCAACTCCGCTTTAGGTCCATTTAAAGGTGGTTTAAGATTTCATCCTACTGTCAATTTATCAATTTTGAAATTCTTGGGTTTTGAACAAATTTTCAAAAATGCTTTAACTGGATTGTCCATGGGTGGTGGTAAAGGTGGTTCTGATTTCAACCCAAAGGGTAAATCAGACTCGGAAATCAGAAGATTCTGTGTTTCTTTCATGAGACAATTAGCTAGATACATTGGCCCAGATACTGATGTTCCCGCTGGTGATATCGGTGTTGGTGGTAGAGAAATCGGTTACTTGTTCGGTGCCTACAAAGCTATGCAAAATAACTGGTCTGGTGTATTGACTGGAAAAGGTTTAAGCTGGGGTGGTTCATTAATAAGACCAGAAGCTACTGGTTATGGTTGTGTGTACTACGTTGAAAAAATGATTGAAAAAGCTACTGGTGGTAAAGAATCTTTCAAAGGTAAAAGAGTTGCCATTTCAGGTTCAGGTAATGTTGCTCAATACGCTGCATTAAAAGTTATAGAATTAGGAGGTACTGTTGTCTCATTATCTGACTCAAAAGGTTCAATCATCGCCAAAAACGGTGTTACCGTTAAACAAGTTGATGCCATTGCTGCTGCTAAATTGAAGTTCAAGTCATTAGAAGAAATCATCAAAGATGAAGCCAAAGTTTTTTCTGGAGAAAATTCAGTTGAATACTTAGCTGGAGTTCGTCCATGGACAAAAGTTGGACAAGTTGATATTGCATTACCATCTGCCACTCAAAATGAAGTCAGTGGAGAAGAAGCTAAAGCTTTAGTCGATGCCGGTTGTAAATTCATTGCCGAAGGTTCTAATATGGGTTCCACAAAGGAAGCCATTGAAGTGTTCGAGGCTAACAGAAGCAACGGTGTTTGGTATGCTCCCGGTAAAGCAGCAAACTGTGGAGGTGTCGCTGTATCAGGATTAGAAATGGCACAAAACTCACAAAGAGTATTTTGGACCACCGAAGAGGTCGATCAAAAATTAAAGGACATTATGTATACTTGTTTCGACAACTGTTATGAAACTGCAAAGAAATACTCCACCGAAAAAGGTGGACAAGAATTACCATCATTATTGAAAGGTGCCAACATTGCTGGTTTCATCAAAGTAGCCGATGCTATGTTTGATCAAGGTGATGTCTTTTAATGGGATGGCGAAAAGGAATAGTTATGATGTATTTAGTTCTCTGGTAGTTTCTTAAATAAACTTGTTATGTACAGTAGAAAATATTATTTAATAGATGAATCTGGATTTTCATATTTATGCTTGTAGTTGAAGACCACTAGATGAAGAATATTAATACATATGCTGATATTCAATTGTTCATGAAAATAATGGGGGAATATATGGATTGATTTGTTTCCAGGGTCGTAAACATCAGCGACATTGTGTTGCAAAGTTCTCTTTCTGCTCTTGTAGTTTCTTAGCCTGATGCATCGTCCAACATAGCATACTATCGAAAACAGAAGAAAACCCCAAAGCCCCGTATCTTGCAGTTTTCTGTTATGATACTATAATGTGATTGTGCACTCCTCTCGTACGCTCTTGAGGTTGTCCAGCCACTGATCTTGATTCGTCTAAAACAAAAGAAATCGACTTCAGTGGCTGATCAAAGAAAAAATAAACCAAAACAAAAAAGAAAAATTAAACCATAACGACAACAACCATTAATATATAACCACACGTTTTATACAGGTACTCCCAAGCCCTACAACTGGTTGAATATACACCATACATCAATGTCATCCAACGACAAACCTCACAGAGAAGACATCAGAGGTCAATTGTCAGATATACAGAAGAGATTATTCAGCAAAAAATCTCTGCTGCAAAAACCGTTAAAAGAGCTAAATAAAGATCAATCTGGTCACACAACGTCGGATGATCAAGAGAATTTAGCGTCGTTTTTACCTCCCATTCCCAAAGCATTGGGTAGTGGAAGCGCAAGCAGTGGCGGCTCCAGCTCCAGCCACCATCCTTCTACCAAATCAAACAAATCCCTCCGTCAACCACATCAGACCCCTTCATTGGGACCAGAATCGAAGGGGAATGATATGAATTTTGTAGTCGGATTGAGTGAAAATTTGTTAACAGAATGTCGTAGATTAAATGCAGACAAAACCAAACTTAAGAATAAATTGAAATCAGCATTGGATGAAATTCAATTATTCAAAGATGAAATTTTTCAGTTGAAAAATTATAATCTGATATACAATACCCAGGAAACTGAATTGAAAGACAAAAACTGGGAACTAGAAAGTACTGTAAATAGCTTGAAAGACCAATTAAACGTATTGAATCTGGACAAAGATAAATTGAAGATCACCAAAGATGATTTGTTAAGTCAGTTGAACAATTTGAATAAAATAAATGACAAATTGGAATTAACTAATCAATCTTTAAGTAAGAACTTGCATGATACTCAAAATAACTACCAAACACAAATTTTGGAGTTGAGTCAGAGAATAGAAAATTTAAACGATGAAAATGATCAATTACATTTGAAATTGGCTGGTGAAAACACAACAACTTTAAGCAATATAAACAAGGAAATTAACGACTCATCTAACAAGATTATCGAGTCAAGCATGGAGTATTATGATGATGATACGACCGAATTTGATTCAATATTAAAGGAACTTCAACCTCATGAATTACCAGAAGCTAATCCTACAAATCCGCAATTGGAAATTGATACATTAAGATCAACATTACAGCATTCAAATAGAACAATTGCTAAGTTGAGATCTTCAATGCTTAAATTACGAAAGAATGAAAGCCCACATCAAACGTTGGCCCAATTACAAAGAACACCAATGAAATTGGGCCCGGTCAACAAGAAGATTAAATTAAGATCAGGTAGAAATGAATCTAATAGAAATTCTATGATATCTGCATCAAAAAGAGACTCTCAGTTCCTTGTTTTCGATGACGAACAAGATAATGAAGATGCATATTATGATTCTTTCCCTAATGAAGGTGGTCAATGGGAAGATTTCATTGGTAAAGATATTGAAGCTACTCCATCTAAATTATCATCCGTTCAAAAGGAGAAACTTAATGATTTTGATTCCGATTCTGAATCCACTCATAGTAAAAGACTCAATGTTGGCACTGTTGCTGAGGGTTATGATATTCCTTACATGTCTTCTGATTCTGAAAATGATGAATCACCTAGTAAACTTAAGAGTATATCCAAAGAATTGAATCAAGCTTATGAGATTTGTGAAGAACAAATTCAAGAATATGCCCGTTCAAAGAATTTGGTATTGGTTTCGAAAGATGAATTTGAAAAATTGAAAAAAAAATTTACTGTTGAAAATGATCAAGAATTCATTGAAGTTGCCAAGTCTAAGGGATACCATTTATTGACAAAACAAGAATATGAAGATTTAATTAACGAAGACGAGCTAACGAAGAAGTTAGAAAGCAAGGGACTTGTCACTATACCTCAAGATGATTACATTGAGTTGAATAAGAAGGTTCAAACATTTGAAAACCCAGATAAGTCATACATTACTGATAAGGCAAATTCGATGGGACTAATAGTTACACCCGCTGATTTATATGATACGTTGGTGAAAAATTCAAATGAACCTTCAGTTGAGCAGATAACAATGAAAGCCCAAGCACTTAATTTAAACGTGATCCTGGATTCAGAATTGGAGAGTTTACAAAATCTAAACATTGATGACGTTTCAAAGCATGCATCTAAACTTAATTCTAAAGTCATTTCAAACACTGAATATGAATCTTTCGCCAACCCATCAATTGATTTCTTAAAGGATCACGCATCTAAGAACAAGTTAATAATGTTATCAAATGACGAACACTCGAAACTTGAGAAATCGGTCAACAATCCAACCTTAGACTATTTAAAAGAGCATGCAACAATCTACAAACATACAATACTAAGTGATGATGAGTATCATGATTTGCATAAATTCGTAAATGATCCAAGTTTACATCAAGTAAAACTACATGCTGATAAATTGGATTTGATTACAATGACAAAACCTGAATTCACTAAATTATTTAAAGATGCAAATGAACCTAGTCTAGATCACATAAGATTGAAAGCAAATGATAAAGGCTGTAAGGTAATCAACCAACAGGATTTAGACGATTTGAACAATACCTTGCATTCACCTAGTATTGAATATATCAAGAGCAAATTACCAAATCACAAGATATTACTAAGTGATGAATATGATGAAGTTCATAACTTAGCATATAATCCAAGCATAGAGCATATCAAAGCCAAATCTCAAGCTCTAAACTACAAATTGGTAACGAATGATGAACATGAAAGACTTATTAATCCAACTATAGACGATCTCAAGTCCAAAGCAGAAGATTTGAATTACAAGCTAATTACAAACAATGAGTATTCTAGTATCAAATCGTTGGCTCATGCCCCAGATATACTGCATATCAAGAATGTTGCTGGTAAACTAGATTGTCAAGTGCTACCAAATGAAGAGGTTGAATCCTTGAATAATCCATGTATAGAAGTAATTCAGGATAAGGCAGCCAAAAAGAACTTCAAAGTTCTTCCTGACTCAGAGTTCAACGAGTTAAGTAAATTAGCTCACGAACCAACAGTTGACCATCTTGCAGCTAAAGCCGAAAAACTTGGTCAGACAATTATACCGAACGAAAAGTTATCTGAATTAACTTCGTTGGCTTATGATTTTGATCATGAGAGAATATCAGATTTGGCTAAATCTAAAAATCATGTACTCGTTCATTCTGAAGAATTCGAAAATCTCAAAAATCCTAATATCGAACAGATTTCAAGCAGGGCCAAAGAGTTAGGTTATGAGACGATAGAGAAAGCTAGATTGGACACTTTGAAGAATCCAACCAGAAAAGATCTTGAAAACGGTGCCAAATTATTTAATTGTACTGTTATCAATGATGATAAGTTGAGTGAACTCTCCAATAAGACAGAAAACCCTGATATTGAATTCATCGAATCTCATGCCTCGAAATTAGGTCATACCGTTTTGCATAATACCGAATTTGAGAAATTGAATACTTTAGTAAACGCACCTGAGTTGGACCATATCGTTTCTAAATCTAAAGTCCTAGGCTACACACCAATCAAACAAACTGAATTGGATAATTTGCAGAACTTGGCGCATGAACCTACAATAGAACATGTTCAATTGAAAGCAAAATCTCATGGATTAATTACTATGCCCAAGGATCAATACGAGAGCATGGAATCTAACTTGAAAAACCCAACTTTGGATTATCTTAAAGATAAAGCAATTACTCATAATTCCGTTGTGGTGCCGGAAGAAGAATTTGAAAGTTTGATATCTCCAAGCATAGATGAGTTGATGTCGAAAGCTCGTATTCATTATCACACGATAATTGCAAATGAAGAATTAAATAACTTAAAAGACATAATCAATAAACCTTCTGTGGAATACTTAGAGGAGAAACTGAAATCTTTTGGTTTGAAACTAATTTCTAACGATGAGCTTAATAAATTGAATGAACTAGCTCATGGACCAGAAGCATCTCATATTGAAAAATTGGCATCTAAACATGAAATGATTGTTTTGCCCATAAGTGAACACAAAGAGTTGGTAACTAGATTAAATGATCCAGACGTTGATCATATTAGATATGTTGCTTCTAAGGTAAAGCACACAGTGTTATCAGATGAAACTTTCAAAGAATTGACTACAAAAGCACAGGATCCCGATATCGAGCATATCAAAGCTATGGCCAATGCTAAAGAACATACTGTTCTATCAAATGAGACTTATAAGGAGATATCAAAGAGAGCAGAAGATCCAAGTATTGAGCAAATCAAATTATTTGCTGGCAAGAAAGAATTAACTGTTGTTCCTACTAAAGAATACGAGGAATTGAAGAATCCTGATGTTGAATCAATCAAATCTCATAGTACTAAATTAGGGTTTAACGTTATTCGAGAGGAAGATTATCAACAACTATGCGATGTCATTTCTCACCCTAAATTAGAATATTTGCAAGATAAAGCTGCATCTGAATTCAAATCTGTTATCGTATCCAATGACGAAATGTTTGAATTGAAACAAAAAGCCCATAATCCTGAGATCAGTCACCTCAAAGATAAGGCAATCGCCAAAGATCATGTTGTTGTAAAGAGAGATGAATTTGAAAATATTTCAAAGTTAGCATCAGAACCAAGTGAAGACTATATCAAATCCAAAGCAAAGAGCTTGGGCTTGGTAACGATCACCGAATCTGATTACCAATCTTTCTTGAATCCTGCCATGTCAATTCTTGAAAAGCATGCATCAGATATGGATCATACAGTATTACCAATCACCGAAGTCAAGAGATTGAAAAGCATTGAAGATACTCCATCCAAAGAATTTATTGAATTGAAAGCATCACAGCAAGACTTGGTCACTATGTCTACTAAAGAATATAGTGAGTTATCAAGTAAAGCTAATGAACCATCTAAAGATCATATTATGGCTAAAGTTGCCAGTATTGGATTTATTGCGGTCCCTATAGCTAAACATGAAAAAATGTTGAGCAAGTTGGATAAGCCAAGTATTGACTATTTATCAGAGAAAGCCAAAGAATACGACTCAGTAGTTATACCAAATAAAGAATATCAAGCATTGAAGGAAGAATTGGAAAAGCCTGCTTTGGATTACTTGTCTCACAAGGCAAAATTGTATCATGCTACTGTTGTTGATGACAATGAATACAAGATATTAGTTGATACCAAATCAAACCCAAGTGCTGAATTTATTGAACAAAACGCGAAGAAGAATAATAATGCGGTAATTTCTAACGAGAAATTGAAAAATCTAGAAAGAGCAGCCAACAACCCGACAAGAGAAGAATTGAGAAATAAAGCTGCGAAAGAAGATTTAGTAATTGTGGATCAAGTAGAATTTAAGACCTTAAGCGATAAGATTAAAAATCCATCAATCGAATTCCTAAAAGAACATGCTTCTAAATGGAATTATACTATGGTTGCAATTGAAGATTACAACAAGCTAACAACTTTGATTGATAGCTCATCCAAGGAACACATTGAAGTACATACCCAATTTGCTGGATTGGAAGTACTTCCTGAAGAAGATTACAACATTTTAATTGGTATGGCCAATGATCTTGATTATTCAAGATTGTCCGAAATTGCCGAAGCTAAAGGATTTAAGTTGATTGATGCTTTTGAATATAATAAATTACTCGAACTTATCAAAAAGCCTTCTATTGAATATTTGAATAGTCATGCAGGAAATATTGGGAGAGTTCTTGTCCCAAATGATGAATACTCGAAGTTAATGCAAGCGTTAGAATCTCCAGATGTAGGGTTCTTAGAGAAGAAATGCGCCGAAAAGAAGTTGTCTGTTATTTCTGAGACTGAATTGAACTATCTTAAATCAACCGTTGCAACTCCATCAATTGAATTTTTGATCGAGAAAGCTAGTGAAGTTAATCAAAAATTGGTTTCTAATAATGAATACAATACCACGAAGGCATCAATTGAAGACCCAGGTACTGAATATATTAAAAGCAAAGCTAGTAAATATAATTTGGTTACTTTATCGGAAGAAGAGTATGATTCATTAGTTGATCCAAGTGATGAATCGGTTATTGCAAGTGCCTCAAAATTGGGATTGGCCGCTATTGGAAAAGTGGAATTGAGCGTATTGAAAAAGAAACTAGAAAGTCCAAACGTTGACTACATTAAGCAAAATGCTGATATTTTAGGATACAAATTAGTAAGCAACAAAGACTATGAAGAGCTAAATAAACTAGCAAATAATCCAAGCGAGAAACATTTATCTAACGTTGCTGGTCTTTTAGGATTGACTTTAATTAGCAATGACGTACATAAAGAGTTGTTGGCTAAATCCGATTCCCCTTCATTAAACCATATCAAAGATAAAGCTGCTGGTCATAACCATCTAGTTATTCTACAAGCAGAGCATAAGCGATTATTAGAAAGAGCTAATAGGTCAGTATCAGATCTTGCTAAGGAATATGGAATGGTCGTTATTCCAATTGAAGAACATGCACAGTTAGCTGAAAAAGCTACAAGAAGCTTAGAAGATCATGCTAAAGAACGTGGAATGATTGTAGTTCCCGTTGATCATCATGAACAATTGATTGCAAAGGCAAACAAGTCATTGAAAGAACTAGCCGATGAGAGTAATATGATATTGGTCTCAAAAGATGATCATACAGAATTATTGAAGAAGGCTTCTAAATCAGTGAAAGATCATGCTGCTGAGTACAAGATGACAGTTATAACTGACATTGAACTAGCTAACTTGAAAGCACAGGCTGAGAGGTCATTAGAGGAACACGCGGCTGGAAACCAGATGGCAGTTGTCCCACTTAAGGAGTTAGCAGAATTAAAAGCAAGTGCAGAAAAGACATTGGAAGATTATGCAACCGAACATGAAATGAAATTAATTTCAAATACTGAATTTGCCAAATTCAAGGATACAACTGAAAAACCATTGCATATTAGTGCAGAAGAACAAGGAATGGCTGTTATTGCTACCGAAGAGTTAACTTCGTTGAGAAACTCAATTGAAAATCCAACAATGGACTATTTGAAAGAATGTTGTAGAAAACATTTGAAGAAAGTTGTTCTGGAAGAAGATTATGAACAATTGCAACTTAAAGCTAATCAACCAGTTGAAGAAAAGGCAAAGAATTTGGGTCTCGAGGTTATTGAGATTCAACACTTAAAAGATCTTAAAGAATCTGTGAAATCTCCAAACTTGGATTATATTAAACTGAAAGCTTCAGATGCTGGCTATGAGGTTGTTGAAAAGCAAGAATTTGAGAAAATTAATGAGTACATTAATAAACCAATCAAGGAGCTTGCCCAGGGCATGAATTTGGTTACCTTGAAGAAAGAAGAATATGAAGAGTTGATGCAAGATGCTCAAGATCCTTCTTTGGAACACTTGAACTCCATTGCTACTAAACATGATCTAACTATTGTGAAGAAAGAGGAATTTGAAAAGTATTTGAAGACATTTGAAAACCCCGAGTTTACATTCATTGAAGAAAAAGCAAAACAGCAAGGACACATCATTTTACCGATTGCTGATTATAATAGTATTGTTGCTAAGAGCAAAGAATCTATTGAAGAGAAAGCGATTGAAGAGAACTTGAAGTTGGTTCCTATCGAAGAATTTAACATGCTAAAAAAGACAGTTGATAATCCTACAATTGACTTCTTGAAAGAAAAAGCAAGGGATATGAATAAATTGGTCATTCCTGAATCAGAATTCAACGAGTTGACTAAATTAGCGAATGAAACCTTAGATGAAAAAGTGGCTGCTCTTGGCATGATTGCAGTAAACAAAGATGAATATAACAAATTACAAGATGAATATTCCAAATCACATGGTGAAATCGCTTCTTTAAAAGATTCACTAGCCAATCCACCAGTTAGTTTCTTAAGCTTGAAATCAAAAGAGATAGGCATGGAGTTGAAGGAAGTTAACGAACTAAATCAATTGACATTAAAAGCAACTGATCCATCACTTGATCAAATTAGTAAATTTGCAAACGATAGAGATCATGTTGTGATTAGTAAAGATGTATATTTGAAGATGAAAAAAGATGCGGAGCAAACTTTACAGGAGCAAGCAACAGCTAATGGATCTGTGGTCGTCAGCAAAGAATCATATGATCAATTACTAATTAATGCCAATCAATCGCTTGAAGAAAGAGCACAACAAACCAATTTCATTTTGTTGTCTAAATCTGATCATGAGAAAATATCTAACCCAAACCTAGATACATTGAAGGAGCATGTTGTTGCATATGATCATGTTATTATTCCTACAGCTGAATTACATGATTTGAATAACAAGGTCAATACACCATCAGTTGATTACATACTGCACCATGCAAATGCAAGCGGCTTTGACTTACTTTCGAAAGATGCCCATGAAGACCTAAAGAAACGTGCTAATGCTACAATTCAAGAAAGATTAAAAGGAACTGATTGGAGATTACTTAAGAATGATGAGTATGATGAATTATTGGTTAAGGCACATAAACCTTCGATTGATGAAATTAAGAAGAGTGCAGCTGCTATTGGATTTGAAGTATTGTCAATTGACGAATTGGCTAAGTTGAAAGAAAAGATTAACCAACCATTACAAGAGAGACTTGCACAAGAAGGATTAGTTGCTATGACAGGAGATGAACATGAAAAATTACAAATAGAAGTAGGAACTTCAACTAAAGATCGTGCTGAAGCTGAAGGATTCGCAGTAATTGCCTTTGAAGACCTTGAATTGTTAAAGAAGAATGCTGCTCAATCTATTGAGGAAAAAGCTGAATCCGAAGGTAAAGTTGTAGTGAGTGAACAAGTTTATGACGAATTACTTAAAGAAAAAGTGTTGCTACAAAAGAGAGTCAACGATTTAGATCCTAACAGTGGGGATGAAGACGTGATTGTCAACGTTAAGAAGCAATTGCAAAAAGTTGGTTTTACAGTTATTCCAACTCATGAATACCAAGGATTACGTACATCTAAATCGCTTAGTTCTGAATCTGATCATTATCATGATTATCGAGACGCTGAAGAGTCATTTGTTCTCACAAAGGAAGAACTAAATCGATCTGCTACTAAATTGGGATTCATCGTACTCAACAAAGATGAATATGATGATTTAACCAAAGTGGATCACGACAAAATAGAAAGTTTGGCTAAAGGTTTAACACTTTCATTAGTTTCCGAAGCTGACTTACTCAAATTGAAACAACTGTTGGTCGAAAGAGATCTGCAAATATGCGAGCTATCACAAGAAAAGAAAGAGTTGAGTGATAACGCAAATACTTCTGTTGTTTCGAATGATAAATCCGGAATTTTAGAAGCAGCAAAACAATTAGACATACTAAGAATTCCAAAATCTCAGTATGTTGCAACTACTAGCAATCCAAACCCTGATGTTGACAATGTTAAAGTTGTTCCTACTAGCTATTTTAATCAATTGATAAAATTGAAAACTATGTCTATTGAGAAGATCTCTGAAGATGAGTTCAAGAAGTATGCTGAAAAACGCGGATACACTCATAGGGATGAAATTACACCAGTTATGGAACCTATAACTAAATTCAATGAAATTAAAGTAACTCACCCAAATACAGCAGATTCAGTTGACATGATTTCTAAATTTACACCACCAAATACAAGTGCTTCAAAACTACGACCATTCACTCCACAAAGTTCCGGTGGTGGTAGCTCATTAAGACGAGTTCCACATTCAGGATCAATTAGATCGAATTTATCTGAGCGCTCAATTCCTGATTCGGTCAGGTCAAATGCTGTATTTTCAATGGCTACAGATGTTTCACTTACCGACAGAGCTATGATTCCTGCAATCACTCAGGTTGTTATTGGCGAGTACTTGTTTAAATATTACAGAAGATTAGGCGCTTTAAGTGTTATCACTGAAACCAGACACGAAAGGTATTTCTGGGTGCATCCGTATTCATTAACACTTTATTGGTCAGAGAATAACCCAATTTTATCTAATCCATCTCAAGTTAAAACTAGAGCGGCCGCTATAGTTAGAGTCGAAAGTGTTGTTGATAACAATCCGTTACCAACTGGTTTACATTATAAGAGTATTGTTGTTCATTCTTCTGACAAATCAATAAAGATCACGTGTGCAACAAGACATCGTCATAATGTTTGGTATAATGCCTTACGTTATTTGATCAATAGAAATATCGATGAAGTAACTATTGACGATGATAAAGATGATATTGACACAAATGAAAAAGGGGCGGAGTTTTCTCCGAAATCAGAATCTCAAAGAAACTTGGAAAGTTTAATGGAAACTGGAGATCGTCGTGCTTATCCTAGACCAAAGAGAATTAGCTCTCATGCTGATGGTGAACCGTCATCACCTAGAAGACTTTCACGTTTTCAAGCATTAAGAAGAACGTAGAGATCATTATTATTCACATTACAGACATTTTATAACTTGTATATATCTATGATGCAAAGATCTTTATTCTGTATTAATAAACACGCTATTCAACTTGTTTTCTCTATGAAATTACTGGTTGAAGGTGAAGCTAAGGGTAAGGATGTAATTCTCCTTCTATTTCTATTACCTAGTAAAACGTTACTCAAATTTAAAGCGAGCACAATAATAATTGCAAATATGCTAACAAGTGTGGTGGTCTTGAAAATTTGTTTGTAGCATTCGTTCCCTAAAACACAAATCAAATTTCCACTTGTACTACCAGGAGTAGCAGGTTGAGAATTTGAATCATAAATTTCACCAAATAAACTTGTAAAATAGTAACTCGGTATTATCGGAGCCATACTAACAATGCCCCAATTAAAGGAAAAATTCTCCATTCCAAACACATCACCAACAATGATTGGCATGATACAATATGTAAAACCATAAAAAAACCCAACAAGGGACGAATTTACGGGTAAGTTTGCATAGCTATTAACATTATAACTTATCATCTGAGTTATTGTCATTCCGAATGCGGGAATAAATAAGAGCCAACATCTTGACTTGTTAAAAGATTGAGTAATTATATCGCCCAAAATACCTGACAGTATCCTCCCAACACAATTCGCAATTGATAACAATCCAACTTGAAATTGTTGATCCTGCTGTATTATTACCTCAACTTGATCTGTCGAGACGTCAGGATTTGGTGATAAAGTGAAACCAACTAATGCTTTTACTATATATCCAACTGAATATATATACAATTGGCCAAGTGATGCTAATGCTCCAGTTACAATTACTAACAACCAAAACTTATAGCTAGTAGGCAAATCTTTAATGGAACTGGAGTTAGATGACGAATACTTCCTTCTAGAAGGTGTGGATGGTAGTTTTTCTCTATTGAAACTTGAAACTTTTTTCAACTTATGGTCCCGATCAGCAATATATATACTTGGGAAACAAATCAAATAGATAGCAATTACTGAATAACTCAAGAACCCCAAAAAGCTAGAAGTATCTCCGGGATAGAAAACCGAAGCTATCACAGAATAAAACAAAGCACTTAAACCATATAAAGCCAATGGCAATGAAGTAGCTACACCTCTAATACTCGGGAAACTAACAGCACAGCATTTCAAGCAAGCAGAATTTATGAATGTTGAACCTAATCCAATTGCAAATATCCAAAAACTTGAAGCATGCAAATTATGCCATTCCAAGTCGAATTGATGCTTCATTCCTAAATACCCAAAAAATATTGAAAGCCCTCCCATGAATAATGAGACCGTATAACCTTTTCTATCAACAACTGCTCCCGATAATGGACCAGCTATGGCAACTCCGATTGTACCCCACAATGCAATTAGTGAAGAATCTGATGCAGTGTAGTTTAATTGTTTAGCAAGCTGGGGACTGTATGACGAGTACAAGTATAATGTACCACATATAAGTCCTAGAAATGTACACGATAATAAGACAAACACTCTCTGCACATTACGTGAAATCATTGATTTTTATGAATTGGTATTGCATAAATCTAGATATAGATACTAGTATTTGTGGCGGTAAAATGAATATAAAACGAAATAAAGCAAATCTGTAGTTTAAAAAAAGATAAATTGAGGTGACTATATGAACCAAGTGCTAAAGTAAGGATAAAAGTCAGATCTTTCAGTAGTTTGTTTTCAATGTTGTGGATCTGTTTAATTGCTGAGATTATTTTTTTTTCAGGGTAAGTACAAACAAAACAGGTGAGAATTGCAATTGATTCTCCAGCCATAGTCATAGCTTTTTCTTTATCTTTGGAACAGCACTACGGTCGCGAACTCAAGACTACAATGAATTGTATTTCTTCAAATCTTCTAGATCTATACCACACTCTTCCTAAAGACAAGCGGTTAGTATTCCTGGAACTGAATTTACCGGATTGTAGAAACATACCAAGAGGTTCCTCTTTTCTGACATTTCACTTAGGGTATCTGTGAAATTTTTGAACTAGGAAGTCGTTAGTATGATAAGCTAATATTAATACATGCAGTTGGGAGGAACTTACTATATCCTTTCTATGCTTTCTGATTTTGACCAATTTTTGAACGTATTCTTTCATCATAGCAGGATCAATGTTTGATTGATCTTCCTTTTGGTGTCGTTGTATCTCATTGTTAGCACTTTCAATCTCAATTGTGTACTGGTTTATCTTGGCTCTTAGTTCATCATTGGTTGGAGTAGATGTTACTTCCTGAAGCTCTACACTGTGTGTTAGTAAGAAACAGCGCAGTTTGTTACTCTAGTTACTCTAGTTACATACTTGTCTTCAAAGCAGTGATTTCTTGGTTCAATATAGCCAAAGAATTCTCCAACTCCCCAAATTCAGACGTTGTAAAATGATTGTAACCATCTTCAACATGCAACTCTTTGTAGCAATAATAATTAGTTTTCCCAATTGTCTTTGAAATCAATTCACCTTCTTGAACCAAAGATTCCAAAATGTTAGATAGTTTAGTTTTGGTGATTTTATTATGTAGATTTAGTTGGATGTCATTTGTTGAATACGGACGATATTGGTCTTTCATATAATCTCTGACTAAAATCTTAGCTTCATCACCCTTTAATTGAGTCTTTGTTGATGGCATGTTGATGTATTACTCATAGACTTCATAGGAGTAGTTGATTGTGAGTTGAATATTTTGCAACCCCATAGTTAACGATTTTGTATGTGTTCTCCCTTCCAATCCTCTCACCAAAATATCTTTTGCTGTCTCTCCCTCTAACGCATACAAAAAGTACTAGCTATACAACCAAAGGAGCCATGGCGCAGACATCAACAATATCAAAGAGTAAGATCGATCATCTTATTTTGAATTATTTCATTCAAGAAGGCTATCAAGAAGCGGCAACAACGTTCGTTCAAGAATTGAATATTGACATCAAGAGATATAGTGCTCCTTCACAACTGTCACTGTCACAATACCTACCACAGCAACTACAACTACAGCCCAATTTTATCAAACAATTATGTAATATCAATCAGCTTAAGGAACGTGAGTTTAGCAATGTGGTGATAAATTACTATAACAATATAAATACAGAGTGCAAACCAGTAGTTGAAAAGAATACTAATAATAAATTGATATCAGGATATTCCACTATTGTTCAGCGTCAAGAGATTAAATTATTGATATTGAAGGGCGAGATTACCGAGGCAATAACCAAAATTAGCGAATACTTTCCTACCATACTTGATTTGAACAATTTGTTGCATTTTAAATTGTTAAGATTAAATCTAGTTGAGATGATACGAAATCACAAGTTCAATAATCAAATGGAAGTGAATGAAAAGAAATTCTTAGACGACATATTAACATTTGTTCGAAGTAATTTGATAAATAAAGTATCAAACTCGTTCAAACTTTTAAAAGAACTTGAGATTACTATGAGTTTATTGTGTTTTAATTTTGACCCCAACATTAAGAATTTACAGGATCAAAAAGATTTACCTGATGAACTAAGCAATTTGTTTAACATTAGTTTAAGAAATCAATGTTTTAGACTAGTCAATTGTGCAATATTGAATGTGTATGAAAATGAAAACGATAATGATGAAAATGATAAGCTAATTAATGAATTCATTGAAAATTTAGAGGAAGACGACAATAAAAAGAAAGTACAAAAGATCTATAAGGGACCGAAATTTACTGAGTTTGATTTATCTAATTTGATTAAATATGAATTTGAGGAGGAGGAAGAGATAGAGAAAGAAGAGAATGATGAGGATGAAATGGATATTGATGAAATTGAGTACAGTATTGACTCCCACAATACAGTTTTGAGTAAGAACTCCAAAGAGAAGACATTAAACAAGGATTTCAATGATAAAGACGACGAAGAGATTAATAAATTAACTAGTTTATCCTTGGAGTCAAGACTAGAAAGGATAGTCAAATTATGGACATTGACCGAACAAAGATTGTTGGATTTGAATATCATATCCGAGAAGAGGTATGTACTCAATAATGAATATTTATAATAGTATTTATGTGTGTAATAATGAAAATTTATGAAAATCAAAATTTGGAAGAACCGGATCGTCCAACATGTGAACCATCAAAACAATCTTGAGCGGGCGGTATAATACAAGCCGTTTGCACTAACTAAGGTGAATCCTTAGAAACTAAGAGTTGCCCACACCAAACGGCTACCTTGCAAATCAAATGACATTTATACAATCCTGTCAGGGGTAGATTGAAGCATCAGTGGTATGATTTTCTTCACCACTTGCTATATGACAATCACAACATCTATGATATTTCCAGTTTCAATATTGCATTTACTCAAATAATTATTATTCTCGTTACTGGGGACCTCCTCGCTTCTATTATTATATATATGCACATCATCCGTACTCAATTTGTCCAAATGGTATCGTTTGAACAAATCAGAACTTTTGAAAAGGTTCAAAGTCTTTTCTCTCAAGTGCTCAATAGTTGAGCCAAACTCAGGTTCTTTGTTCATTTCGAAATCTTCCGGACTGAACTCGAAATAATATTTGATAAACTTTTTTAACAAAAACATATCATCACTCATCTGGTTCAACTTATTCCAGTAAAACAAATTGTATTTGGACTTTTGCCTCAATTGGTAATACTCATCTAGCTTCTCTAAATCTTTCTGCTTGATCAAGTTTAATCTTATGTGCAAATGAGCACAATGTATAGGAATATCAGTAAATACATCCTTTGCATGGTACTCCCATAGATGTAAACGAATCCCACTCCAGTATATTATCTCGTAACTTAGCAATACGGTGAATATAAGAAACAATATTTCAGTAATAAACTTCAGCGTGGGAGTTATAAGAAGATTTGACGTAAATGAGTTCGATTTCAAGTACTCCGTGAAATATTGATCAAACTCATACAATAATTCAATTGCTGTACTCATGGATTATCCTTGGTTCTTCGTTCGTCACAGGTGATAGTTGTATGGTTCTATTTTTTCGAGCTCGGATTAAAGAGATTTTCTACAAACTTTTTTTTGTTGGGCACAAAAGTGTTATTTCTGGATGCTACCACATGAGCAGTGTCATATATGAGCAATTTCGCCGATTGACAGAGATGTTTGTGACATAAGAAAGCAATGGAAAAAAAAAAATTCATTTTTCGTTCTGTTTAGTTTGTTTCGTTTAATTCTATCACATTAAACCATAGTCATTACTTCGTTAACATCTTACACTCATCTGAATCAACTCGCCGTCCTCAGCTTACTTGAAGCACTCAACATGGATAGTAGAAAAGTATACAAGTCGTACAAAGATAAGCTAAAAAGTGACTTAAAAAACAGCATTCAACCGTATTCACTTACTTCCAAGTTGAAAGGTTTGTTTGGCATCAGTGGTGGATCTAGGGATAAAGCTCATGAAGAATCGTCTACAAAACCATTTTGGTTTCGTGAGCCAAGACCAGGAATATCGCAGTTGCATTCAGGCGGTCAGTCCTTCAAGTTGCCCGGTTCGTTCTCCATAGATAGTGCTCCAGAACCAACACCACCAATACAATTTGATTCTACTCAAACTCCCAATGCAATATTATCCAATTTCTTTAAGAGAAAGGGAGATTCTCAATTGACCGATGTCGAGTATGAAGGTGTTATGTCGCTTATGTCAAAGTCTAAATCTGGAACCCCATACAAGAGATCTAATATAGAGACAGGCTTTATTGATCTGGCACCGAAAAGGAAGAGAGTTGAAACCGAAGCAAATGGTTCCATGATTGGTTCAACCCCATACAAACAGAAAACATTGAAGCACGATATCAATACAACAATAAATACTCCAGATTACAAACCAGCTTACCACACAGTCCATAATGATACCTTTGATAGATCATACAACCAACTAAATAATACAACAATAAGTCATATACCATCAATCAGAAGAGTGTATCAATTTTCAGGTTTGCCTTCCCCATATAGAACGAGAATTAGACCTCCTGTGAGCGCTAGAAGGGCCGCTATTAACAAGACTCATAAGGCAATGAATACTGTTACTGTTAGTAATGATACTATGGACTCAACGCTTTTAAATAACACCTTCAATGGATTTACTAAACCTAAAAGTGAAGCTGCTAAGACATTATTATCTATATTGGACGGAAAAGACGAAATTGTAGAGATCAAAACTGAGCCCTTGGAGGATGATAAGTCAGCTAAATTAAAATTATTCATTAACCCCTATAGTTCTGGCACAAGGATGAAGAAAAGCAAGACAAGTGAAGCTAAAAACAAAGACAACACACTGATACCTAGGAAGTCCATTTCTATCAATGCTAATGACATCGAAAAGACTATATTTTACGACAAATCAGAGTTATTACCACAACAAAAAGTGGAACCAAAGAAACCGCTTCAATTTGTAGACTCTAAACCAGCTATAAACAATGATACACCAAATGAAGTCGAAGCCACTTCAACTTCACTCACTTCAGAGAAAGAAGATAAGCGTCCTCAATTTGCATTTCAACCAAAACCACAAGAATGCAGACAAGATCAACCTAAAGAAGTTAAAAATACATTTGAAAAGAAACATGATGCATCTATTTTCAATGGTCATAACTTAGATTTCAAATTTCCAGATGTTGAAGTTTTAAAAGTTCAATTAGATGAAAAAGAAGTTGACAAGCTCAAACCATTGTATAGTTTTTAAAAAGTGTATACCTATAATGCCATAGCATGATTGCATAATACTAATACGGCCTCATCAGAGTTGAAAGCAGTCCAACAGTTTGGAGTCAGATGACAGAATCGACAAACAAAAAAACCTTCGTTCTGAATTATACGAGCCAAACACTCGTTTATTATCTAACCAACCAACCAACATGCCCTCATCATTGAAATCTGTGCTTTTGATAGGTGGTTCTGGCTTCTTGGGACTTCATTTGATCCAGCAGTTTTATACTCACTGTCCTGGTATTTTAATTACAGTGTTTGATGTACGTCCGTTACCTTCTAAATTGTCAGCATATTTTACATTCGACCCATCAAAAATTCAATTTATCAAGGGAGATTTGACCTCGGCCGAGGATGTTAAAGACGCAATTGCAAAATCCAAATGTGATGTTATAGTGCACGCAGCTTCTCCAATGCATGGTTTACCTCAAAAGATCTACGAAAAGGTTAACGTTGAGGGTACCAAAAATTTGATCAAAGTAGCCAAGTCAACGGGGATTAAAGCATTAGTGTACACTTCTTCAGCAGGTGTGATTTTTAACGGTCAGGATGTCATAAATGCTGATGAAAGCTGGCCATATCCGGTTGTACATATGGATGGGTATAATGAAACAAAAGCAATTGCAGAGACAGCAGTTATGGAATCAAATGACCCAGAGAATGATTTCCGTACTGTGTGTTTAAGACCAGCTGGTATTTTTGGACCTGGTGATCGTCAATTAGTTCCTGGTTTAAGAGCAAGTGCAAAGTTAGGGCAGTCTAAATATCAATTAGGTGATAATAATAATTTGTTTGATTGGACATACGTTGGAAATGTTGCTGATGCACATGTACTTGCTGCGGAAAAGATATTGAATCCAGATTTAAGAGACAGTGTAAGTGGTGAGACCTTTTTTATAACTAATGATTCACCAACTTACTTCTGGACATTGGCAAGAACAGTTTGGAAAAATGATGGATACATTGATAATTACTATATTAAATTGAATAGACCTGTTGCTTTAGCTTTAGGATATGTTTCTGAGTTTTTTTCCAAATTGATTGGAAAAGAACCTGGAATAACTCCGTTCAGAGTTAAAGTTGTTTGCGCAATCAGATATCATAATATCATGAAAGCTAAGAAAATTTTAGGGTATAAGCCAAATATCGACTTGGAAACTGGTATTAAATGCACTTTAGACTGGATGAATGAGCACTTATAAGCCAAGAGAAGATACAGAGAAGCTACGGGGTCCGTTGATTTAAAGAGAACAGTATATTAGATGTATATATAGTCAATGTAATGCAAATATAAAACAGATGAATAAGATCATGAAAGTTGTAGTTGTAGTGGAAGCAGTAATTGAACCCAATGAATGCTCGTTGTCAGTGTTCGATACATTGCTATAGGTTACGTTTGAGTAGTTCCCCTTTCTTTGGATACTCACATTTCTATCTAGCTCTCCTCCTTTGTCGTCAGAATTCAACAATAACTTAATTTTTTTACTCTTGAAAGGTCTTTCATTTACGGACTCGACATTTTGGACCTTACTTTTCAAACTGGCATCGGTGTTTGCTTCTTCCAAAGCCTTGTATTTTTTAATAGGAGCCTCATCATCTTTCTTGAAGGGTAAACTACAAGCATTAACTTCATTCATATCGGAACAATCATTTAGTAATACCGTTAAGAAATTGGTAGATGGATTTCCAGGACACAAGTGATAGCACTCCTGGTTTATGCTTTGCAATGCACAACATTCACATGCTAAATCATTTGGTTTACACTCGTCCAACTTAGCCAATACATCGTTACAGCATGTGGAAAGTTTGATTAAGTCTTGAGCTTCACATTTAGAAAATTTTCTAGGATTTGGATTGACATATGTTCCATATTCCCCGACTTTGTTTAATGATGCCGAGCAAACAATTTGAAGGAACAAGATTAGAAAAAGGATGATTTGTTTGATATGGGATTGCATGGTGTATGTGGATTGAAAGAAGTTGCAAATGGAGATCTGTTTTCGCAGTTAAATATCATCTAGCCTACTACACAAATACCGGATAAGTGTGAACGAGCAGCGCTGCAGTCTACACAAACACAAAGACCAATAGTTCATACTGTTAAAGAGAGAGAGAAAGAGAAAGATATACAGAGAGAATAGGAGGCTCGTCAGCAGTCAGTGGATGGACAAACGAATTTATCTTGTAATCAGTAACACAAACTTGGTGCCAGAGAAGGTCACTTCTCACCGTAATAAAGTCACATCAACAGAAGACCACCGTCATCATTAGATATACGTAAATGTAATTGAAAAGATAGTTATACGCGTCATTGTGTGGTGTTCGTCTCGTGTCATATTCTTCTTGAGCAAGTAACGTGGGACACAACCACCAACCACTTTTTGTAGAAAAATTTTTCCATATTTTCGTCACCGAAGAGAAAGATGAAATGTCTTGGTATTGAGCAGTTTTTTTCTTGGTAGAAAGTTTATAAACAGCGGCAAGTTGAAACAATTACGGTAACCAAGCACAGGTAAAGCAACGAAACAATGGACCCGATCCCAGTAATCCTAAGCCTGTTAGAACGTGTCCTTCTGGTTAGTTGAAGATGTGTGTGTGGTGGGACGACAGTGGGGAAGATTTGAGAGGTTTGACGGACGAAGAGCATATACAGCATGGTAGCATCATATCTGTAGGTTTGATGGATAAAAAAAGTCTAAGCCTCAACCAACACAATATTGTAATAAGAAAAGATGGAGCTGAGCAAACAAACTGCAAGCTTGACCTGTGACTTGATGTAGCACATGTCCATGCCCCATAGCCAACCACTGACAGATACGTGATATAGACAATATGCAAACATGCATCCTAGTTTGTAAATTGCACATCTTCCCTTTCTTCATCTCATGGGGTTTGGGCTTGTGATTGTCGATGTCGGTGGTGGTGATGCGTTACACCTAGGTCGGAGTAGGTATTGTGCTGAATTGTGCTGCATTGTGTCTTGGTACTGTAGTTCTGTGCTTTGTCGTCTGATAGAGTGGTGTGGTTTTGTGTGTGTTGTTGGCGAGTCTTACAGTTTTACACAATCGGTTAAGAAAACTCAAGAATAGCATTACGTACAAATCTATTCTTGAATATAGTTTTCTCAGCTTCTCTTTATACTCCTGATTTGGCTCTTCGTGATTATTGCATTAGCTATTTATAGATCGGTTTATATATAAGCTAATTTTATTATCCAACCTTCTGACCATTTTGGTTTTTTGTTATTCTGGTTTTCAGTCTCCATCTCTTTATCTATTTTTTTCTACTAGGAGATATTTATCGTTCACCTTCATCGTTTTGCAACTAAATTGGAAAAGAGAGTTTACATAATGAAATTCACAACCCTTCCATTCCTTTCCTTGCCCCTTTTAGCATTAGCAATGTTTGAGTCATCAACACCACCAATAGAAATTGTCGGCAACAAGTTTTTCTATTCAAACAATGGCTCACAGTTCTTGATGCGTGGTATTGCGTACCAGCAGGACACTTCAGCAGATCCAACGTTGAAGTATAAAGATCCTTTGGCTGATGCTGACTCTTGTAAAAGAGATGTCAAGTATTTCAAAGAATTAAACACAAATACTTTGAGAGTATACGCCATTGACCCAAACCAAAGTCATGAGGAGTGTATGAAATTATTGAGTGAAGCTGGAATTTATGTAGTCGCCGACTTGTCAGAACCCATTGTTTCCATAAATAGAGACAATCCAGAATGGAACTTAGATTTGTATGAAAGATATGTTAAAGTAGTGGACGAAATGGCACAATATTCAAATGTATTGGGCTTTTTCTCTGGAAATGAAGTTACTAATAATAGATCAAATACTAATGCCTCACCGTTTGTCAAAGCTGCTGGTAGAGATTTGAAGAAATACATTGCTGAATCCGGCCATAGAAAAATCCCAGTTGGTTATTCATCCAATGATGACGAGGATACCAGAGTTGCAATTGCTGATTATTTCGCATGTGGGTCAGCTGATGATAGAGCTGATTTTTTTGGTATTAATATGTACGAATGGTGTGGAAAATCAACTTTCGCAACCAGTGGTTATAAAGATCGTACAGAAGAATATAGCAATTTAACTATCCCAATTTTCTTCTCCGAATATGGTTGTAACGTTAACAGACCAAGATTATTCCAGGAAGTGCAAACATTATATTCTTCCCAAATGACAAACGTTTGGTCTGGTGGTATTGTTTATATGTATTTCGAGGAAGACAACAATTATGGATTAGTTGAATTGGATGGCGATAATATTAAAACTTTAAAAGATTATGATAATTACAAATCAGAAATTAATAACATTAGCCCAACTTATGCCCATTCATCAAATGAAGCTACTGCCGTGAAAACCTTGGAATGTCCAGCATCAAGTAGACCTACTTGGAAAGCATCTTCCAATTTGCCACCATTCCCAGATAAGGAATATTGTGAATGTGTTGCAAAGTCTTTTGAATGTGTAGTGACAGATAAAGTTAGCAAAAAAGATTACGGTGATTTGTACGCGGAAGTTTGTGGACGTATTGATTGCTCTGATATCACTGCCAATGGTAATTCAGGAGAATATGGTGATTACTCATTTTGCTCAGATAAAGACAAGTTATCATTTGTTTTGAACTTATACTACCATGACCAAAATAACAGAGCAGATGCTTGTGATTTCAATGGTTCTGCTTCTAGAAGAAGCAATGCAGAGACTTTATCATGTGCAGTAGGATCAAGTAGAAGAGCACAAGCTTCAGGAACCTCAGGAAGCTCTTCAACAAGCACAAGTACTGGTTCAGCCGACAAGAAAAACTCGGGTAATACCGACGCCAAATCAATGTCAATGTTTCAATTAATTGGATTAGTTACAATTGTAACTAGTTTTGTTGGTGGTATTTCAGTAATTTTATAAATATAGAAAGTTTAAGAGTATAGATTCAATTCGTTGAATACATAATTGTTGCAGTGCATAAACTTAACAAAACTCTGCTGAATAGATCAGTACACAGTCTATACTAGGGTCCGTCTATTTCGATATCATAAAAATTTCATTTAGTGCTTTGGCATCCATTACAGATGCCCTCTTTTGCTTTATCCATTTTGATCTTGCTGACAATCTCGATGCTATTGGAGTAGGAGTCGGATCTCTCGATATTGGTGATAATGAGCGGGATATCGAGAAGTCTTCTGACTCCCTCTTTGCTTCATCATTTCTCTTTTTATCTATCTTCTTCCTCTTTTCACTCTTGTCCTTTTCTATTCTATCTTTCTTTTCCTTCCTGTCCATCTTTTCCTTCTTTCCCTTCCTATCCATCTTTTGCTTCTTTTCCCTCTTGTCTTTCTTTTCCTTCTTATCACTCTTCTCTTTCTTTTCCTTTTCCTCCTTTTTAAGTTTCTTCTTGGGTGCCTCTATATTGTCATCATCCATCTTTCTTTTCGTTCCACTCTTTTCCACATTTTTGTAACTTATTAATCTCTTGTTATCTTTATCCCAAGTGCTGGATAACACTTCCCCTTTGATGAAATGCATCCCCCATTTCCCATTAATTATATTCTCCTCCCTTTTCAAATCCATCATGTTGTTGATCGCACTCTCTTTACCATTTAACCTACCCAAAATCCGCTGAAATGCATCCAATCCTGAACATTCATCTAAATCCTGATCTTGCGATTTCTTTTTCAATTTTGCACCCAACCCAAGGTTATTATCCTTGATCGATACTTTGACATGAGTTGTCACTGAGTGAGATACTAATCCTAATCCATTACCTGGTTTCCATCCCATTTTGGCAAGATATTGGTGCCCAAACCTATTTGTATCGTTAGACCATTTCGTGTTCCTTGGATCTAATCCAAACCTTTGTTTTATCTTTATTCCGGCTAAACCCATGATAACTCTATTGACTTGAGAGGATTCTTAAGAAGAGCAGTACGAAGTATTAATAAAGAAGAGATACTAATACAAATAAATAAAATTTTTCCGAACTACTCTACTGTGCGAGGGATTTATCGCTGATTTTGTATCTGATACATCGATTTACCACCCTATGAAGCTAAGTCGAAGTGATATGTCAAAAGTCTGGTCGTTCACTTGCAATGAAGAGATGATTGGCTCTGTTGTGGAAGTTTGTACAGCAGATATCTTGTAGTTTTCGCTCTATTCTCTAGACCCTACTGGGATCATAACTCCAGAAATCAGTTAATATCAATTTGATTCAAGAACGGCCACTTGATCACAATCTTCGTATCAAACCTAATCTACAACCAGTTTCTAATTGGTTCCTATCCAGTGACGAAATGGGTATGAAAGTAAAGTATTGCGTTGTGTCACCAGTGATGGGTAAGTTGATATATTTGACAATAGATTTACTGAAATACACTGGAAAAAAAGTGAAAACCAAACACGAATCAAATCAGTTTTCAACGTTTTGAGATTCATTGAATAATCGGTCTATAGTTTTAAACTGATTGCAAGCAGACGAATCAATCAATCAAGTTTGTTCTTCTATTCCATCGTATTGGATGATTAATTACCAAGATGTTTAGAAGTCCCAAGAAACTGAAGAAACAGCAGCAGCAACACCAACAGCACCCACCACCACAACCACAACCACAACCACAACCACATCAGCCTCAGAACCAGAACCACTCCCCACAACTTAATCAACAGCCTCAAACACCAACCCAATTCTACCCTACGCATGTGTCTCAGACCTCCAATCATTATCAAGGATCTTCCGGAGCTTCATCCCCTAGGAAAGGCGCCATAGCGAATACTAATATTTCGAAAATAGACACTCCCACATCCCCTAGTGGTGCTAGTATACAAAGTAATACAGAGCAGCAAAGAAAGTTGGTAACAGATAAAATTATTACTGATTGCTATTCAAAAACAATTCAGCAAGGTAACAGTAGACTACACGAAGTGTCATACATTGCTCATATTGGTATCGTTGAATATTCTCATTTTACAAACCAACCACCTCCTTCAAACGCAACAATTAATCAAATTGGACCAATGAAAAAGCGTATTTTAGTTTTGTGTAAAAAGTACTCCGGTAGAATGCAATTACAAAAGGGTAAATTCCAACTGGATAAAAATTACTATCAAATTGGTAGGACATGGGATTTATCAGAATTGAAAGCGATCAAAAGAATTGGATCAGATGGAATGATTTTAAAATTAAATAAGGACTATTACTGGAAATGCGATGAAGATGATACGAGAATTTGGAAATTTTGTCGTTATTTATGTCAACATTATGGGATATTTATGAGTAAATATCCGAAACTTGATGGCTTTAGTCTTGATGATTTTATGTTATCAGCAGTGCCTAAATCTCCAACAGCAATAACTCAAAGCTCCCCTCCATTGAAAGAACCTCAAGCTGAACCTCAATTGCTGAGATTTAAATCTTTGAAAAAGAAAAATTCTCTATTCCACTCGAATGGTTCATTAGTGAAACCTATTATCAAGCATCCAGCGGACCTTCACAAAGATATGGATTTTACTTCAAATGGGTTACCACAAAAACCAATGAACACATTGCTGCTTGATCCTAATACATCAACTGGTACACTCGAATCAACTCCATCATTCTATAGAACACAGTCACAATCTCAAACACCTCAATCTCAACCTCGACCTCAACTACAATCGCAATCACAGTCACAATCGCAATCACAGTCACAATCACAATCACAATCACATACACAATCTCATCCTCAGCCTCAACGAGAACAAACATCATTACATAGAGCATCAAAAGAAAATGTTTATCAAGAGGATTCTAAAAGAGAATCTTCCAATTCTCAAGAGGAATTTAGAAGAAGGTCTTCACATGATCAAGAAGAACCCAGAGGCGGATCTTCCCAACATCCTTATTTTCAAAAATCACCATTATATGGTATTGATGCCGCAAGTGTTGTTAGTGGGGATTCTAATAGTTTTGTTTTCACAGCAACCGATACCAGAGAACAGATTCAAAGATCTCAGGAAAGATTGCACGAATACGCCAAAAGTAATGATTCGCCATATAGGAATTACAGCTATATACCACTGAAGCCTGCAGTGGAGCAAAGAAAAATTTCAGAACCTTTAGAAATTGTAGCTGAAGCAGGAATCAAATTACAAGAGCAATTAAATCGTGGTAACAAGCGTCAATCTGTGGTATCTGGAAAATCAGCCGAAGATGTTGTTAAAGAATTTTCTGAGTCTTTACCTCCCCCCAGAATACCTAAAATGTCTTCTGCTCAATCTCCAGATTTTGGAATTGAAGAAATAACTGATGAAAGTGATAGTGAACAAAAAGCTGGACATAACAATTTAAGCATAATAAATCGTGGACAACAGCTTCAATCTCAACCTCAACTTCAACAACAACAGGAACCTGAAAAGGAAACACAGCAGCCAGAAATACATCGACAGACCAGTGAGAATTTCCATGATAAATCAAATGAATATGCTGATAGAACATTTGACAAATCAAGTGGGTACGACATCACGAAACAAGAGAAAGAATTAAGAATTAAATCAGCCAGATCATCGGAATTTATTGAAGAATCCACTAAATTGGATGGCCAAAATAGAGTAGATTCTCATATGCAAGAATTAGAAGATATGTTGGACAATCATATTTCTAGTGCAAAAGATGACTCATTTCAATTTCATGAGGGGCCTGAAACTGTCAATGAAAAGGCTCTTGCACCACCAAGAAAAGCGAATAACGATTTTCTGATGAAAGAAATACTGGATCTTAATGTTCTTGAAGAAGATACTCGTATTTTTGAAGGTGATTCAACTGAATCTGGATTGAAGGTAATAAGAAAACCGGAAGAGGAAGACTCAACGTATTCATTCATGCCCGACTTTGGTGAAAGAGATGCAGAAGCTGATGAAATATTTGATGAAATAGCGTGGTCAGTCAAAGACAATACTGATGTGTTATTGAAGAAACTAACTAAGGAAATGAACAAAGTTAAACAAGAAACTGTGAAAAAATTAGTTAACATAGATTTGAGTAATAATTCAACAAATGATATAGGATCGGCATTAAATGAAGTTGAAAATATGTCTCATATTTTTCAAAAGATGGAACTTGATTTCAAATTTTTGTCACCTGAAATCGGTTTAATAGATGAAAACTCAAAAGGTTTACAAGTTAAATTCATAAACAAAAAGTTGTTATATAATGACTTGAAAAGTATCTTAAATAAAGTTGCAGTTGATGATGAAGATTTACAAGATATTGCTGAATTCAAAGATTTTAATGGAATTACCAAAATTGAAAAACTCGAATCCAAATTATTGAAATTATATAATGCAATCGTCACCATTCGTACAGACTCTAATGATGATCTTGGTGACAGCGAAGATTTAAGCTCTTTGAAGGCTTTACAACAGTATAAATCAAAATATGAAAAAGTTAATCTGAAATTTGTTAAACATTTCAATCAATTCATGAAGGTTGAGTTTGAAAACATCATAACTCAATTATCCACAAATTTGGAAAGATTTTATGCACATAACATGTTCAACTTAATGAGCAAGTTGTTAATCTATAGCGGTATTACGTACTTTTGTAAAGAAGTTGGTGCTGTGGAATATCAAGAATTAAATCAATGTTTCAATCAGTTGTCTGGAGGGTTTTTAGAAAAGTTATTGAGTTGCAAATTGAAAACCATAAAAGCTCAACAACATGCGCACCGTGGTGTAAGCAGTCATAACCCTGAACAAGAAGGTTCTTCTGCTTCCACTGTGTCTACTCCATCATTCCAATCATTGTCACCATCCTTAAATTTAGTGCATTCTTTAGATGATGACGATGATGTAACTCCGATAAGAAAATCAAGAACCATGAGACTTTCAAGAAAAATGGGAAATAAATTTGGTAATTTATTGCATGACAACGGAAACGGTGATAGCTCTTCACGAAGAAAAGAAAATTTAGACAACATAAGAAAACAAGCTATTACCGGAGGTGGATCAAATCAATCTGACGAAATTGATGATCCTAAACTAATAATCAACTTGATTGAAGATTCGAAGTCCATTATAACTTTTTTTCAGTACTTTATTGGAGTATTTTTCCATTACTATGATAATAATACTATGGACTTTACGGGTTATATAGAAAGCAACTCATTCACTGAAAGAAAAAAAATACTGGAAGAGTACAACAATCTTATTAATGACGGAAAGAATAATTATACCACATCAAATGATTTAATCAACAATATGACCAATGTGTTTGGTAATTATATCAATATTTTTATGAAGAAAGTGAACCCTATTGAACTAAACATTCCCGTAATCTTACTACAGTTAGAAAGTGTAATTAATAATACGATGGAATCATGTAACAATCAGGAATTTTTGATTTATAATTTCCTCAAAAAGTCAAGTGATAGATATAAGTCACAATGGAATAAATTTGTCTCTCATGAAATTGATTCATTAAACAATTCAATAATTGTTGCTAAAAGTGGTGTATTACAATCAGTCAAGAATGTCAATTATTTATTACTAATAACTGAAAGTTCAATAGATAACAGAGATATCAGAGGGTCAAATATTAAGGATATGATTGATAAAGCATACTGTGAAATATCAGAGTCATTAATCAATTTGTTCATGAGGGAAGATCCATTATTAAAGAGTCATGATTTAGATGATAAAGAAAGAGAATACAGAAATGTCAGTATATTACAAAACATTTACTATACCTTGCAACAAGTTAATGATTTCAATATAAGTGGTGCTAATAACAGTTCAGCAAAGAGATTAATTGACCAATTAACTACTACCTTTAAAACAGTTGAAGATGTTTATTTCCAGAAACAATTGCACAAAACTGTGGGTAAATTGGTTGAATTCATAAATAGTCACGAGGTTCTTGATGGAAAACAACAAAAACAACAGTACAACAAGAAATACATCAAATCATTATTATCAAGATACACTCAAAAAGATATACAGCTCAAGGTCAGTGAAATTCATAAAAAATTGGAAAAACATTTCAAGCTTACAGATAACACAACTGGTAATGATATGTTTGAGAAAGATTTAATTGATAAATTATGGTCAGATCTAGAGTTGATTTTCATTGATTATTTCACAAAGTTAAATAATATTTTGAGACATGATTTTGATAGAGACTTTGATTTTCATGTTGGTAGACAAGATATCCACCATATTTTCAAATCTATCAGCAGTTGAAGAATGAACAGGAAGAATAGATAAAATCTCGCTACCATGTGGTTGCTTTGAAACAAGTTCATGCAAGCATCTTTAAAGATATGTATATACTGGATGACTACATGATAACATTAGAAACTTGTTGAATAGGATATCCTTAATTCATATTGTTAGTCTATTTCCTTCTTGATAGTATGAAATGATAGCTGATCGGGCGTATTAAGCTTCCATTTCTTCTAACAAAGCATATCTGTTGTTTGAAGAAACAGAACCATCTTTCTCTTTATCACCATCCTCTACTTCTGCATCATCTATTTCGAAAAAACTTTTCACGTATTCATCCTCCTGCATTTTTTCAATTTCTTCAGGTGTTGGCTCAACCACCTCTGATTTCAATTCTTCGGCTAAAGGATTCTTCAAGTCAATACTCGAGTTTGTCTTGTCCCAATTTGACTTACGAGCATTTTGAATATATTTTGCTCTAGCAATACTCTGATCTATCTTCGATGCTAAAATCTCGTTTAATTTGTCTGATTTATCAAGCTTGCTCTTTAGAGTTGATGGTTTTTTGTTTTTTTTGATTCTCGACATTTCCATCTTTTTAGCAAGTAGGTTCTCATTCTTTATTGTGGTTCTTATTATTGATTTTTTGACGTCGGCATTTTCTCTGGGTATGGCCGCTAAAGACTTGACCTCACCTTCCACTATCCCTCCTCTTCTTGCTGCTCGACTATGTATTGATACTGAAGTTAGTTAGTAAATTCCCATATTTATTAGCTCTTGAGTAGTTTTGCAACATACTTTTCTTTGCCATGGTTGTATATAAAAGCAATGGTACAGTTTGATACTGATGATCTTGATAGTCGATCTATCTCTTCTCTTTTCATCTTAAACAAAAAAAAAAAGTTTAGTGTTGAGTGTGGCTTTATGCTAATGTGGAAATGCTAAACGCATCTACCAGAATTGGAAAAGGTGAATGCGCTTTCATCATCAGGTTTATATCAACCACCTCTTCCTACTTCCAGTTTCACATCCTATACGTATTCGTTAAACACCCTGACTATTTATTTCCTAATAACAGAGTTTCCATTATGAATCTTAATAAAAAATTGCCGCTAGTAATGTTACCATCCTTAAATTCCATCACTAAGTCATCGATAAGCCTATCCACTGGAATAAAATGGTATGTTTGACCTCGTAATTCCGCCTATGTTTGACACCCACCAAAAGTGTCTCATTATCGAGTTGGAAGGTTTGAAAATACATGGAATATTGAAAGGCGATGAGATAGCTATGATATTCGATCAAGAGATAGATAAGATTTTACCGAAATTGAATAGAGAGATATTCGTAAAACTTATAGATTTGGTAATCGACGAGTTTGATGTAAAGGAGATGATCTGCTTGATAAACAGAAAGGTCATGGATGTGATTATGTTATTTAATCAATTACTCTGTTGTAATTTAATTACAATTGAAAAATTTAATGAATTTGATGAATTTGAGTGGATTGGGTTATTGTGTAACTTATAGTATGTATACAAAGTGCACATTATTCTTGTAATGGACGCTTACCATTTTCATTGATTTCTGGTTTTACTCTTCTGAAAGCTTCTATGTACTCATGACATGCTTTATCAAGACTTAGCTCCATTGGCTCGAGACATGACGAAAGATCTCTGATAACCTTATCATTAAGTTTCTCGTTCTTTGAAATCAATTCAATCTCATTGAATAGCAGAATGGATTTGGTTCTGAGCTCGGCTAACCCCTTCTGACAATGTTTTAAACTCGTAAATAGTTTCTTCAATTGTGTCGGATTATTGCCATGTAGGAACAATTTCCAAAAGTGAGATAAAAACTCAACAATAGTGATATTATAGGTTATAATTTCTTGGATAACTGAATCAGGTATTATATTCTTAGTGTTATCTATTGCATCTTCTTTATTAATCAATTTGAAAGTTTTGAAATTTTGTCTAATCAACATTGATAATTCCATTGATGTCTTTTCAATCTCCTCATTCTTACTCTTATACGTATCGGTTAATTCAAAAGTACCGTCAAATTGACTACCAAAATATCGTTTTAGCTCCTCATTGCTTACTTCTACTTCATTCTTTTCATCTTCAGCTATTGGAGTGTTCGCTATATTCGGATTGATATTTAATTTGATATAATGTAAGTCCTCAACATCGTTCAAATCATGTAAATCCAACTCCTCCTCAAATTCGTTGACTTCTGGAGCGGAGAGTCCATCAATCATAGCCTCCGATTTTGACTTATTACCTATAGAGCTCATACTTATCATTTTTGATGATAATTTGTTCATATTTTTCATCAATATAATCATTTCATTTTCATTATTGTTTGAAGGTTTCAATTGTTGATCTTCATATCTCATTGTCATATCTGGCCTATTACCCAATTTTTGAGGGTTGTCCTGCTCATTACCAAATAAGTCAAGAAATTTATTCACAGAAATATTGTCTTCTTTCAATTCCAGTATACTCTTTCTCTTCTTTTCTGGAGATTCGGATACTTTCTCTTCCGCCTCTGCTGCTTCTTCTTTCTCCTTATAATGCTCATCGATATACAAATACTTATCCAACACAACATCACCTCTATTATTGCTTTTGAGGCCAATTTTATCACCTCTCAATCTTCGAAATAATTTAGAATTGAAAAATCGTGACCAAAATTCACCCTCCAGAAATTTTGAAGGTACGAGGTCATCGAATGCCTTTTTAATAATTGGATAAATCTGAAATATTTCATTGATGGCATCTCTAGTGACATTGACATTGACCTGATTATCAGAGGTAGCCACTGGTTTGATGGTACTTAATACATTGTATGGACCTTTCTGCTGCGAAATTGTTAATGCAAACGTTCTTAACTGATTTAATCTACTCGACCAAAAAATCTGCGGTGACAACTTGAAATTTATGACTGATTTTGTAAAAATATCTCTCAAATTACGATATTCAAGTAAGAGCTTCTGTTGTAACTCAAAATTCTTCAATAAATTCGTGTCAGATAACGATTGTGATGAATTGAATGAAAGGTTTGACGATGAGACAGTTGACCCACTTGATGGGGCTGGTGTTGGAGTGGTTGTAGTGTAATTATGCTGTGCTGGTGTTGGTGTTGAAATACCTTCTACCCTTGTTCTTGATCTTGCCACAATAGTCTGCAATGAGTCCCTGATGTTGTTCATAGTAGGTCGATTATTGAACGTAAGCTTGAATGATTTTTCCTCCAGGGTTTCATTCAATTTATAAACAATCTTCAATATCATCTTGGGGCTCGATTCCTTCGTACTTTGTAGGATAGTCAATGTATTCAATGGAATGGTTAGTGAATTGTTTTCATCATCAATTGCTTTCCATTCTAGCATTGACGGAGCTAAATCTTCTCTGATGTACACCATTCCTCCTACTTTGTCTACTGAACATGCTCCTCGAATAATATCCATCTTGTACCTACTGTTTTATATTTGACTGGGTATCTAATAAAGCAGTGGTTGCTAACGTGCAGTGAATGTCAATGCTAGCTTATGAAGAATGATGATTTATAAGAAGTGCCGTAGTGTGCAGGTTTTGTGGATGTAGTTTTGAAAGAAAAATAATCAAAAAAAACCATCACCCAACAGGCAATAATTGTACCAAGTGTAGATCCATGTTATCTAGATATATTACTAGAACCCAACCCTTGAATTTGGCCAAGGGTGCCATTGGATTAAGGTTCTTGCATTCATCGATACCGATTTTCCAACAACACGCTATACAACCAGTGGAACCAAAAAAGGTATATAAACCACCAATCACACTAGATCGAGAACTACCAGATCCATTCGTAAAGAAGAGAGAAAATCGTCGTTATTTTGTGGTGTATGCTATTGGTATAACATTATCGTGTATATTCATTTTCAATTATGAAAAGACAACATCACCGATCATAAACTCAACCTTATATTTTTTGAGAAGGTCAAAGATTGCCAGGGATCTCTTGGGTAACGATATTGATTTTGCAAGTAATTGGCCCTGGATTCGGGGTAAGTTGAATACTGTACAAGGTATAATTGATGTTCAGTTCAACGTCAAAGGTGGCAAAGCAGGCGGTGTTTTAAAGTTAAAGGCTACTAGAGATACCAAATTGCATCCTTTTGATATTCACCACTTTATATTAGAAGTTGGCAGTGGTGATGATAAAGTTGTATATGATTTGACCAAAGACCCTGAAGTTGAGTTCGATCTTTAGTTTAGAGTGTTTGAGATATAGTTCTTGTATATAGAGATAAGTTCCATGTACGTAATGCAATTTCAAATCCTACCATTCCAGTGTTAGTTGATTCGTGAGAAATCCGTTCTCCAGATAAAAATGAGTTTATTATATAGTTTTGTTGATAGTGACTCTATCCACGAGTACTTGCGATTATCTGTGATTGAAATTGTACTGATAGGAAATTTTCACACAAGTTGATTAAGCACTGAAGCACTAATACATTTTGTAGACTACTTTAATCTGTAGCTAAGGCGATCAAAGCAAATTTGGCGTACAATCAACGAGAGGTCAGGTACACCAAGAGATATAAATGCTATCACTCTGTGGGGTAACACATGGCATAAGAACACACAGCCAGGTCGTATCTGTGGAAAATTGATTGAAAGGGTGAAAAGAAATGAAACACACACATAGCCTTTCTTCCAAATATCCCACAACCACTTCACACGTACAGAGCTATACTTAGAAACTACAGATACGTTCTAGAAGTAGGAGTGTTGCAGGTGTGAAAATTGCATTGATTGTAGATTGATTGTAGATTAGCCGTAAATTGATCAAAATTGACCAAATTGACCAATATTGTTGTCAAAGCAATTAAGGGGTACACACAACCTATGATTTGTTGACAAAAATGGATTGCCAAAAATAGAAGTCAACGTTCTTGAGCCTTCTGGGTGCCTTTCTTACGTATACACACATGTGTAATCACACACAACTTTGTACTCGTCCAACCCCTCGCCCTCTGTCCCCTGCTCCCTCCTACTTGTCCCTAGTCGATTCGCAATACAACTTCTACGACTTGGCCTTCGAAGTAGATAACCAATCCAATCCATACCATAGAACTGATAGCACGACACATTTACGTAGTTGCAAGGCAAGCGCCTTGCCTCTGGGTGGAACGCCAGTGGTAAACACACTACTATACCTGATTCGACACACATGCTGCAACAAGTGTGGGTTTTAATGGCAATTATTAGCTATTGTGTAACTCCCATCTATGATGTCTCATGCATTTGGTATTGTTTGTTTCTAATCTATTATTCCCTTATGGCATTGTCATATAGTTTAATTCTGATTGACTGGTTGACTGCTGCTGTCTGATTGTTCGGCTTGATTAGAGCAAGTGAGGCTATCTGAGCTAATATATACAATCTTTGTACTCGGCAGCTATTTCACTTTTCACCACCTCACTACCTCCTCTCAACTCAGCATTATTTCAGCCTAATACTCAATATTTTGTGGCAGCTATATTCCCTACAGAGGGTAGCAGGGTCAGTCTTTTAAGTTGAAGAAGCATCAAGCAAGACCATTGAACGCTTAGCTGTAACTGTAATTACATTTACGAACAACCCGAATCACAAGAAGCAACTAAAAACGTAGAAGGAAAAGAAGAACAAAAGGAAAAGAAAAAGAAACTGAAAATTCAGAAAAGATAAATTAATCTTGGTTGTGTTATCATCGAATTTATCTGGTATCAACAACTCTTCTCATCCAACCTATTAGGAATCTTGTATATGGATAGACTATAATGGTAAATACTCAAGGATTAACTGTCGGATTGGCTGTTGGTATACCATCGGTTTTAGTCATAGCAATAGTTGCATTATTTTGGTACAGAAATCAGCAGAGGCAACTTAAAGAAGATTTGAATGACAATGAGTTTGACAAGGAGTTGCGAGATGATCACAGTTTTCAACAGTTCCAAGAGGAATTACACAAGCAGTATCATAATAAGGAGAAGAATGGAGTGGTAATGCAGGAAACTGTCGTTGTTGATTCTTCCAATGGTTCAAGTGAACTCAGCGACAAGCAACATTCAACTTTGAATTACAGCAGACAACAAACACCACATTTCAACATCCAAAAACCACAAACTTCTTATGATTTCTATGAAACATTTATCCCTACATTCCCATCGCCACACCAACAAGCATATTCTGTACAAGGATCGTCAACTGATTTGGAAGGAATCATGGAAAACAAGAACCACCAAGGCACTAGTGTGAATAACTATTCTAGCAACAACGTGGATAGCGCATCCTCTTTATCAAACAGCCATAATCATCAGCATTCTTCGTCGCACGATTTAGATGTTTTGGCCAAACAATTGAACAATCCAGCATTTTTTGAGAAGCTACCCAGTAAAGCATCAGCTGCTCAAAGCAAAGCCAGCATAAGAGCAAGATATCCGTTGCAGGGACAATCGGACAATAACTCGAGTAGTGATCTAGTCAATTATTTGACAAGCGACACTAATGCTAATGCTATTAACGATCATTTTGTCTATGAAGCACCAGTGGTAGAAGTCGGGAAAAATACAAAAGAAGATTTGACAAAAAAGAACCCGCTAAATGGCCAATTTGAAAATAGAGTTGATACTAATATAGCGATGGTTTTAACCCCTTTCAATGATGAGAATAAAACTACCAATAAAAATGAGGAGGTTGTACCTCCAGTCGTATTGAAGTAAGTAGATTAGATTTCAGAAATAGGTTACAAGTTGTCAACAAATTGTGGGTTATTCAATTTTAGTTGATTTCAATATTCGGGTTCGTTACTTTTGTTTTGGTTGTATTAGTTTTTTATCTTTAATTTTCTTTATATTTATAGAAGAACCATTGCATAATTAAATGATTATGGAATTCTGATTGAAGACAGAATCTCATATCATATTGATTTTGATCTTGAGTGATTACTTCCTTTTTTGACCTTCTTCGGCCTCTACACTACCTTTGTTGCTCGTGGTTCATTTGTAGAGAGGTGGTGAGGCTACAGGGGTTTCGAAAGTGAAAGAAGCGCAGAGTAGATATTTATAAAAGGTGTTGGCAAAAATTCTAATTGCATTCATCTTCACAACCAAATTTTACATCACAATGTTTCGATCAGGAAGCTTCTTCAATCCTTTAAGAATGAGAGAGACATTCTATGGCCCCGTCAGAAGGACGTATGCATCTTACAGAAGATTTGATAACAAAACGTCAAGTTTCACAACCTCATACTACAAGTTGATCACAAGTAGGAAAGCATTATATGTAGGGGGTGGACTACTAGGGTTTTATTTTTACAACCTTAATGAAGCTCCGTTTACACATCGTCGAAGATTCATATGGATTCCGTATTGGGTGGAGGCCAAAATCGGAGATTATTCATACCGACAAATCATGTCAGAATATGGAAACATGCTATTGCCACATTCAAATCCGTTATATGGAAGGGTCTCATCAATTATGAATAAATTGCTCACAGTTGCAATATCAAATGATGAGAAGAATTCGCAAAAACAGCATCTCAAGAGTTTACGCTGGGAAATCAACATCATACAGAATGATCAATTACCACCGAATGCATTCATATTGCCTAATGGTAAAATCTTCATATTCAGTTCTATTCTACCTATATGCAAAGATGATGACGGGCTAGCTACTGTTTTGGCTCATGAATTATCTCATCAATTGGCACAACATTCAAGTGAACAATTGTCTGCACAACCAATATACATGATCTTGTCAACTATAATGTATAGTATAACTGGAATTCTGGGGTTTACTGATTTGTTAATCCATGGACTTTTGACTATGCCCGCATCAAGAGAAATGGAAAGTGAGGCCGATCACATTGGTTGCAAGATATTAGCTCGTGCATGTTTCAATCCCGAGCAAGCTATTTCATTTTGGAAGAGAATGCATCAAGCCGAAGTACGATTAAGTAGCAGAAGTGGAGGTATTGGGCTTGAATTTTTTTCAACACATCCGGCTACTTCTAAAAGAATTCAAGATATTGAAAGTTGGATGCCTCAATTAAGAGAAATTCAAGAGTCATCTGGATGTTTCGAATATGGTAGATTTCACGATTTAAATAAGAACTACTTCAAACGTTAACAGTGTTTAGAATACATTTACATACACATAATATTATTTATTTCCAATTTTGTTGTGCTTGTACAATTGACTTTCCATGATATCACCATCTATTTTACTGAAATAAAAAGACTTGGACCTTATCCATCCAAGTGGTGTAATTTCTATTCCAATCTTATGTACCTCCTCGTCCAATTTCAATAAGTACACAGATACAACCCCCAATCTCTTTCTACTTTCCATGTTTCTTTCGTTATAATACGGCATTGAGAGTTTTATAAATTGATGCAACCCGTCATTGATTTTAACCTGACTGGTGATCCAGCTCTCAATCTCATCAAAAATATTAACGTTAAACTGTCCATCTTCTATAAACACCTTTGTAACATCACTAACTCCATTCTGTGAAATATATTCAATTATCCTCTGTTCAGTCACGTCAATCACCTGTGTCTTGAGTGAATCATAATGGTTATCTATGCCTTGAAGAACATTACTCACATTGGTTTCGTCGTATGCCAAAATTCGTACTTTTTCTCCATCCACCACATCAGTGCCTAGCCGCTGCACATTCTTAACGTACTGTTGATGACGATACTTCGAATGGCAAAAGTTTGAACCGAGGAGAAGGGGCGGACCTAGAGTGACCCAGATTTTTGGATGAAGGTTTATGAACGCCAAAATCCCTACACCAAATGAACTAACATATTTGAGCTGGTACGGAATTAGATTGTTCCAGGCCAACTGTGGATATGTTTTATTTGCAACGTATGAGGACCGTGGTGGTTTCGTATATACTTGGAAGAGCCATCTCCTTGGGACGAATCGTAGAACTGGGGTCGAAATCCTATACATCTGTGATGATCGAATCCAGATAGATTTTGGCGCCAAAAAAAAAACATAGAGTGAATAATTTTGATTTGATAATTCGTACAGCAAATGGCAAAAGCAGAACCAGGAACAGCCAAATACCAATCAAAAAAGCTAAAGGCGTCCGGTCTTCAGAAGTTGCGATACTATTGCCAGGTTTGCCAGAAACAATGTCGAGATTCCAACGGGTTCAAGAGTCATCTAGCATCAAGATCTCATCTAGGTCGAATACAAAACATTCAATCTTCAGGTCAAGCAAGCAGTATAGTATGCGAGTATTCTAATCAGTTCCAAAGAGATTTTGTAAATTTGCTAAGGGTGAACCACGGCACCAAAAGGATTAATGCAAATAAATTTTATCAGGAGTATATATTGCAGGATCACATTCATATGAATGTAACGAAATGGAGTACACTAACTGCATTTATTAAGCATTTGGGGAAGAGTGGGATTGTTAAAGTTGAGAATGAGGATGACGAAGAGTTCAATTTGGAGATTACATTGATCGATCAGAATGACTTCTTGAAAAAGAAACAACAAGAAGTTGTTTCCGATGATATATCAGAAAAATTGCTAGAGAAACAAATTAAAAAAGGACAAGAGATGAAAGAGAAGCAAGCGATGAAAGAATCAAAAATAATAACGCCAACTTTTTCAGGTCCGATAAAGCTAAATCTAAAGAAGAAAGCAATACGAAAAATAAAACTGACGTTCAATGAAGATAGTGATTGATATAATGCATGTTTCTTATTGTGTTTTTATTTTTCATCTAAACATCTATTCTTTCATAAGATAACACATAAACATCCCTTGAAACTAATTCATCGTTAGGTGAGTTTAGGATTCCATGTGACAAATTACTTCTAAAATTTTCATCATCGAATAAACACCAAAACGGATGCTTCAAATTATCTAGGTTCTTGTATTTTTCGTTCACTATCGATTTATTGACTAATGCTGTATAATGACCACTCTTTAGGTTACCAAAATGATTTATAATGCCTGAAAGTTTATATATGATTTCATGGCCATCATTATTGAACTTGAGGAGTAATGGATATCTTATGATGGTGTCTAACTTATCTGTTTGATTATACATCGAAAATCTTGATAAATGTATAAATAAAACAGTTGGGAGTTTTATAAAGTTAAGACTCTTTGTAGAGACTGTCTTTGTGGTTGCTGTACTAGATGGTTTGGGCAGCTTTTTACTTTTATTCAACTTGAACATCCCCCTCTTACTCTCAAATACTGGGTGATTATTCAAAGACTGTACTTCACCATTACATTTCGGACAATGCCATGCATTTTCCCCCGATAAAACCTCATCTTGAATGTAATACCTTAAACATTCACTCAAATTAACATCTCCTCTACGAGTGTGTGCAATTGGTAGTGACAATATACTGAAAGGAGAATAACTAATGGATTCGTATCCACATTTATTACATGTTAACTTATTTTGTAAATGACCTTGAAACAAATCGGTTATTGGTGATGTTCCTTCGTGTTCATGTAATGATTTACACCATTTCAAGTAGTTTGATTTATTTTCAATATTAACATTAATCTTCCATTTCTTAATATAAGTTTCTGGATCATATTGGTCTTCTCTTTTATCAGATAATTCTTCATGAAGTCTATCCAATAAAAACAATAAAAATTCCTGAGCATCTTGTTGTTCATGAGGTATATTGAAATCAGGTTTCAACAATGATGTCACTCGTATAAATTTAGTAGGCGATATAGATGCGCTTCCGTTCAGTTGAAATGTTCTCAATAATCCGGCTATAGCTTCACTTAATAATATAGAATCTTTCTGATGAGAGTTTGGTTTTGCCATGATCTTTAAATATTTCGGATCTTTTACATACTTTTGATATCCATGGTTAAAAATTGATTTGAATGAGAAAATACCAAACAATAGCTGAACAGTGGAATTAATATAACATGAAGATCCAAAATTTTTTAATCCACAGACAGCATAATCTCTTAATAAATTGATTTTTTGTGACTTGATTTGCTCTTGTTTATCATAACCATGTTGAGAAATCATTGAATGACCATGAGAGTATGCAAAAGGTTGAGGTTGAACATGCGTGTAGGGTTGCATGTTATTTTGATAATAAAGTGGCTGTGATTGTGGATGTGCTGGTACTGGTACTGGTGCTGGTGGCAATTGTGGGGGTAATTGTTGGGGGTAATGTTGATACCACTGATGGTACCCATTCGAGTTATGGCCATTTCTATGGCCATTAACATTTTTATTATTTGGCTGAAGTACTGGAGCAGTTTTACTATGTAAAGGGTGTAAATATCCTTCCGGCACTTCATTTTTAGGCCCTGTATTTTGTTTCGGTTTGATAAAATATAAATCATCAGGATCAGTTTCATTGGGTATAGAGATGGTTCTACTTGGATATGGAATCTCATGAGTGATGCGAGTTTGTTTAGTGGAATAGGGACTTAAATTTGTATTAGGTTTGGGAGGTGAAGCTAATGTTGAAAGGGAGGTGGGTAATATTGATAAACGTGTTAAGCTAGGTGGTAGTTCTTTGGGTATTGGAGGCGGTTCTTTTCTATGCAAATAAATATTAGGCGGGTCTGTGGTAGTAACGTTTTCTTTCTGCATCTTCACTGAAGGATACCTTAGTTTGAAATCTTCAAGTGAAGCTGAAGACAAATCTTTAGAATGGTTCATCCTCAGTGGTTGATACAAAACAGGGGTGAGATAACTGTCTTTTTCTTCATCTTCTACTTCTTCGTCTTCGTCATCATCTTCTTCATCTTCACTTCCAATCTCATTCTCACCCATTTCGTGGGACTTATCCTTCTCTTTCAAATACGAAATATACTCATTCAACCAGGAATATAATTCCTCAATATTGAAACTCAAAAGATTTTTTTCAACAAGATACAGTTTAACATACTCTCTTAATTTCACGGAATGCACCGAATATTGCCCATTTTTGAAAAAGACATCAGTGTTGTAAAATGCAAAAATGTTTAGGTAAATTATAAAATCTTCCTCATTACTTTCAATGAAGGAATCAAACCCTTTGAAATGAACCATTATGAAACTGTTTATAAAGTAATTGAATATAAGAAACCCGTTGATATAAGTCTTTATACCTTGCAATTGGTCCATGTTACTATCTGACTGGTAAAGTTGTGTGTTTGAATTTTCATATAGTAGCTCACAATAATCAATCAAGTCAAATAACGACTTTGACAGTATATCTGTGTCCAACTGTAAGTTGCGGAATTCATAGTTGATGAGTTTCGTGTAATAGTATCTTACATCCTCTTGAGACAATTGAGATTGAGTTGACGATGATTGGTTCATCGAAGCTGGAGAAGGCTGTGGTGACGGAGACGCCTGATACTGCAGCTGATGCGATTGATTATGGACTTGTGTATAAGGTTGATGATGAGGAAGAAGAAAATGATGATTACTCGGTGTTTGCGGGAACAGTTGTGATGCTGGAACTGGATGTGGAGGTGGAGGTGGAGGTAGCTTCTTGTTTACAGTAGAAGGTGTACTATATGTCATATCGTCTAAGGAAATGTCTATGTCAATATAATGCTGGCTCTATGAGATCATTGGATTATGGGATGTGCTATGCAGTGTTGAGATTATTAAATATATTGTCTGTAAGAAGTTTGATCTTGTAGAGCAATGTCTTTGCTGATCTGAAGATACAGGCTACTCTGGTCGTAGATGGTCAGGCTTAATTTTGATTTGGTTTGATTTGACCTGATGTGTTGGTTGTACCTTCGTGATTTGTAAAGGTTGATTTGCTGAAACAGATACTGTGCCCTGGAAGTACTGTTTCGATCTGCTTTCGGTATATTGTTTCAAGCCCAAATGTTCTAGCCAAATTTCTGGTGTGGTATGGTCGGTGGGCTCAGTTGAGTGTTGTTGGTTTGGTGTAGTAATGATACACAAGTTAGGGGTACTTCAGAATTGCCGTTCTTTTTTCCCCTGCCATGTTGACTTCTTTCGCTTGATCAATCAGGGGGATTTCAGTTGTTGCCAATAATTTGTTCTACCTGCTGCGCTGGGCGGAGCAAATGTACATGGTGTACATCATCCATTCGAATACATGTAGCAAGCTTTTGCAACGGAGCATGGAGTGATGGAAGAGGACTGAGGCACATACCCTTTACTAGTCTCATATATATATATCCTATTTCATACAGTTTTTTTTATACAGTCATCAACATCTACCATTCAGTCATAGCATTTGCCATTCATTGCAAAATCAGCTACCAAGGGCCTATGATCGCTGATGTATTTGCCATTGAATTTGGAATGCAACATCCCGTACTGCAATAGCTTCAATTCTATCTTATTGCTGGCACCGTTGGGATTGACGTTATCGCATGTTGTTGGGCTATCTATCCTTGTAGTATATTTTGGAGCAAAGATGTAGTCAATGTTTTGTCCCCCCTCGACCAAAACTTGGCCCTCAAATCCAGTTACCGTTGATTTGAAATGCCCATATCTGTTGAATGGGGTCGTTAGCTTGACAACATCAAATAATTCTTTCTTTAACACCTTATACGCGTCTTCTTTCGGCTCAGTATTTAGATCGCCACATAGAAAAGTGGGCCAGCTATTTATTTCTGCTATCTTGTGTAGTATCAAGTTAGCAGATCCAACTTTGGCATTAGCACCAACGTGATCAAAATGAGTATTGAAAACATTAATGTAATTTTTGGATTTTAGATGTTTTAACGTTACAAATGAAACGATTCTCGAGTATACAGCATCCCAACCGTTCAAAGAAATTCTAGGATCTTTTTCATTGAGCCAAAAGGTATCACTATATATCAATTGCCATTCCTTGTGTCGGTATAGAATGGGAACAAATTCTCCAAGATCTTGCCCGTCAATTCTTCCTGCGCCATAATATGCCCAATCGTCGCTATATCTGTTCAACTCATTCATAACGTCCAACAACTGGTACTTGTAAACTTCCTGTAAAGTGATTATGGTATTTTCAAGTGAATTAAACTTTATGGAAGACGTCAATCCAATTAATCTATGAGACCAAGTGCTTTCCCCTGGCTCTAACAAATGATTCCCAGCATTTTTAGCATTGTGAGAATAAATTCTAAATTTCATTGGTTCAATCTTCAAGCTCTTGAAGTTCTCAGGTATGTTTATGGGCAATGGAGGCTCTTCTTTACTTACAGCTTCTAAATTTATTTGTTCATTTGTGGGTACACCTACTCTGATATTACTTTGCTCACTTTCAAGCATTCCACTTAGAGCTGCTCTTTCATCAGGTGTCATTTCATGTATGCCTCCTAGAAACTTACTTGGATTTCTTGGGTCATCATTTTGTGGGATCTCATCAATATCAAACAATGCGAAATCATTCTGTTGTCCTTTTGGTTTCTTGTGATGAGGAACGCTATAAGCAACGTCAACACCAGAACTCTTTGCGGGCTTCTTCTTGGACTTCAGTGTTGTCACTATTACCTTTTCTTTCGTCATATCTTTGGATTTCTTCATTTGGGGTTTCAGTGTAACTTTACGTGAAGGTGTCAGTTTAACTTTACGTGAAGGTGTCAGTTTAACTTTACGTGAAGGTGTCAGTTTAACTTTACGTGAAGGTGTCAGTTTAACTTTACGTGAAGGTGTCAGTTTAACTTTACGTGAAGGTGTCAGTTTAACTTTACGTGAAGGTGTCAGTGCAGACTTTAAACTGGTTTTTGGTTGTTGTAGATTAGGCATATAATTAGATATACCCATGGAATATTCTGATAATCGTGAGGACTTGTAAATCACAAATAGAAAAGAAAGTACCACAATAATTGATAATAGAAGTAATCTCAAGTATTTAGTTCTTGGAGATCTTGTCATTGTGTGACTGAGACGTGGAATGAGCTTTGATTATCAGATAAGTTCATTTTTTTCTGTCGATTTTATTTGTAGTCTTGCATTCGTGAAAACCAATTGCTTCAAGAATATAGTCTACTTGATTGAATGATCAGCATCTTGCTTAGTGTCAATCGAATATTCTCAGACAAGTGAGGGATGAAGGGATATTTCAATAGTGTGCATTTTCAATTCCATTTTGATATTGTTGAAGATTTATATTAATAAATGAATCTGGACTATTGATTTATTGTTATTCTATGCCCAGATGAATAAAACTAGGATCAAACTTGACGATATACGGTTTTGTATCGTAGTCGCTATATCTGCTTCTGCATAGTAATAATCTCTGGTCGATAATTCTTTATATATAAACTTGTTGGAAAGGAGAGGATGCAAGTCTTGAGTGAATTTACGTTTTACCAATGTCACTAGTATCTTATTTGGCAAAGTCCGGATTAGAGAAGTAATTGTTTACCATAATATTGAAGGGATCTATCTAAAAGATCCTCTTCACAGGGCCCTAAACTACTGCGTGTTTATGCTAAATCTAATCTTCAAATTCATGAGTTTCGCTACTCCTGGATTTGAATTTGACATCTCACAAAATCTATGGTTTTAGATTGTTAATGCTGCTAAGAGAGGCGAATCTTCATTCATATATGAAGATGAAAAAACTTAGATTCACGGTTTTCATGGTCGTGAATACCATGGACTTGGTTCAAATGTGCCGCAGCTTCTATACGCGTCTTAGCTCTGAAATGGTATTCGTATAGATGAAACGATAAAGGTTTCTGTTTCAGAAAACAAGTGAGTTTCATCTTTCATATGGTTAAATACACAGGTCAGTTTCAATGTGATGGAAAATTGACAATGGACAGTTTATCTTTTTATACTATTGTTTTGAGTCTGCAAGATCGAGTTCACTTAATTGTATCAGCTACCGAATGTCAAACAGGGGGAGACACAATGGTTGCATTAGAAAAGCTGTATGAAAACGAGCCCTAAGAATCATGTTCATGGATCATTTTGAACTTGTGATATTTGCTACCAGTTTCCCAATGATGTTTGGCGAATGAACTAAATGCCTTAAGATAATTTGGAGACAAATCAATAATCATATATTCAACATCTATTTGAAGACTGTGCAAGAACGTACCCAATGTCACTCCAACAACAAAAACATCAGTCATACCATCTTATTGTGTTTCTTTCTCAAATGTGTCAAAATTTCTTCTCGAGAAGCAAAGATCTCTGTACAAAGTTGGCAACGAATTCTCTTAAAGCGATAAAGCATTTTCATCGATTCGACAAAGCTGAAATATGACGAAGTTTGTCTCACTAAAATACTAGGATAGAAAAGTCTACGATGCGATAAGTTGTCAACGGGTCTGAGTTGTGTGTTGACTACAGTTAACGATAAGGTTTTAAAGTATCAGATCGCGTGTATCACAAGAAAGTACAAATTGGTTTGATAGACCTAATCTGATCCTGACATTCAAATTCGATATGAAAAGCCGATTTCTCAAGACATCCTATAATCAGTTACAAAACCACAACATATGCTGTGGCATAATATAAACCATCATTGCAAATACAATAATAACTCTGTATTTCACCTATATGAGCTGGAGTATGATAAGCTACGGCCAGGTCAGTAGATTAATGTACATGGCCACATGTACTACATCTACAAACAACCTTCAACCAGCTTGTGATATAAATCAAATATGAGACCGTAGTGATGGTGCATTTCTGTCGCCATTGAGTAGTGGATGATTAAGAAGAAATCTTGTGATACGAATCCTGGAAACAATCACCCTTTAAAGATTTGAAACACGAAAAGAATCCAAGCGATGTGACGTATATGCCCAGGTTTTTGAGCTGTTTACGCTAGATGCTAGTTGGTGTTTAGAAATTTGAATCTGTATCGTGACTTGCTTGTAGAATACTCTTGAGTCCCTTTTCATTCTCTACCAACGCGAGGAGTTTACAAGAAATGAAGGCTCTGTTATATCTTGCAGGCTCGACTGTTACCTATTTTAAACATCAGTTAGAAACTGAAGAATCCGCAGAATAAATAATGAATAATGTTAGGCATGTATCATGACAATTATTCAAGTTGAGCACGTGAAACGCCCCAGGAACACGAGCGACATGGTGAACCAATCAAAATCTCTGAAGATTAACACTGGATATCGGGGGAATCATTAGATCGTTCTCATCAGTATTTAGAAAGGTTAAAACAATCAAACTCAAATATCATGTTCTTCGCAGAGAGGAGGTTTGAATTCATATAGGTTTATATTTATTAGGTTTAATACAAGCCTCTAGTCGTTATAGTTCGCTTTTATATACGGAGAATTTCGGACGTTCTAAATCGTCAAGACCCGAATGCCTAGAATTCAATATTCAAGCAGATGATAGTTGCACATGTTTGGAGAGCTACCATATACATAACCGATTTACAATGGTATTCGGTTTCTTCTATATCACAGTGCACAATACACAAGGCTTCAAGGAACAGTTTTTATTAGCTACAAGTTACCTAAATATTTCTCACATGATATATGTAGGGTTATAAATATATATATATGAGGGTTATATCTTTCTAAATGCAACAACTTCGGGCAATTCAAAGCTAACGCAAAACATAGGTTTTGTAGGACTAACCATTCTGACTTGATGGAATTCCATTTTTGATATGTCTATATCATATTCAATTAATTCACAAATCTTAGCGTGAATTCGAGAGCTTAGTTCCTCAATTGTTGGATCTTCATTATGTTCGAACTTTTCAAAACAATGTACGTGTATCCAAGGCAATTTAAAGCATGTGAGGTTTTTGATTTCTGGGTAATCTGCATAGAGGCCAATATATGCGTCAAGGAAAGTTAATGCAGAATCAGGCAAGTTCATGACAAAGTGATTGTAAAATTGTGGTACCTGGATTTTTTCAGTTATGGTTTTCCTTTCATTTTTAGATCTCTTTGTTGTCTTTTTCTGAATCCCAATTTTATTCCAAGCTTTCAACAATTTGGGTGACTCACGAATGAACTCTCTTCCATCCAAATTGAACGGCCTAACAAAGGGGTCAACTTTATTAATCGCGATATTCTCTTTTAAATACTTGAAACTTTCCGGATTTAGATCATTTGCAAGAACGATAACACCCTTCTTACCACTAGGTATAGCAAAAGGTCCAACTCCACCCATAACGTCACCGACTACTTCTCCTGGTTTAAAAATTTCAATTAATCTTTCATGTTCGGTACTTAATCGAGAATTCCAGTATACTTTACTGAAATCAAATTTGAATTTACACCCACTTTCATTTTGTTCAACAATGTAGTTGGGTTCTCCACAAAGTAATTCCAATGGAAACGTACGGAACTGGTTTGCGATAGTGTTGACTTTATCAACCACTGTTCTCACTGACAGGTTCTTGTCCATTATTACTTCACCTATTAATTTCCCAAATGGTTTAAATTCCTCACGTAAATTCAAATGAGCAAGATGTCCTGCTTGAGCAAACCCACTTGGTATTTCATCGACATCTTCAGGTAAGATAGCCTTCAAGATCTCATCAGTTTTCCAAAATGAGTAGTCGAGTGTGAGCGTATATGGTTTTAGTTCAATATCATATTCTTTGACTTTTTCTTGAGTTTCTGGATGTAAATCCTGAAATGTTTTCACACCGTCACGTAGCAATACAGCCTTTGAATCTTCCATATGCACGATATGCTTAATATTTTGAACGTGAAAGATATCTTTTTGACAATTCTTAACAAATGCTCCGAGATATTTTGGGTTTGAGAAAAATGCAGCTAGGATTGGTATCTCCTTATGAAAGAAAGATCGGTCCAATGTGAGCATACCACGATTTATAGGAGGGGAATATTTCGACATTAGTATTGCTCTCGTTACAGATTTTGGTAAATATCTGAGTAGTTTGATGTTCATGAATACGAGTATTCGTTTGATGAGATGAGCAAAAAAAAAGCAAGTAGTTGAATTATATCTCATTAGCTCGATCAACATCAAAATGGACGTCACAGAAGTTATAACTATATCCAAACCAACACAATCAAGCATGGAAGATGAAGGGTACGACATAGAAATGCTAGTAGATTCAGAATCGAAATCAATTGTCACACCGGGCGAATTGATAACAGAAGATCCCGGTTGGATGAAAGGTCATGGTACATATTTTGTTGATGATAAGACATATTCATCAGTAGCAGGAAATATATCTAGAGTTAATCGATTATTGAGTGTGATTCCGATACGTGGGAAATACAATCCTGAGACCGGTGATCACGTAGTTGGACGTATCACAGAAGTTGCAAATAAGAGATGGAAAGTTGATATAGGTACCAAGCAAGATGCAGTTTTAATGTTGGGATCCGTGAATTTGCCTGGTGGTGTGTTACGTAGAAAATCAGAGAGTGATGAGTTGCAAATGAGGAATTTCTTAAAGGAAGGTGATCTAGTGAATTGTGAAGTTCAAACAATTTTCAACAACGGAATAGCTTCATTACATACAAGATCTTTGAAGTATGGGAAATTACGTAATGGAGTATTTTTGAAGATCCCCTCTTCTCTTGTGATTAAGTCCAAGAACCATTCGTATGATTTGCCAGGTAACGTATCTGTAATCTTGGGAATAAATGGATACGTGTGGCTATACAAGACGCCTTCAACTCACTCAAACACATCTGTACACAAACAAGCATCAAAAATTCAAGGTGGTAAGAATTACCAACCAGGACAAGGATCCATATCAATAACAAGGTTAGAAGAAGAAAGTTCATGGGAAATATACAGTGATAAAAATGATGATATAAATCAGTCAACCAGAAATAACATTGCAAGATATTACAACGTTTTGAAAGCCTTAATGTATGGAGAATTGGGGATATCTGAACAGAGGATAATCATGGCTTATGAAGCAAGTTTAGCTTATTCCAATGTGGGGAATTTGATAGATCGTGAGTCAATGGAGCAAATTTGTCAAGAAGTATTAAATAACGAGAAGATGAGGGGATAACCTCTAACATGTAACTTTATAGATAATCGATGGATCTAGAAGAGAGTGTAGTATTGGTGAACCCTGTTAAAAGTTTATTGACGTTAAAAGCGCTGCCAGAAAAACTTACCTACAACCAAACCTCTTATCAATCACTACACTTACTTATCTGACAACGGCACTATTCTCCTTACTTGAATTATATAATGAATCCTGATCCACTTCCAACAGAGATAATACAGTTCCCAGTTCCAGGTTGTTCCTTATTTAAATAACATTGCTGAACTTGCCCCTTTTTGTGGACGTAAAAGGATTAAAATTTGAGCATGAGTACACGCTTCATTCATAAACGTTTGACTAAAGCAGATCGAATTAATTTCAGGAGGAGATCTTCAGAGCACTTATTGAAATTCGCATCTTCTCCAATTCCTTCGATTCTGGGCTTCAAACAAGTCTCTGATTTCAAAACTACAGTATTATATTAAAGGTTCCTCTATAGCTAGCTATACAAATCTCTTCTTCTTGAACAAATAGGTCATATAAAGTATTTGTATACCCCCACAAATAGATATTGTTATACAGAAGATGATTGAAATAAAAGTGTAGCCACTGAATATCTCCTCATTCACATCTCTTAATTTGTATTCTTGTTGCATCAACTCTTGTAATGTCTTGTCCGATTCAACTAAATTCTTAACGATGTTGTTCAAATCCATTTTAACAGTGTCTATCTTTTTGTCAAATTTGAATTCATCCAAATCTGAATCTATGCTCTGAAAGTATTTTTTGTATTTGTCGTAATTTGTATGTTCCATGTTGTTTTTTATGTCCACCTCCATTTCAATTTCATAGTGCTGGGGAGTAAAACTCCATGATAAGTCATTAAATAAGTTGTCAAAACAGATATGTATTTTTATATCCTCGTCATTTCTCTCAACGTTTCTGAAAATCAAATCAAATTCCTCGTGGAATTTGCTCAAATCAGGCTGATTTCGTAACATGTTACCACACTGATCAAAAACTAAAAGATTTAGGGTCTGAGATGATAGCTTCTCAAACAGTTTGATTTTGAGAAAGATGATATCATCGACCTTGGTGTCGTATGACACACAATTCTGCAAGTTTTGCAAGGACGATAGTGAGCTCTTGTGGGCGTTGGTGTTTTTTATTGGAGCTATTGATATCCCGACGGACAAAGCGTATGCTATTAGGTAGAATAGTAGTAGGTAGAAATGCATTGGATGTAAACGAATGTATTGGTGAGACGAATGGTGGGGAGTCTAAAGAAGGATGAGTGGGAGATAGTAGTAGTACTAGCAGTAGGGAAGTAGTAGCAGGGGCAGTAAGTTAGTATGTTGTGTACTGATGTTGTATAGTGTGTAATGTTGTGTTGTGTAATGAGCTAATAATCAACTCTAAGTTACTCCCGGTTGAGTTAAGTGGAACTGAAAGCATTGGAAAAATAAATTTTCAGAAAGAGAAAAATTAGAAGCCCAGAGAATGAATCCAGAATATGGGGGCTACCAATCGCCTCCACCGCTCACACTCGCCGTCACTACTTCCGTTATTTCCATCTATAAAGTCGCATGAGTCCTAAGTGGCTGGCAGCAACACCATGAACAAATGGACTCGTTCTACTGGTTTGATTCACATTCACACTCCAGTTATATAGGGACGGTCAGCATCGATCAGCATTGCTCAGCTTCAAATCTTTGTATTGCATGTCTATATGTGAAAACACATCTATATACATCTCTTACCATTGCACGATCATAATAGTCGATTTTACTGTGCTGAGAGCTAGACAGCCGTCAGTAAAAGATCCTCCAATCTGTCTTTGTACTCCAATTCTTTCACTTTGTCAATTATTTCCATTAGTTTCTCCCCCCTCATACAGGCGTCAATGTCATGCAAACTAAAACCACATCTATGATCCGTTACTCTGTTCTGCGGGTAATTGTATGTTCTGATTTTGTCACTTCTGTCAGTAGTACTAACTAGATTTGTTCTCATTGATTTTTGTTTCTTCAACTCCTCAATTCTCTCCAATTCTGCCAATCTACTACGTAATATCGCGAATGCTTTGGCTTTATTTTGTGGTTGTGACCTTTCATCTTGTTGCGAAACTATTATACCTGTTGGTATATGAACCAATCTAACAGCAGAGTCAGTTGTGTTAACGTGTTGTCCTCCCTTCCCACTTGCTCTCATGGTATCTATTCTGACTTCTCCAGGCGCAAATTGCCTTTCATCATCCTTCAAAGATGACTCGTTTCCGTCAGATATCTTGGGCAATATGACGACAGCAGCAGTCGATGTGTGGATTCTCCCTTTCGTTTCAGTCTCAGGAATTCGCTGAACTCTGTGCACACCACTTTCATGTCTCAAAATATCAAATGAACCTTGTTCGTCAACACTCAAAATCGCCTCATTTAAATATCCACTTGATAATTTGGACTGAGATATAATCTTGTACTTCCAATTGTTCGTTGTTGCGAAATTAACGTACATTTGTAAAAGATCAGAAGTGAACAAACTTGCCTCACTCCCTCCGACGCCCGGTCTCAATTCAATAATGCACCCCTTTTCAGCATACTTAATAGGTGGCAATAACTTACTGCTCAAATCAGCTATCAACCTGGACAACTGCGGTATCAATGAATTCAATTCTTGTTGCGCATCTTGATATAGTTCTGGATCTTTTATAGTGGAAAGCTCACGAACCTCCGAATTTATCGTATTCAACTTCGTAAATTTGTCCACTATATATGTGATTTTATCATACTTAAGCTGTAAGTCAGGATTGTACGTTTCTAATTGATCGGACAACAATTTGTGCTCCTGTTGCAAAGATTTGGCTCTTTCAATTAATAATGGATGTAGTGTGGGAATAGATATGAGTGCGGTGTTGATGTTGTTAACACTACTGGCGAGGGTCGTAGAATAGGTTCTTTTGGATAGTAGGTGATGTATCATTCGTATCATCCTAGTCTCTATAGCATTAATCGGCAGTAAAACCTATTGTGGAGAGAGAATTGGTTCCGGACTACACCAACAATAAAGTACGTGAAAATTTTTTCTCCCATAGTTAAGAATAGACACACAAGAATCCTGGATCTCTCCAACTGTTATACAGATATTATAACTTCATGTACTCTGCACTTCCACACACTACTGGTGGTGTTCGTCTTCATGTACATCTCTCTTGATGTTGATGACTGACCTCCCGAACTACACAGCTATGATATCAGCCCACACTTTCTGGGAAACTCAAGTGAAACTTTGTCTACCATCCGGTTTCTTTCTTGCTCTATTATTGCAACAGAACAATACGCTTTGCAACCAACAATACAAACTCTATATTTATCTTCCATCTTTTCATTTACACACATCGAACACAACAATACAATTCATCGTCCGAGTTAATGTCTATCTTGATACCACCCTGCTTACCCTAATTAGCTTGTTTACTCTCGCGGTGTTGTTCTTCAAACTGTTTACATTTCCACATCCCCTCACTCACGTGTTTCCCGTCCAAAAATGCTGCAAATTTTCACCTACAAAACTATACACACAAATACCACACACACAAGACTCCCCTGGTATAAATATCCAGCCTTGTTGCCACCTGGATCCAACCATCCGGTGGTCTTTTTCTTCACACACAGGCTATCATGAACCTTTGTCACTCGTATGAATTCCAGCAACATCCATATCCGCATCTTTCCATTCAGTCGTACACGCACCCCGAGTTGATTCAACTCTACGAAGACCATCTATTCCAGCTCATAATCAACTATGAGAACTATCTCCTTTACAAGAAGAAACAAATAATGCTTCTTTTCCAGATACAGTTCACTATCTCCCATAACAAGTACAAGGCTTTGGAGAATCAGTGGATGAAGTTACAAAACTACTTAATTTTCAAGAACAACGAGATTTGGCAGTATCGAAAAATCATAAACTTGATAATGCACAGCATGATATTGAATCACTTTATTGATTTCAAGCAGATGATCAAGTTGAATGGGCGGATGATTGATGAACTAAAAATTATTCAAAACAGATTCAATATGGTCTTGGATGAAGAAGATGAGAACGGAAGTGACGAAGTTTTCAACACTGATGATGATGAGTATTTTGAGTTGAGTTTGTTAGATAAATGTCCGGAATTGAGTGAAAATTTGTTGAAATTAAATAATTTCTTGATTAGCAAATACAGAATGACGAAAAGGATTAGGAAGTAGGTAATGGAAAGATATCGTACGCTTGCTGGTGTCAGATGTGTTGCGACCCCTGGTCTGGAACTGTTATGGTTGCGGTGTTGGAAGTGGATCTCTATGTCGAGGATTACGATCGGGAGGTGATTTCAACAAAATTTGGTTCAAGGGTGAATGTGGTTGTACAAGTGTATGACCTATAGTTGCTATAATCATAAGTAGATCTTGGTATGGCGGTTCTTCAATTCTATTAAGTACTGGTTACTTATTTTTTCAGTACTGTTTTCACTAATAAGAGTACGATGATAACGAATATGTTAAAAATATGTTGATATGTATCTAATGAGTAAATGTTGTTGTTTTATCATGAGTTGTTCAGAAGTTGCTGTGACAGGACATTAGCAGCTGTGTAAAATCGACTGTAAAAAAATCCTCCCTGGCACTCTCAATCTCTTCTTTGCTAGCCTTCAGTTTGCCACATATACGCTTCAAGAATGTCCTTAGAATCCATGTCCATAGACCAGTTCAGAACTGCACTTTTGGAGATCCCTGATTTTGAACTTCTCTCCAAAAAGAAACAACAATTCCAATTCGTCTTCAAACTAGTTGAAACAAATAATGAACTAAACACAGAAATCAAGAATATCGAATCGGGACGCGATTCAGATTTGACTGAAGATATAGCGAATGATTTGAAGCTATACAAAGAAACTATTGAAGAAAACAAACATCTGTTGCTAAATCAGATTGCAAAAGTGGAGGTGATTAATGATGAGTTGATACATCGTGGGTTGTTGAGCGAAGATGAGAAGAGAAGGGAAGAGAAGAAATTGGTCGACCATATCGACGATAAGGGCGAGAGAGAAGAAGAAGAAGGTGTTTACGTGTAATCCGTTAATCTTTCAGCCATAAGAAGAGTTTCACAAAAGTAATATGGCGTGCAGCGTTGTGGATATGTGACAATGGAAAGCACTAAGTCCGAAGCTGTAATTGTTCATAAAATCATTTACAATGCTATTTACCACAATGTTATTTACAAGATATACGTGTATAGTAATAGATAAACCACTTTCTAATCAAAAGTGACCCCTATTTCTGCATTCTCTTCGGTTCTCTACCCATCAACTTATCAACAAATGATTTTTCATCTGGATTTATAGGATCCTCTGGTCTTTTCAAAACCAACATCCAAGTTGTGCTCAAATGGGCTCTTTTTTCAACAGTGATATCCAAACCTGCCTCATCAACCAATTCACCGATATCTAAGTTCCATCTACACTTCCATTTCTGCATTCTTTTTTCACTTCTGAAATCTAGATGATTGTTTATAAAATCCCATTTACTTCTACCATGTTCTAATAATATGATTCTACCATTTGGCTTCAATAGCTTCGACATGTTTTTCAATGCTAAAATGGGATCTTCATGACAACATAATCCAAATGTTTCAATTATTGTATCATATTTCAATGAATCTTCAGCTAGATTGGTTAAATCTTCGGCTTTACCTACTGTGAATGCAACTTTTTTGAAATTGGGGAACTGTTTGGTGAATTTCTCCTTGGCTATTGCAACCATATTTCTAGCCGAGTCAATGAACGTTATCGAGTTGATCTTTTCCGGGTACAAGTATGGAATATTACGCCCGGTACCACAAGAAACCTCCAATACATCACCTTTAGTGTGAGACATTAACCATCTTCTTTTCCCACCCATAAATATTCCTCTCTCTTCCCATTTCACCGCATCATCATATTCCCCAGCTTTTTTGTCATAGAAAGAAGTAGTGTCTTCCGCAGACTGAATTGAAGGATTATGATTGATTTTCTGTTCATCTTGAAGGTTATCCAACACGGGAGCCTTTTTCTTACTCCATTTAGTTTGTTTTTGGTACCATTCTTCCAATTCTTCTGGTGATGGATTAAACATCACATTAGTGAATAAGTTCTTTCTTCGGAACTCTTTTCTCATCATCTGATAAATCCTGTATTTTTTGGCTTCCAAGGGACGCAACTTCTCGGATTGAGACAATGATTTTAATGCAAGGTATTCATATTCTGATAATGACGATGAATTTTCTGCATACTTTTGGTTAATGTGTTTTAATTGCTTATCTTCATGAAACCTATCTCTCATGTAAAAATACAACGGGATTAATGCAATAATCATAGCACTAATGTACATTTTAGGCATGGTTTTATCTTGGAAATTGGAGGATTGAATATAAGTAAGCCATTGATTCCATTTTGATTGGTTATATAGTTGTTTTTGTTTTTTATGTTGCTTTTCATTTACGGGAAATGGATTGCTGGAATAAAAACAAATAGCTCTAAATGGAGTAGAGCCTGAGTTCCTTGGAAAGCTCCTTGTAAGGCTCCTTGTGATTATTCTCTGTGATATCATTGATCTCCACTGCTTGTGAAAAGGTCAAGTGAATCAAATTTTTCAACTCTTGTAAATTTTGTTGGTCGTGTAATCGTATCAAAATTTCTCACTCTCAACAGATTTTCAAAACTCACTTTGTTGATGGCAAATCAAGCAACACCAAACTATTCACCAGCTCCCCAATTATACCATGTCAGACCAGCAATTGTTAACAGAAGCAAGAGACGCTGTATCGAACAATAAATTTGATGTAGCCGAACAGAAATATCAGCAAATCATTGAATCCAAAGAAGATACAACAACACCATCTGCAAAAAAATTACAGTTACAAGAAAGTGCCATATTGGAATCGGGTAAAATTTATGAAAAACAAAACGAACCATTAAAATTAGCAAAATTAATAACTGATTCAAGAAACGTCCTTGGTAATTTTGCGAAATCAAAGACTGCAAAGATTGTAAAGACATTAATTGAAGACTTTGATAATTTGAATTCGTTGGATATACAAATCAAATCAACCAGACAAAGTATTCAATGGGCCATTGATTCAAAGTTATCGTTCTTGAGACAGTCATTACAATTGAAACTTAGTGACTTGTTGTACCAGAAAAAATCCTACCACGAAGCTATCAAGATTATAAATGATTTATTAAGAGAATATAAGAAATTAGATGATAAATCATCACTAGTTGAAGTCCAGTTATTGGAGTCCAAAATCTACCATGCATTAAGAAATATCCCGAAATCAAGGGCAGCATTAACAAGTGCAAGAACCTCTGCCAATTCAATTTACTGTCCAACTATTTTACAAGCTGAGTTGGATTGTCAAAGTGGTATATTAAATTCCGAAGACAAAGATTACAAGACTGCCTTTTCATACTTCTATGAAAGTTTTGAAGGATTCACCTCTCAAGATGACTCAAGATCAATCACAGTTTTGAAATACATGTTGTTGACTAAAATCATGTTAAATTTAATTGATGATGTGAATAATATTCTCAATAATAAAAATGTCAAAAAGTATAAATCAAAAGATATAGATGCAATGAAATCAATTGCAACAGCATATTCAAATAGATCATTAAAAGAATTCGAAAACAGCTTAATTACTTACGCTCAAGAATTAAAGTCTGATCAAATTATAAAGAATCATTTCAATGCATTATACGATAATTTGTTAGAGCAAAATTTATTGAAAATTATTGAAAGTTACTCATGTGTTGAATTATCCCATATTTCGAAAGTACTTGGATTGAATTTACAACAAGTGGAAGGAAAATTGTCACAAATGATTTTAGATAAAGTGTTTTATGGTGTCTTGGACCAAGGTAATGGCTGGCTTATTATTTATGATGAACCTCGACAAGACGCATCTTACGAAGCTTCATTAGATTTGGTTAAGAATTTATCAAATGTCGTTGATTTATTATATGAAAAAGCATCCTCATTAAATTAGAGAAACTCTATAAATATATACCGTTTAAACCTTTTTCGGAAGCGATGATCGATAACTCTCCAATTTTTACCAAGAACTCTTGTAATCTTCCACTTGCAATAAAGCATTTGAGAAAGTCATTTTCTGAGTCATTTGAAACTTGATTAATCAAATCATATGCTTGTCTAATGTATTTCCAATCTTTAACTCTTGCGATTTGATATCTTGTCAATAATTCAATTATCAAATATGGGATATACAATGATCTGAATTCCAAAAACATGGGATCCAGGAAATCTTTCAACCATGTGAATAAAATCAGGTTCAATGTCTTGGTCGTTTTCTCTAATGATGAGTCCACTGCTGTTCCACTGTATGAATTATCTGCAGCATTGAAGCTCTTCCAGTCATCAATTAATTTTAAACCTTCGAAGAATGTACCGTATTCCAACAACTCCTGTTTTGTATTTTCCGATATCAGATCATTATCCCCACCAACATTCTGTAGATTATATTCAGAAATTAATTGCCTGAAATTCTTCCCCAATGTGAATTTTTTGAAGCTTGATAATTTTCCCATTATCAAAAATCGACGTATTATCACTGTCGTTGCCTGTATTGCATCTTCGTACATCAGATTCTCATAAAACCAGTCGACAGTACGATATAATTTATAATCTATTTCATCCACTGTATCTAGATCATCTTTAACCAAAATTGGCCCAGATGATTGTTGATAATATGGCTCGGTTTCCTGCATTACTCGCTCAACTGTTCTTCTTAATACATTTATTAACTTATCACTTTGAGTGTCATCAACCATTATCATATCTTCGTCATTTATAATTGGCTGCGAAATTTTTTTTGATATTTCCAATTGTTTTGCTCTTTGTTCTTTATCTGTGATTGATGAAAGTATAAGTGAATATGTCTCTCTAGCATCTTTTTCATCGGGCATAAATGATAAATATATTGGTATTAACTCTGATTTATTACTTTCTGATAGCTTGGAAATATATAATGTTATTAAAATCGTGAGATCTTGCGGAGATAATGGATGTAGTAATGCAAGAAATATTGATAAATGGACTAAGATTCGAAGCAAGTTCTCATCAGTATTTTCATCTATGTTGTGTATCAATGTTTCAAATTTATCAATCATTATTGCACCACTTATGATTCTCAATGGGTGATGACTTTCTTCGGAAACTTTGGTACCTGTTGCTTTCGATAAATTGTTTAATATTTGGTCTATTGTATCTACTTGTGGCTTTGGAACGGTTATGGATAGTAATTCTTCTGTGGTTTTCGAAACGAAATGTTCCAATTTATAAGATAATAATTGAGTTGCATATAACAACAATGTGTCTTCCCATGAATCAGATGCTATTTTCAAATTCTCAGTTATATTCCCTCCACTCAAAAAATTATAGATTAATACTTCATACTGATTCAATCCTTGCTGCTGCGATAGCTTATAAACTGTTTCTTTCCATAAAAGTTTGTGCTTGGCACCACTAGCTTTCAAGTTGCTATTCGCGACGCCATCTAATATTGGATCAATATAATCCTGTACAGCTCCAACCAAAATCAATGCAAGTGTAAAGTTCCCTGTATTATTGGCAAAGTCAATAGCTTCTTGGGTTCTACCGTAAAGTATTAGCTTATAGATGATAGCAAAATTCACAGAATCCATTTCATTATCTTTAGGGTCAATTGATTTGTTGGTTCTTAACGGAGCATCGACATCTAGTTTGTCAATCAATCGAGGATTTACTTTTTGTACTAATGCTTGCAAATCAGATGTGTTCAATGCTACTCTTGTATTTGCCCACTTGCTTTGTTGTTGAGTTGATTCGTCATATGCATACTGTTGTTTTGAATTAGTTTGAATCCAATTTATAATGATCAGGAGTTCCTTCAATTTAGGGTGTTGGGCTAAGTAGTTATCTTGTTTCAAAGCTAATGAAGAATAGTCATGAATTGTAACATTCTCATCATTTTCCGATTTATTGATCAATCGAAATGCATACAATTCTTCAACTAGATGCCATAACTTGGTTTCCAAATCCCAATTTTCAAAATCCTCTTGCAAAAGTACATCATTGTCATTTTCATTCAACTCTGAACCTATTTGAAGTGCTTGAGTTGCTGCTATTTGTTTAAAGTGTTGTAAAAAATCAAATGGCAGTGAATTGCTGTTTGTCGACGATACTTTGTTTAATTGATAATCCTGCAACGCGCCAGCAAACTGCTTTTCTACACTTGTTATTTGATTGTAGGGTATCACCGTCGATAGAACTGTCATTGTGGATGTGGTTGCTATCCCCTGTCCTGTGATGGATATCGATAATGAATTGATGATTTTTACCACCAGAAATTTTTCTTAATATTTTTGGAATTTGATTAATCGCACACTACTTTACTTATGGACTGTCTTTACACTGATCAGCTAGAAGATGGGCTTGCGACGAGGAGCCATGGGCGACTTGAGGTCAGTGTTCTTCCTGCTAGAGTGACTGTCTAATGGTTTGCAAGTAGTGGATGAGAAACAGGTATGATAATGGATGTTGGTACCGTGATTTTCCAATAGATTTGACTTCTTTGGAAGCCTGGACACACTTGGTATTCGTACGTGCAAACACTTCCGCTGTAGGGGCAGTTTCAACGACTGAGTTGAATACCAAATAAGAGACATGAGTTGCATTTTGGGTGAATCAATAGTATTGAAGTTGAAATTTCTACCGCACATTTGATGTAAACAGCTATCAGATCGAAGAACGACATATGGTTGCAAGTTTCAGCCAGCGAATACAACCCATATGTTAGAACATCTTTAATCACAAGTATTTGAGCTTCAGCAAGATGACCGGCATGAGAAGTGGTTACGTGGTTTTGCAACTCTCCAGTTGTCAGGCAGAAGAGATAGCTTTTACATGTTTGACACGACCCTCTACTCTCCCACAGTTTCATAGTAGATAATGCAGTTGGGTCTGATCGCCCCTTTAGTTATATATCGATCAGCAGTTGATTCATTACATACACCAGGATCAATTGCAACATGTCAGTAACATCGTCCCTGTCACTGTCACAGTCACATACTCCTAAAGACAATAATACTATCACCACATCACCACCCATCAATCAAGATCAAGATCAATTACAACAACAGGGTACATTCGTGGACGACGAAGAAGATAACAATCCATTCATACACCATCATCAAGGTCTTACCAGCTTAATTGCTCAGAGTCATTTGCAACAAGAAAACCATCATGTCGGCCGAAATGATGTAGATGATGATGAGTCGATGTTACTATATAATTCCTCAAGCAACAAACAAACACCATCAATATCTGATTCTAAAAGAGAAACGTTTAATGCAGTAAATATGAATTTTGAAAGTCGAGTTACCAAGTTGCTCAAACCCAACACTAAAGTCAAAATACAGATTACCGAAGCAGGGAATTCAAATGAAGGTATGACGAATTCACTGAAGAAATACGTGGTGTATACTATAAAGTTGATCAATCTGGAATCCAAGAATGATGAGATACTTACGAGGAGAAGATACAGTGATTTTGAAAGTTTGAGAGATGTTTTAACAAAAATATTTCCATTGATTGTCATACCTCCCATACCACCTAAAAATTACTTTGATTTTTCAATGTTGAATGGTCTAGTAGGACAAGCAGCAGGAGGAGGAAATGGAAATGGAAGCGGTAGTGGAGGTGCAGGAGGTGTGGGAGCAAGTGATACTGCTACAACAACATCATCAACATCCCCAAATACAACATCCCCATCGTCATATTCATATATAAACTCAAATCATTTGAACAAGAATAAATTAATTGAGCATAGGAAAAGATTACTTAGTAATTTTTTGAATAATTGCCTCGAGATACAACAGATACGAAACTTGGAATTTTTTGCAAAATTCCTAGATCCAAATGCAAATTGGACAGATGAAATTGCATTGATACAAAGCCAATTGCCAAAGTCTATTTATCTACTGAATCCTGAAAATGGTTTAAAAACAGATCCAATATATCTGAATCTACCTAATCCATCAAACAAGAATACAATATCATTCTTCAAAGACAATAAAAAGAAGCTAACCAAAAAGACGAATAAGCTACTTAGTAGTACTGGTAGTAGTAATGGAACCAATAGTCAAGAACAGCTAAATAAACCACAGAATCAATACATTGTAAACACATCTGTACTAGATGATATAAACAAGAGAATTATGGCAAATTTTATAGGATTATCGAATGATTACACCGAGTTGGGTAGTGTGTTTAATTCGTTTTCATTGATTTTATCAGAGACGATTCTGCGAGATAAGACAAAGGCTAATGGAGATGACGAAATAAATCTCGTGTTTGATAAAATTGGTCAAATATTTGATCGCTCATACATCACCATAAATACGTTAATTGGAGAATTGGAAACCAAATTTTCTGAACCATTGGGGGAAGCAGTACAATATACTAGTATATTACAGTATATATCAAAATATCAGGCTAGGAAATTAAGGCAGAAACAAATGTTGGATACCGAATTGAAAGAGAAAAGGAAAGACTTGCATGAATGTTTGAAAATTGAAGAAGAATCAAGTCGAATTGAAAACGCCATCAATTCTCAAGGGGTATCTAAAAACACAAAATACAACTTGGATAGCAAATCATCATCCCGGCCACAATCACAATCACAATCGCAACAAGCTGGTTCAATTAAGTTCAAATTCCCAAGTTTCAAAAAAATCACCCAATATGTAAGTGAAATAATCGATCAGAACCCCGAACAAACAAGAAAGCAAAAAATAATTCATTTACAAGACAAGATCCTGATTTTTGAAAAGTGTCAAGAAATAATGTTGGCAGATTTATCATTTATTACTGATGAAGTCCATAAAAATATACAAAGTTTTCATACAAGACAATTGAAAATGATTTATGAAATTTTACTATGCTATAACAAATTCTTGATTGGATGGGCAAAGAAAAACATAGAGGTTTGGGAAGAAGTCAGGGATGAAATTTCAAGGATCTAGCGATTATCAATCTTTTGATTCCAAATACTGAATCACGGCAGGACCCCACTCATCAGCACGTTTATATTGAGATATATCGTTTGGCAAGCCCTTTATAGCACCGATTAATCTTTCACATACTTCTTTACTTTCTTTTTTAACTTCGGCTAAAGGCAAAAGATAAGTTCTAATGGTGAAGACCATTGCACCAGACTTTCGCAATTTGGTCAAAACTTGTCTTTCACTTCTATAATAAACTTGTTTTTCGAAATCCAAATCCTCAAACTTGAGTGGCTCTTGAACGTGTCCATCTGGTAAATTATGACCTTTATTTGAATCATCAACGTAAAACTTTGGATGTGTTTGCATTGAAAAATTCAGTCTTGTGATAAACTGCCCTGGAGTTAATCTGTTGAAAAACCTGTTCATAGATAACTTCAACTTCTGTTCGTATCCAGGAATAGGATGGTGGACAAAAGACAATGGCTTGTTGAATCTATCGCTTGGATCAAACCCTGCAGCAAATGCAAATACACCACCTTTGAAGAAATATTCTGTGCCGTTTTCTTCTTGTTCCCTTTTTGGATCTTTCAACAATATAATGAAATCTTCCTCAATATTTTCAACCAAATACTCTTGCAGCTTGACAGGGTCAGTTACAGAAGCTGGATACGACTTCCCTGTAATTTTGTTATGGATCAACCCATTGCATTTCTCGAAACAAGTGGGATACTTTTCCAACATGTATTTCATGACAATCTCATAGAACTCAATGATTGCAGGGGTTGCTTCTTCGGTGACAAACAATGTAGACCTCCTTGTGTCTTTATCAGCAGGATAATCAGGGTGACAATTATGCACTATTTTATACTTGTTCTCAATACGTGATTTATACGTTGCCTCAATCAAAAGCCAATCCTGGGGGTCCAAAGGCCGGATTCCCATCGTCAACTTATACTCTGCATTCTTGAAAGGGTATGATTTTAGTGGCTCTACTTCATCCCACTTGAAGTTATTCAATGGAGTTGGTTTCAATGGCTGATCTACCTTTCTGTATAGCTTGGCTTTCTCTAGCTTGGGTTTACTGATGTTCTTGAAGACAATATTAGCTACAATTAATAGGAACACGGCGACTCCTAACGTTGATAATTCTTTTGGTACAAATGCTTGAATAAACGAGTCAGTCGATGAATTCATGTAATATACTAATGACAAGGGAAGAGACATATCAAGGGGAAAGCAAAAGCACTTTCTGGCTATTTATATTATATATGGGGTTGGTGATTGCTTACGATAAGGGAAAAACTATCTGACTAAATATTTAGCGCTAATTACCAGAAAGAGATAAACGCAGATTCAACGGTTTCGATATTGACGGGGTAAGCGATAACGAGCTTAGTATCGAACAACAAGGGACATATCGTATCTACATACTCCAAGTGGTCTGAGCCAAGCAAATCTGTTATTTAGGGCTTTGCCTGTAGAGGTATGCAACTCATGTTTGTACAACGACAGCCCCATTTGGAACCGCCAGATAGCATGAATGTACCGCTCCAAAGATAGTTCACGTAGTCGGATAAAAAACTAACGATACACACATCATGATGTGTGATCTGCTGTGATATTGTCAAGACAATTCTCCTGAGTCCGGAATTCATTGCGCATGTGGTAGCCGTGGGATCTTTTCAGGAACAGCCTTTTATCTCCATCGTTTGGAGTAGTCTATTTGATCTGATCCCTCATTATTGCAGATCGAAAGGGATGAAGGTGGTTATTCGTTGATGGACATGTAAATCTGCCATAGGTGAACAAGCGCTACCAAACTAGATAGTGAAAATATCAACTATGGTAGTGTACTCTGCACCAGATGATGTCTAAAAATTTTTACAACCAACTCAAGCAACTTGTAGTAGACAGAGCAGGACGCCGAACCCGACCATAGGAGTCATGAGCTCAGCTTCAGTGGTTTTCAAGTACTTTGGAGAAGCAAAGCAAGCAGAAATTTTTGAAAAATTAGTTTTGGAACTCAATAAAAACTCAGAAAATATTAGTGTGCTAATTGATTTATTGGATGGCTTCAATCTTGGTGGATATCCTGAAATATATGAGAATATCTTGAAATACTGTCAGAAGAATCTATTAGAGAAGGATTACAGTTTTATAATTATACAATTGGTGAGGAAATTACCTCAATTGCGCGATGACATACTTGATCAGATATTAGACTCATTCCACTGTTATATTCAGTCACATAAACATTATTTCATTGATAATTTTTCTAGACTAATAGATGTGGTTAAACATAAAAGCTATTCCAAAGTCGTCAAAGATTTTGATTTGAGCCAAGAGGAGTTGATTGTATTATTTGATTTTTTGGATTCTTTGTTCAAAGAAGGAGATCATCTTGTCAATATTGAATTAGACTACTTACTATTATTATTTCTTGGTATAAACGACGAATACTTATCAAACACAGTTTCAAAATTATTGCGCTGGAGAATGAGCTCGATAATTGACATATCTAGAGATATCAACATGGTTTGGGATATAATATTTACTTTGGAAGCATCAGATTTAACATATCACAAATGTCATGCGTATATATTGTGGTTGAGATACTTGGACAATTTTGAAGATATGCAAATGAATGACAAATATCAAGAAATTGTTAAAAGGAATTCATACTGGAAAGTTTTACAATCTGGTTTAACCAGTGATTCTCATGAGCATCGTAAATTTAACTTATCAATACTACAATTATCTTTGAAAGGATTAAATTGCGTGGTTGCGAATGACTATATATTGTGGAAACCAGAGGCGAGTGAAAAGTACTTCAAAGAGTGGGGTAGATTCTTGACTTTATTCGAAATATTGGCAATTGATACATCTTTACATCAGGCCGAAGCAGGAATGAACGATATAACAGGATTAATTTCTCCAAATTCGATAATTCTACCATCATGGGGTTGGAGCTTGTTGTCCACTGGGTTCAGAGCTACTATTGATTCAGTTAAACGATTCACCTTGAAATTATTATTATCCATTCCTTTGGAAAATTTGTACCTTATTAAGGATGGATTACCAATTCTTGAAAAAGCATTTTTACCCAATTTGATGGTTGCTGCACATTTGAGAGTTAAAATAATCGATGGGAAAGTTAAGTGTGAGTATGCCTACCAATTGAAAAACTTTATTTGCAGTATGGTTAAGAATTTGAAATCAGAAGAGGACTTTCGTGCTGTTGTTTTATCTATTTTGAATGTTTTGGATGATTTGAAAGACAGTTTTGCGCCTGCAAGAATCTTAGTGTTGCATGGTTTAGTGGATGGTTTAAAAGGAAAGCAAGTTTTAGAATATGGTATTCATGATAAACCATTACTTGTCTTATTTGAAAATAGATCCGAAGGTGGAGTTTTGGAAACTTATAATCAAACGCTAAACTTGAGACTATTATTAAATTTCAAACCAGATGTGGAGAAATTGTTGTCAACGTTGAATAAGTTTGTAAAATTTAATGGATTCAAAGTCTTACATGATAACTTATCATTATTTCAAGAATATCTACAAGACCAAACAATTGCTCAAAATACAGAGCATCAGGTATTGTTGCTCGGCATTACCAACCAAGACATTGCTGAAGATGCCGATGATTTATTATTGGCTAAAGTTGCAGAATCAGGTTTTAACAGTTCGTCGTTGAAGTTAGTAGCATCAAGACTAAATGACCTTGTTTTGCTGGATAATATTGATGTTATTCGTGCGTTGTCAAATACCACTTTCAATATGATACCATTTGCTATCCCAAGTACAAAAGTCATTTCAAAGTTATGGAAACATGTTAAGGAAGAAATTCAGTCAGATGACTTTTACATTTTGAGTAACTCGTTATTCAAGTTCAGATTATTCAATGAACTATATCAAAATTCAAATTTTAAATTTGATGATGACGAAACAATATTGAAATTTCACTCAATTATGTTGAAGAATTCTTATGAAGCATCCAAAAGTGAAAGGTTTTTTTATATATTAAAAGACGAAATAATCGGCGAATACTTTCAAGCCTTGCAAATAAGTTTCGAAAAAGCTCCTATCAAGATTGAAAATGTGCTAAATGTTATGAATTCAAGTACATCGAATTTTAAAGCTAATTACTCCATGGTACAGATAATTTATAATTATTTGCAAAGTAGCTCTAATCCACAATCAATTTATCAAATTGTGGAATTTTTGAGTGAAATGTGGTTTAATTTAACGTTCAGTAGATTACAATTACTTCATAAACATTTACACGTATTGATAATCAAAACATTATTGCATCATAAAGTTATGCTTTATGAGGAAGTAGGTGATATGTTGAAAAAGTTTAGTTTTTCAGTAATCGATAATTCTACAGGTAGAAGAAGTTTATTACCGACATTAACTTCATGTTTGTCACAATGCCAAATTGAGAATCAAAACGTATTTGAATCATTGCGATGGTTGCCTGAAGTAATAATAAAGAGCTTCTTGGTTTATCAGCCCAAAATAGCATATTTTAGATTACCTAGTATACTAGCTAAAATTTATGATGAAGAAGTTTCACTTGAAAAGTCTGATATATATAAGCAAGTATATGGAGATGAAGAAGTTAGTTCAAGAATAAACCTAATGGCTATACTCAACTCCATCGAGTCAAGTAACTTTGCACAAGACATATACGATTACATAATTGAAAATCAAGAAGAGTTCAATTTATTCATACCTTTGAAGAATACAGATAGTTTTGAGGAATGGAATCGAATTCAGTTGTATACAATAATTGTCACAATTATTGAAAAAGTTACCATTGACCTTGATACATTGCTCTCTAGAATTTCAATTGAGCCGAGTCCATTGGTAAGAATGTATATTGAATGGATACTTGCATACAATTCGTTGTTTAACGATACACTCACTGATAAATTATTCCTTGCATTGACCAAAGAGATAGCTGATTTGAAACCATCTGTTATTGCATCATATGAGAGAATATTGTACCTTATGATAATCCAAGCTGATTTAGATAGAGAGGTTGAGTTGATGACGAAATTTATAAATATTGTGATACCAGGAGCAACCTCACAACGTAGAATGATTAGACATTTTTCATTATCATTGATAATCTCCATACATGATGAAATAGAAAGAAAGAAGTTGAAATTAAATCCACATGTGCAAGATATTATTGATAGTTTGTATATTAGTGCAACTAACTCAGAATCTTTTGGACAATTTAGAAGTGGTGATGCGTTATTATGGAATATCGTTAATGATATCACCTTGGTGTCAATATCTGGTGGCGTGATATTAAGACTTACAGATAGAGATGATATTGATTTCATTACAAAAGAAGAATACTTGAAATATCTCACCCCTCAACAAATACAAATATTGAAACATTCGGTTGGTGAGAATCAACAAGACCTTTGGGTCAAAGAGAAGCTTCTACAGAAGAAACCCATTGTATCACCAATTGCTCCTGTAGTGCAATCGCCTTTACAAACCAAAAGTGGTGCATGGACAGCAATTATGGATGTTGACGAAATTTCTCGTGGTAAAGACATTGTCAGAAGTGATTTGATTGTGGTTTCTTCATTAGTTGATAAACCACCGAACTTAGGTGGTATTTGTCGATTGTGTGATGTTTTAGGGGCTGGGTTATTGACATTGCACGATATAGAAGTGAAGAACCACCCACAGTTTAAAAACGTCGCGGTTACTGCAGATCATTGGATGCCTATGATCGAGGTACAAATGGATAAAATCAAAGAATATCTTCAAGAAAAGAAGAGAGAGGGATATATATTAATTGGTTTAGAGCAGACTGATAAATCTGTGGAATTGAATAACGAATTGAAATTTCCAAAGAAGTCATTGATCTTGTTGGGAAAAGAAAGAGAAGGTATTCCGGGGGATCTTTTGGCTGAATTGGAATTGTGTGTTGAGATTAAGCAAGTCGGTGTTATCAGATCAATGAATATTCAAACTGCAACTGCAATCATAGTTCATGCATATGCTACTCAACATTGTTGATTATATTTCTTTTATTTATACATTTATACTAAAATATAGACTCATCATTATCATTAATATCCTGTTCAACCAAGGTATCCAAAGCTTTAATAATCGAGGGACAATACTTATTACACAATGAGATTGCCTTGATCAATAAATTTTTATTCAATCCTTTGAAATTTGAATTATTTGAATTCACTGCAAAGTTTGTATTCAATATTGGTGTTATAACTTTATTATCATAGAAACTTACGATCAAACCATTTTCCAAAACCTGCTCCTCTTCAATCGAAGGATCAAATATTAAATTAATTCCAGCAACACCCAACGTGATAAATATTGGAGGCTGGAATTTTTTGTCGCAGCAATCTTGTAAGTATTTTGCATTATCCCAATCATCTGAAAACGTAGGCTGTTCGGCAACTTCCTCATCGTTTACATCACTGATCAACAATGGTAACCTCACTGTTTTCAATGCCAAATATGTAGTCAAACTCAATAAACTCAAAGGATAACTAGAATGACTGACAATAATACAGTCAATGAATAGTTTGAAACTATACCTAGATGTCAAATGCAATACTTCCATTGGAAAGTTCTGTCGTAATAAATTTATGAATTGAAATTTCAAATTTGATATATAGTTAGAATCATCTCTGTATCCAATTATGTCAATATCTACTTCGATCAAATTCGGTTCTTGAACAAGTAAAACGACTTTTGATTTAACACTTATGATACATTCACTCCCATCCAGTAACCTAATTCTTGCTGATCCATTGGATCCTGGCAAAAATTGTGTTCTTGCTTCGAGCGGTCTGTACTGATGTATTGATCGAGAGTCTGGTCTTATGATTGGTGATTGCGTCAACGAGTCGTACAAGTACGACTTTTCGGCTGGCGATAATAGCATGATTGTGGTAGGTGTAGTTGTATGTTATTCGGTGGTGATTGATGATGAGATCTATTTTTTTTTTCAATTTGACTTCGAGTTTGTTGTGAAGATGAAAGAATAAGCTGCAAATATTCAAAACAAGCTTGTAATGATGGATCTGTTCAACGATTGAGTGAATTAGTATATCTTTCCTATGCTCTTTCATTGAAAGAATTAGAGAACGGCAATCAGGCTGTTCACCTAAATTATCGTACTTCGAGGGCTTTCTCATTTAATGCAACTCAATATGTTTGAGGCAACATTTTGACACCTTGGTTACAGCTCCACTAGTTGAATGTATATGATTCATCTATGGAGATTCCAATATGGAGCATATAGTTTTATAAATGAAGAGATAAATTGAACGATCGAATATAATAGTTCGAATATAGTGGGAGCGAAGTTGCAAAATTGGATTCCTATATCGTCCCAATTCTGGTTTGTGAATTTGAAAGACAACACACCAAAAGTGTAATTTGTATCTTTACAATCCTCTCGGATAGAGCACACTCAGAGACATTCACACTGTGTCTAACCCATTCTGCAGCTCTTGAGTATTTCAACTCATCAAATTTTGATTAATCAAAACTGAGGTCACGGCAATTAGAAATTTCAAGGTAATTAAATGTTCAAATATCAACTACTAGATAGTTCATTATTACTGATCATGATTGCCTTCCAGATAATACAAGATGGCATCTCAGGTACAAATTACATTTAACATGGCAAGACAGGGAGGACAGTATCTGGTAGCGCCAGTGATGTTCAAATTGGTGAGTACACGAGCATGACTATTTGTTGCTTACAAAAAACTGAAACCTCATCAAAACAACCATCAACAATCAGCAACGTGAAACGAACGATTCAAAAATTTGCTTAGCTCCACAATGTCAACACTATTCAGCTCACAGACGAGCTCTCAGATCAACGCTCAGCAACATCAGCAGCAGCCACAACAACCGGCATGGTTTCAAAATCAAAAGAAACGAACAATACCAAACCATTTGGTGCCTAAGAAAAAGCCAAATTTTCAATTAACTAGCAATACCTCGGCACGTAAGAAGAAAGAGTTTGTATCACTGGATCAATTCAACTTGTTGAGTTTCAGTCAACAAAGAAGAAATGTGAGTCAGGGTACGATTCTCGGGAATACAAGTATGTTTGATGAAAGTAGATTCGATGACACCATCGATGAGAGTCTCATCGAGACAAAAGAGACTGCGAGCGATTTGCCACCTCCTAGATCCATTTATGATTTGAATGAGGAATCTACTGTATCATCCAAGCCACCGAAGCAGGTTGATTCCTTCATCAATAAGGATCCTAAAAGTTTCAAGAATGCGTTCAATAGAAATGATGAGGAGGAAGTAGTTGAAACCAAAGAGAAAGGTAAGTTTATAAACCAATTACAAGAGTCTGAACTGGCAATTATAGTGTTTGGATATCCTGAATCGCTCTCCATACAAATCATAAAGTTTTTCAAGCGGTTTGGAACAATACTTGAAAATTTCGATACTAAAATAACAACGAGTTTATTGTCCGATAAAAGGAACGATAAGATTATTCCAATTTTCAGCGGGAATAACTGGATCAAATTGACCTATGATAATCCAAATAGTGCGTTATTGGCATTAGAAGAGAACGGATCAATTTTTAATGGTGCATTGTTAGGTGTGGTACCCTATCATAAGAGTGTAATTGAAAAATTAGAAAAGAGGAAAATCTTCAAGAACGAAGACATAGGCGGTTGGAATCTCAGTATACCATTGATGTTCGAAGATATAAAGGATGGTAAACCAGAAGTGATCACTCCTCAGCAATCGAACAAGCCCGGTATAAATAGATTAGATATCAAAGAAGGTACACAGTTTTTCTTGAAACTGGATGAAAAGAAGGAAGATAATAAAGATCAAAAGAAGAAAGAACAGTTGGGTGTGGTGGGTTTCTTGTCGAAATATTTATTTGGATTTCACGATTTATAGAAGAAAGTCAATATAGTTCCAAAAATGGCACGTATTATCAAGTCTAGCTCTTAAACTCGAACCTAGCATGATTCATAATCAAATGAAGACATATCTAATTTCTGATTTCACACTCTTTTCTATCTCGTTAACGTTACACTTAATGGGTGGGTGGGTTGAAGTAGGATGCTCTGTAAATCTATTGTACAATCTAAAAGCACAGTGTAATTTTGTGATACTGGAAAGTTACAGCTTAGCATGATTTCAAGCAGACTCTGACTCAACTGTACTCTATGTATATTTCTATTGTTGCTACACTAACTACTTCTACATATAAAATATTGGGATATATAAATTGATGAGCATATCTCGGATTATGTTGTAAGTAGATATTCAAAAGAATTTCCAGATATATATCGTTTAGTTCTCATAATATGATAATTCCTTCATCGGTAGCAGAAAAGATGCCATTATCATGGGAGTGCTTTAGAAGGTCTAGATATCTCTTATCATTCTTAATCAGGTTTTGTGCATTTATGATACCCAATTAATGATTTGCGTATATTTAATCGCATTTAGGAATATATATGTCATAAATATCTTGATGAGAGCCTAGAAGTAATACACAGCTTATATTGGTCGTCATCCATGTGAAAGTAAGTTATCCAAGCAGCAAGAAGCAACATTATCTTTCTGCATTTAACACAAATGCAGTAGTAAAACGTTCAAGAACACTCTTCGAGAATGGTTCTTTTGTATTTGATTCTAAAATATCTAACCTACCCATATAAGTAGATAACCGAGATTAATTTGGTAGGAATACTCATGACTACTAAACAGTCAAATCAAACACACCTAAAGAAGATTTCTGCTCAAGCTTGGAAAAACAGGATGCGAGTAACCAAATCAAAAGGGTAAACACCCCTTGTGCCCACCACAATGGGTGATTTCAATCAGCAGCTGAAACTGAAACTTCATCTGTGCGTATACTCTCTATTTCCATCCAGGCTTGGACCTGTCGATCCTTCTAACTGGAGATGGGGATCTATACATCGAACTATTTCCTCTATGAAGCAGCGGGCTTCTGAACTGTGTACTATTATTTCTTTCACTCGGAAACTCCAATATTGGTTTTGAAGGACTTAATCTTGTTGGACTCATTCGAATTCTAGTTGGGCTGGGAGATCGATTGTAGCTCTGATTTACAGAATAATATCTTGAGGGACTTGGGCTTCTCATCAAGCTTGGTCCACTTGGCGTAACCATTGATCTATCAAAATTTCGGTTTTGATATGGCGTCGATGAAGTGTACCTATCTCTATCTTCAAAATCATAAACACTATTTGCTCTGCTCGGTATCCTACTGGACATCCTGCTGTGGATTCGACTTGGGGATCTCAGATGATCTGTCTCAATTGGATATGGCAAGTCCTGGGAATTTATATCTCCATATTCGGTGATCTTGTTACCCTTGAGATCATGAGTGGAGAATACTTTCAGCTTACTGAATGAGTATGGTATTTTGTCGACAAGGACATCGGAATAAATCGGACCCATTGTTGCATCTATCATTGCATCTTTCTTTAAAATGCTTGTTTTAGGCTTGACAAATTTGTTGTTATACTCTTGAAACATTTCTTGATATAATATTTGTTTGTCATTGATTAAATGTTGAAAACTGTCAATGAATTTATAATTGAAAAAACTGACTATTGACAATAATACTAAAAGTGTAAGCGTCGAACTGGTGGAGGGTAGGGAGTGCAACATGTACGTGTTTATCGGATTTAAACCAATGAACAAGTATAATGAAAATTTTGATGGATTCCAAACATTCAATTGCCATATTTCGTTTTCTCCGATATGAGAATTATCCTCTTCTTCTTCTTCTTCTTCTTCTTCGTCGTCTTCTTTACTGAAAAACTTGAAAACAAATGCAATGACTTCGATCAAGTAACTAATTCTATCAATAGAACTCTTGAATACACTTTTACTCCGCGGTTTAATCTTACAATATAAAAGTCCATAATTTCTTCTTTCAGTAAACATAGAAATCGCGTTAACTACGCATATTAAAACAATAAAACTTTCCACCAAATTCAACAACCAAAATACGGAGTTCGTCAACGGTGAATCAGTTGATTTGCTAATCATTGAACTTTTCAAGTTTTCATATTGGTAGTAGTCGGAGTTAAATAGGATATTTTTACTTCGTTGACTGATTGAATTATAATAAGATACGATACTTTGAATAATGAAAGACGTGAGGCATAGTGATATGCCCAAGGGGAGTGCTAATGTGTGTGAATATTGATCCCAATCTATTGAAAGTCTGATTTCATTGACGTAAAGCCAAGTATCGAATGGGAATGATTGGATCTTGGAGATGACAGATTGCTTACGTATTAGTTTCTTCGATGACATTGGTCCCCTATGCTCCAAAGTTTATTCGGGTGTGTGTGAGGTTCGATTACAATATAATCGTGGTTTTGAATTGGTTTCTGATTTGTTTTGATTTTTCATCTACGCGAAATTTATCTATACAACCATCAAGATCCACATCAAAGGAGCACACTCCAGCTAGATTGAATATCACCGTTCATCATGACAGAGTCATCGATCAAACTAAAACAGAAGTCAAACTCTGCCATTTTCCAAAAACTTAAAAACGCCGTCAATTCAAATATCGAAACAATTGAAGATGACTCCAAAAATGGAGTATTCAATTTCTTAACTGAAGATTCTATAGCTGGTATAGATCGTTGGGATGTTCTAAGAAAGAAGTTAAACAAGATAAACACAACGGAATACGATGTCATGCATAAGTCAGTCGTTGATAAGTCCACCTCACCTCTGAACCAGGAAATACATAACCCGCCGAATCACAACGTGCTAGATGAAACGATTAAGTTGTTGAGACAGCAGCTCAGTAAAAAAGACGTTGAACGAAAGGATATCATTGAAGATTATCAATTGAAAGAAGCTAGAATGATCAAGGACAATCAAGATAGACACGATCGAATGAAGCACCACTATGAAAGCAAGGTCCATAATCTTGAAACAAAACTCAAAAGCCAGATAAACAGTGACAACAAATTGACTGAATTGAATAAAGTCCTTGATAAGTTGAAGTTTGAAACTAATGAAAAAAGCAACATTATAGAAAAGTTGTTTATAAGATTGAATAAATTTGAAGCTGAGAATGAAAGATTAACTAAACAATTGGATGAGCAAATTAATATCAACGAAGCACTACGAAGATCAAGCCAAAAATTTAATGTGCAAGAAGTGACTGATAGTGATGATGATGATGGTAATGATGAGATAGAAGTGGTAGATACGGAAACACTGGGCCACAATAACTCAGAGACATGCAAAATCCTAAATTCAAAGAAGGAACGAGACCCAGCTCTGCTTACGAATGATATAGATACCGAACAGCTAATACAAACGAACTGGTCACAACACAAAGAAAATTATGATCCCGATCCTCGAACTCCTTAATGTGAAACATCTGGCATCTCCCTTATACCTATTCTATTTAAAGAGCAGTTTAATATAAATGAAAAAGGAAAGTGAAATAGGGTGTAATATATTCCTCATCGGATTTGTTTTGTGCAAACTCTGTGTATTCGGGCTCAATGGGTAACTATTTTTCCGAGCGAGTTGGAGGTGCAAAGTTATCAGCTAACAAGCTTTACTCAAAAATCAAACAAGGTAAGTGGTCGTGCCATCAATTCCAAATGTTTGATGAACGGAAATACCGAAAATGACAGTATAGGCTAATCAATAGCTGTTCACATAGTGGTGGAAATAGCTGAAATAGAATACTGTTCTTGTGGCTTGACTGTCCTTAGATAAGTGCTATTTTTAACAACTTACCTTGGTGGTGAACAATCTTCAAACTTGATACCGACAAGGATGCACCCCGTGAAGAGCTGTTTGTTGTGTCGGACCGCAATATGACCGATAGAAGCACGAGTTAAAAGAGGCGTTGTCTGTTCATGTAGGTTCTTCTGGCCTTGTGATCTATATTTAGATTGAAGGATGCGACTACAAAAATAGCAGCTGAGCAAAAAAGGAATGGCCAGTTCGCCTGCTGTCTAAGGCTAGTTCCAGAGCAGTGGTTCTAGAGCCCATCTACGGTCCATTTTGGTCACATTCTGGGTTGTACGGAGAAAGAAAACAAAGAAAACAAGAAAACTGAGAAGATCGCAAGCTGCAGGTGTGAGTGAAAACATCATTACGTTATCGCCAGACTAGGCATTGCCAACGCCATCGCTTGAAACTTTGGTCGCATCATAGCACCAGCACCACCATCGCCGACACAGGAACATAACAAAAAATTCGTCCTTCGCTGTCTTTCATCCACATACCACTTTGCATGTAATTGTGTATGTATGTGTATGATGTATATATAACATCAGGATGGATACTTCTCTGGCACTGCACATCCACTTTCACATTCACCATCATCATAGCTAACTTGTGATAGCATCTATCTTCCACCGCCTCTTACAGCTTCACTTCACCACAAGTTGCTTTCCGTTCCTATCGAGCAGCAATATATTTAATCACTCAAATAGCACCTGTTGCTGCCTATCTTTCCTCATTTGAGTTATTGACTCCTGTTGCAACCCTGGGTCCAACCGCAACCGTACATCCCAATACACACCACGCTCGTACTCAATTTGCACCCCCTCCTCCGCCCTTACCTTATCATATAGATATATATATATATTCACACACCTGCTCCAGTGTCCATCATAATCGTCACTACCATCTTTGTCAACTAGTGTTTTCCCAATCAAACCATGATTGCAGAGTATACCACAAATAGCTCGGTCCAGTCACCTATTGGCACTGCCACTGCAACAGTCACCGCAACTACAACTACACAACAAGCGATGTCCAGCAATAACCCAACTCCATCACTACAATTGGAATCTTCAAGTCAAATGCCTACATTACCAAAAGATCAACAATCACAACAGCAATCACAACAGCAGATGCAGCCACAACAACTACAGCCATGTCATGCGCTTTCATCATCCCTCGTGTCATTAACTCAGAGCCATAACAGTAGTACTAGTTCATTAGGTCCTTCTCCTCCCCCTACTGGTCCTTCTCTTGGTTTTAACTTTCCATCTCCAACGTCGACTTCATTCAGCCAAATGCCAAAATCTATCCAAAAACAAGAACCTGCCACCTTGCAACCAAATCACTACAATCTTATATTTGATGTAAGAGCGTATAATCTTTTCTCGAAAGGAAGAATAAGAACTGCTATAAATTTATGTGTCCCAACCACGTTACTCAAACGAAATTCATTGTGTCTCAATGATTTACTAAAAATGGCCATTTTGTCTAGTGAGTACAAAGATGAAATCATTCACAACATTGAGAATGAAGGTAATACGAAATTAAAGATACTTATATATGATCAGTCGTCACAATCGGACGCTGTATCTTTTCCATTATACCAAACATGTTCAAAGTTTGGCACGTATTTTGACAAGTTTGATATTTATTATTTAGATCATGGATACCAAGGAATATTGAACTGCAACCCAAGTCTAGTGGAGCTTAGTCAAGATAAAGGTCATAAGAAAAGGAACTCACTTTCGGGATTTACGCTTCCCTCAGCTACAAATTTTGAAACAAAGTTTGTGCAATCTATCAAAAATAATAACGATTATTCCAGGAACGAAACCAACGAAAATGATAGTAATGTGTCCACGTACAACTACAAACTCAAAATTCCACCAAACATTCAAAACTTGCCACAATGGATGTTGTTTTTCAATGCAAGTAATGAAGAAATTATCAGAAATATTTCTAAAAAGTTCAGCAGGATTGAAACTCTTGAGAAAGATAGGTTAAAGAAAGTGGCCTATAATTTCAGTGATTGTGAACGTCATTCACCTAATTGCAATTCCATTCAAAGTTTATCGTACTCACCGTGTTGCCTCCCGTGTAAAGAAATTGATTTCAAGATACCGCAGGGTGTAGAGTATGGATTGAAGAACAGATATAACAACATATGGCCCTATGAACACTCAAGAGTGAAATTGGGAGGGTCAAGTGATGATTATTTTAATGGAAATTATATCAATACTAATTCCATGATCTCGAATGACTTTGGTTACATTGCAACTCAAAATCCATTGAGCTCTACCATTGATGATTTTTGGTCAACTATAAAAAATCATAATATACAAATCATAATCAATCTAGACAGTAAGCCAACTCAATATTTCAACATTTGTAACGTAAAAAAGATTGAAATGCTCAAATCCACCTCCGAGTATAATCTTCGTCGTATCAACAATTCTATTTATCATTTTCACTATTTTCATTGGCCAGATTTTGGGGTTCCAAGTTCATTTAATTCAATAATTCAGTTGATCGAATTTAAAAATCAACTTCAAAAAGCTTATAACTTACACAACAAGATATTGGTGCATTGCTCGGCCGGATGTGGGCGAACCGGGGTTTTCATCACGATAGATACACTTCTTCAAGGAATCAAAAATAAAGATTCAAAGATATGGAATAGTCAAGAAGATTTAATTTACAAATTGATAAAACATCAACGACAGCAACGAATTAGCATGGTTCAAAATTTAGATCAGTTCATTGTGTGCTATGAAATCTTTATATATTACCTATCTTTGAAGGAGGAAAAAACTGGCGGTGAGTATGATAAACTCAGTGGTGATGTTAAATTAGATACCCCGAAATCAGAAATCAAGAAAGACATTGGTGGAGATTGTGGAGATTATTTCCAATTCCCAAGTTCATTACAAGTTAAATCTAGGTAACACACGGATTAAAAACTGTATTTACGATTGATTGTATAAACAAAAATGCTATAATATATTTATTTATTTATTTGCTTGCTTATTTATTTACTCTTAAAATGATGCATGCATTCATTTACATAACTCAAAGGAATCCCAAACACTGGATTCACAGCATCTGTATATTCACCACCACTTGCTCTGAACCTATAAGCCAACGCTTCATCGCCCTCAGATAACTTATAATAATGTTCGCAAATGCTCAATCCGGCTAAACTGTAGTTGGTATGGTAAAAATCCGGCCATTTTCCCGGTTTATCTCTAAACCCACCATTTGTTTGGGCAACTCTTAGAACATAATTCGTCAACGCTTCCCTATCGAATAAAGGAGCTTGAGTAATTTGTTCAAGCATAGGGAAAAGGGCACCGATCCAGAACGCATAACATGCGTCCACTAACTTATTCGTTCGACCATTCACTCCTCCTTCGACAAGATCTTGTGTTTGAACACACCAGCTGACTAAAGGATCCAACTTGAAAGAAGTCACATCCTCTATGTTATTATTGAGGATTAAATATGATGACAATGCGCAGAATGTGTACCCGCCGTGGGCTTCGGTGTTTGGGACCCCAGCAAACCCACCTTCATATGTTTGACACAAGTCGAGCCAATCCTGAACACCCTCCGTCAATTCCAGACTCATGATGTTCAACAAAGAAGCAATCACGAGCACACAGTATGTCGATCTTGTATCGCTCTCTCCATTCTCATGCATGATGAAACTCCCATTTGGCTGTTTTAGTGAGATCATCCAGGCATATAAATTTCCCCTGATTTGATCTAACAATGAATAGTTCTTAGTTAGGGTTAATGTCAAAATAGCAGCATACGTAGATGCTACATGCCCGACTTGATTTGCACCACCTGCAATCCCACCCCTCCCTTCATCCACAATACAACGGCTAATTTTATCGTTAATTAATTCCGTTTCTATAGGGCCGGAGAGGAGGTGATGCGAATTGAGAAGCCAGTACAACATCCATGGATGGTTCGCATCGAGGGATTGATAGTCCAGAGATAATTTTGCATTCAATGACTTTGCGATGTAACTTAGGTGTCCCTCATTGAGCTTCAATTCGGGATTGGAACTAAATGTTTCCAAAATACTGAGTCTAGTGTCTTCTTTCAGTTCTGTTGTGCGGGAGCTGTAGTCGCTGGATATTGGATCTACCATGGGAACCCAATTATGAGCACGATTCTGGACCTCTTTGAGTATTGACTCTGTTGATTCTGTTGATGTGGTGAAAACTGCTTCGAGACGTTTTCCACCTAGAAGATTTATTAGATAGCCTGCCTTTTTAGCTGACATGGGATTTGTGGAGAGTTATGTATCCTTATGTTGAAGTCTATCGTAAGATGGTTCACCCTTTTTTTTACCAAAATGAGAATTTACAAAGAGCCAAGGACATGAATCTGAAACATAATAAAATTACACACAAAGAGAATGAGTGGTTACTGTGGCCGTAGTGGGTGACTGACTGGTATAAATTAGTGTATAAATTTTGCAATTCTACTTGGCTTTCTTTGATTGGGGTGATAATTTCGTGTCATTTCCTTGATCAGCAACTCCTTCGTCAACTATGCAATGACTGTATTGAATGCTACAACATCAATTGTTTCTCTGAGAAGCTGCTCAGTATGCAAGCGTAGTGTAATTTCAGAGATTGTGATGTGAAGACGAGAAGTATATGTTGTAGATTGATATTGCTGTTGATCGACGACAAACACTTGAACGAGAACTTACAAAAACAATCTAGCAATCCACAACTTGTCAAAAAACAGTGAATTCATCTTCGAATTCGTACGCAACCATGACTATAACTCTACCTAGTTGTGTTAGAAACTATTTTCTGAGATCATCGTATCAGCCACTCGGTGCTGGTACTGCTGCTAGGGAACCCTCGCTTCCCGGAACATATCCACAAGAGGCGGTGGAACAAGCTCCACGATCGACATTCAGTTCCCATTTAATAAATCAGATATTTTATAGCATAGGTATATGGATCAATTATCTAATTATCCAACCAATTATAATCATCCTACTTATAATATTCCGCTCATTGTCAAAGATAATCAATATTATTTATTTTCAAGACCTTACTACTGGTTATCAAGAAGAAATCGTTGATCCTATAGATAAAGTTAACAAATTTGTTAGGGATCTAGAGGATAATTTACAGCCACTGCTCAATGGACTGGATAGATTACCTCCGTTTTTTGAAGGAAGCTATACACAAGCTTTATACATGACTACTCAGAGGGCGAAGTTCTTATTTGTGTATTTGACAAACCCTCAGAATGAAAGCGCTAGTTCAATTTTCAACAACGTTATTACAAATCAAGAGTTCATAAAGATTTTTAACAATAACAACATAATTATTTGGGGAGGTGATCTAACCAATCCAGAAGCATATCAGTTGGCTAATAGCTTGAACGTTACGAAGTTTCCATTTTTGGGGTTGTTGTGTTTGACTAGAAGTACTACCATGACACCAGAGGGACCAAAGATGACACCATCAAAACTAAGTTTGATTGCCAAGTTACAGGGTGGAAATATTATAAATTCAGAAGACTTGATAAAACAAAAATTCATTAAAAAGATGAATACTTATGAAGAAAATTTGAAATTGATTAGACAAGAGTTGCAAGATAAATATATGTCACAAGTTTTGGTAAAACAACAAGAATTGAACTATCAGAAATCTTTACAAAAGGATAGACTCAAAAAACAGGAGAAAGAGTATGAACAGCTATGTAAACAATATCTTGTGTATCATGCACCAAAATATCGCAAATTGAAGGATGCGGAAGCTGATGGTACATCTGCCAAAGTTGCAATAAAGCTCCTGAATGGAACAAGGGCAACCATGTATTTCCCCCTGACTATGAAAATTGAAGATATTTTCATATATGTTGAATTATTGAATCGTGGATATCTAGAGAATGAGATAACGAGTACGTTATCGCCTTCTGAGGCTGAACAAAAGTTTGCCAATTTCCAACTCAAATATAAGTTCAAATTATCGTCTCCATTACCACCACGAAAATTATTAAATGAAATGAGAGAAATGGTTATCAAAGATGTAGATGTTGTATACCCGAATGGTTTATTAATAGTTGAAGATACTTAAAATATATATTCATTTAGCTACTTTATTCTTTTTGCTCCTCTTCTTCTCTTTCTTTTTCAAACCAATGAATCCCAATTTTATGATTTGAATATAATCAACCCAGAACTGATCCAATTGACTGTTTTCGACAACGGTGGATAATTTGATTTTATCCTTTTTATCTTTGCCGTTCTTGGATATCCTAATCAATATAGGATATGTTTCATCATTAGGCATGTCAGCATTAATGACATTTGTGGGAAGATCGCTAGGCATTGATGAATCTGTTGTAGCTGGATCTATAGACAATCTCTTTTGAGTTAGATATATTGATGATTTTCCGTTGTTCTTCTGTACTATTCTCGTTAGTTCTTTCAAAAACTGTGAATTATCTAATCTTGCCATTATGCTCTGAGTGATGGTGGGTCTGTGTGATTATGTGGTTACGGGTATTGACTATCAAGGTTGGTTAGATTGACAGAATTTTTTTTCGTTGAAACATCGAAACACATTACACATATATACAGACGAGTTGCTTGGTAGCATCAAGCCAGACACCTGGGGACAATGTTAGGGATGTTGATTGTTCAATGTTCAGTGTTTGCTGAGTAGCTTTCTCCATTCATCATGTAGTGTAGCTTTCACACGATCTTTACGAATACACTGGTCTTTTGAAGGTATGCTTGATATTCTGTTGACTATTGTGGCATTTATAGAATCGTTATTTCAATGTCCCACCCTAACTTATACACAGTTTTCTGTGTATATTAATCGACTTCGTGTTTTCACATCTTTGATTTGATCATCGATTGATTTATCTGACAAGGAAAGTGTAGTTCCTTTGTATTCCGTTCTCTCCACTACCTCTTTTCAACGTCATTCTTCTTCTGTACTTTGAATCATTGATGTCGGTAATTAAAAGACTAGGTTAAATAGCGAGTGTTATCTTGATAGCTAGTCTTTTACTCCTACAAGTATTTTAAGCTTTTCATTCATACCGTCTTTTAAGTGATAATGCGGTAACTTAGGATGGCTCAAGATTTAATGCTTTGGTAATAAAAAGAAAACTCCGCATATTAATAGACAACTGCTGGGTGTGGATATTCCTTAAGGCTTTTTAAGTTGTCCAAAAGGATATCTGCGGGACTAAGTATTTATAACAAACGTATCCCTGCCCAATCTACGATAATTCCAAGCTCTTGTTTCTTTTGTTCAGTATAATTCCTTTCGTAAATGACGGCCTGAAATTGATTTATTACAATCAACATTTGCATAAACGGCAATCCTGAAAAAGCATATGCAAACAAGCGAATGATGTAACGTAAGTTCTGACTATCCATTCTCTAGTATCACTACCACAAACTTGTTGTTTGTTTGAATACCTTTTCCTTTTAAATCTATTTGTCTTGCCATATCATACTAGTAGTACTGAGCAACTTATGTCTTTATTTGCCCAGATTGAAACCAGTTTGTAACTTTCAGTGTATTTTTCAGTTGGAACAGAAGCAAACAGTTGTAGTCATACCCTTCCCTTGCCCAGAACTTCATTACAACTACAGAATCATAGAGAGCTTTGATTTTGAGGCTTGGCTTTTGCCTTAACCATTGTACTCTGCTGTGTATTCTTGTCTAATTGTTGTGTTCAGCCGGCATTAATTGAGTCGGTTGCCAAATTTACAGTTCAATTTTTTTCTCCTTTCATTCGCTTATCAGTTGAGGTTTAAATAATCCCAGATCCACATGTATAAACACATTATAGTCCATTCTTCCTCCAGGCAAACCTCATTCATAGTCTAGCTAACTATTCATTCATATTGCATCATATATGAGAAAGTAAATTATTTTCTGTCTACAATTCTCCCCTGCTATCTTATAATGCTGGTATCGTCTTTCCTTAATATGTTTAGAAACAACAACCATGTGAACAAGCATTCATCTCATTTACTAAGGCGTTTGGCAGCCTTGGTCGTATCTATTTTGATCGCGTTAGCTTCAGGAACACCATATTTGTACGGGGTTTATTCTCCACAACTAGTCAAACGAATTGGATTAACAACATCAGACTCTGCTACTATTTCGTTGGCCACGAATTTAGGATCCGGGGTAGGAGGATTACCTGGCGGATTGATAATTGATAGTTATGGACCACAGTTGAGTATATTGATGGGAGCAATCTGTATATTTGCTGGATATTTCAGCATGCACAAAATATACGAATACCAGTACAATAATTTGATGGTTATTTGTTTGGCGATGGTGCTTGCTGGATGTGGGTCCATCACTTGTTATTTTGCAACTTTAAAAGCTGCACAAGCTAACTTTCCGAAACATAGAGGTACAGCAGGGGCATTTCCCATAAGTGCCTATGGACTTGGTGCTATGGTGTTTTCAATTATTTCTGCAACCTTTTTCAGTGATGATACCGGTGGTTTACTAGAATTCTTAGCATTATTTTGTGGTTCAGTGGCATTTTTTGGAAGCTTCTTCATACAGATATATTTCAATCATGATCATGAGGATGAGGAAGAGATGGTGAGTCCATTCCCACCATCGACCAGTGATTCACAAAACACCGTGTTACCAGAAGAAGAATTTGCGTTACTTGGATCTGCTGATGGAAATAGCATTGAATCACCCCCAATGGCCAGAACTGATTCATTACTAAAGGGTTCAATTTCATTTTGGGGAATTGGTGAAATAACACCAAGATCATCTGCAAGTTATCAAGAATCAGAGGCTACACGTATTGTGGAGAATATAAGAGATACGGCAAACACAATCAAACCTACAAAGTCAAAAACACCATGGGAAGTAATAAAACAAAGAATGACAGATAAGATATTTTTGACTCATTATTTCATTGTATCGATTTCCAGTGGAATCGGACAAATGTATATTTTCAGTGTTGGATTCATAGTGGCTGCTCAATACTATTATGGAAAAGACAAGCAATCAAGAACAGACCCAACACCACATGATCCACAAGCTGTGCAGCTACAAACACTTCAAGTATCTATCATATCCATAGCTTCATTTTTTGGAAGATTATTTTCGGGATTTTTGTCTGATTTCATGCATAAAACTTGGCACATCCAGAGACTTTGGATAGTTTTAGTTACATTAATTATCCTTTCTGTTGGTCAATACATAACGGTTGTAAATGTTGATAGTCCACGTTTGATAAATATGGCATCCGCTATTATTGGAGCTAGTTACGGGCTCATATTCAGCACTTATCCCGCTGTAATTGCTGATGAATTTGGAACGACTACATTTTCGACGAATTGGGGTTTGATATGTACTGGACCGCTACTCACTTTGTGGGTCTTGAATAAATACTTTGGGTGGATATACGATGCAAACACAAACCCAGACACAGGGATTTGTTACATTGGCAATGGTTGTTATCGAGGTGCATTTGAGGTAAGTTTTGCGCTATGTGGCGTTGCATTTATAGTTACTTTGATATTGATTTACATGCAACGGAAATAGAAACCATATATATATTATTTATTTACAAGAACTTGATTTATTAATCAACAAAATTGACACTTTCCAAGTCAATCTCATTCAATAATCGTTTTTGGTAATTTACTTTACCCAACAAACTTTTGAAGAAATCAGAACTGATTTCAGCGTCTTTAATAATATTTTCCAACTTTTCCTTCTCCATTATCCTCTTGTCTATACTAGTTTGAAAGTTATTCATGACTTGTCTAGCAGGATAGTTCAAGACTTGACGACATTCGCGAGAAATTCGAGTGGAATTAGTATGTGCATAGTTTATAGATGCAATTTGTTTTTTGATTTTCCGAGCTTGTTTTCTAGGTAACGCATTTGGTATATCACTTATAAGATAGTACATTGTAAATCCGGAAATACCAATTACAACTGGAATTGCAATTTTTTTCAACATGGCTGGAGTAACATAGTTTGAAAACTGATAAATTTTATGAACTAATGCACCAGTGGTTAACAATTTACCAGAGGAATACAATGTATGTAATGTGATTTGCGTAGGTAATTGTTCTTTTAATGCTACTGCGTTGGTTGGTATAGATGTTAACATGGATACTGGGTTGAAGTAATCAATTTGATATTTTGTAGAATTGACAAAATTTTCAGGAAGTCCTAAGAAGACCAAACAAGATTCAAATGAAGGATCAAAGAAATCAGCAAATTCAATGGTATCATCGATCTGTTTAGCAATATTGTCTTTCTTTCTAGTGAACATTAAGTCTGAATTGAATTTCTTATCATTTAAAAATTCTTCATTCAAATTGGTTTGTCCATATATGATAATTTCATCAACTCTTGTACTGGTTACTTTTTTAGCATTTTCTTCACTTGTCAATACTGCATCAAAAATCGTATCAATCATTGCTAATTGAGTTTCTTTAGCATACTCAAATATATATTGCAAACCACCATATTTGACAATCGGCTTATCACCTAAATTGTTCACCACTGAAAGAATTTTTTCATTAGTATCATTATAAACTTCACTACAAGTGGTTTCAATCAAAGCATTGATGGTATCACCAATTTTATGTGATTTTGAAAGAATTTCGTTATATTTTGGAGCAACTTGCTTATTCAATTGATGCAATGTTTCTTTCTTTTCATCGCTATAAATCATTTCATTTATGTTTGATAAAGTTTCCAAGTCTTGCAAGATATTAATTAAATAACTCTTTGCAGGAAGCAATTTGGAAACTGATCTTTTCTCTAGAATGAATTTTCTCAATGATGCTTCAAGTTCATCAAAATCTGGATGATCATGATTATTGTTGTTATTGTTATCATCATCATCTCCATCATCTGGGTTTCCGCCATCATCTTCATTTTCTAGCAATTCATTAGAGCTTACAAAATGTACAAACTCTTTGGCGTTCTTGTATGTGTCTGGGGACAAGTTCTTGATTTGATCCAATATCTTCTTTTTACATTTTTCTTTATCTTTGATATTATCAAATCTGTTTACAACAATGAATACGTATCTTTTTTCATTGGCTGCGGCGGCGATGAATTCTTTGGCTGATAATGTGAAATGATTCTCTGCACTCACGACAAATACCACTAGATCGATTTCTTCTTGACGTGAAAACACTTGTGTTGTTTGGTAAGAATCCATATTAAGACCAGGAGCATCAATCAACTTAATGTCAATGACACCATTGTGTAATAGACTTTCTTGGAAAGAACGATGGTCCAAGACGTATACCTTCAATAAATTGAATTTATCACAATCATACACCAAGTTCTCCAAATCTTTCAAAGGGTGTATTTCGTAGGTTGATTCATCTCTTATGTTATATTCAATACCAATTGGAATAGCGTGAACTTCTTCTATACTGTTGTTTTCTTTGGATGCATCGATAACTTCACAAAATACTGATGTACAAGGCTGTTGATCTTCAGGCAATAATTTCCTTCTTAATAATGCATTGCAAAAAGTGGATTTACCTGCATTCAAATCACCAGTAACAAACACTTTAGAAGATGTATCATCAACTCTGTCTTTCAAATTTAACAAATATTTAACCTGTTGTTGTAATTTTTTTTCCAATAAACTGGCAATTGACTTCTTATCTAAATTAGAAACCAAATTTGATTCGTCATGATGACCACCTCTGATATTAATTTTCAAAATCCTAAATTCTGGCAATTTTTTTTCCAAATCATCTTTTATCTTTTCTTTAGTCATTTGCTTGACACTACTACTTTGTCTAACCAATGCCAAATGAGCTTTTGCACTGTTAAGCAAAATTTTCTGATCATCTTCGATTTCAGTCGGATAAAATATAGGTCTTTCTTTATTTTCACTCAGTAACTCATAAATCAATTCTATAGTTTGGTTGATGGACCTATCAAGAGAAATCTTATTCTCGTTATAATGCAATTGTTGGATTGATGCGTTTAAATGTTTACGTTGCTTCTGTGGTAATCCGTTACGACTACTACTACCATTTCCTTCTTGTCCATCAATCAATGTTATGCCGTCATGAGTCAAGGAACTCTCACCGGGAACATAAACCAAAGGAGATGGATTGGAATTCAATATAGAATCTTCTATTAGAGTTTCGTTGTCCTCATCTTCTGCATTGCTATTGTCCTTTTTCTTCAAATCTCGTGGTTGTAAATTTGGAAAATCGCCCATTTTTATGATTGTACTATAGATATTTTCAAGCTACAAACTGAATCAACACGTACAATGGGAAAAGTCCTTAATACTGGCTATAGCTGTTGTGGTTCCAAATGGAAAATGGGATAATAAAGGATATACTGATTGATTTTAAGTTATATCTGTAATTACTGGTGGCACAGAAAATGTTCTAATTGAAATGATCCTCCATTTGTTTTCTCCGACACTACCATTTGTTTTTTTGTTTCTTTTGTGTGTCTGAAGTAACCGGAAGTATAATATACTTTGCACGTGCCCAACAAATTCGGATATTAATCGCCAGTAACTATTTGGCCTTCGGCCGTAACCGAACAATGTGGAGATATATAAGATGATGAAACCCAGCTCAAACTAAGGTTCATTAACTTTTTGTAAAAGCATATACTATAAAAAATGGTGTTGAAGACTTTCCTAGTCGATGGTGCTCCATTTGTATTGGCAGAACTGTTAACTCCCGAGACATTTGCTCCGTACGGTGGTGCCATCAGTGCTGATGATCAAATTAAACATGCTGCAACTTCACAAGCTAACTATGGAACAGCCACAAAGATTCACAAGGTTGCTCCTATTGTAAATAATTACAAGAATAGTCCAAGCGGTAAGAAAGAGTCTGCCAATTGGAATGTTTTCAGATGTAGTGCTCCAAAACATTTAATTAGGCATGGAGGTGCAATATCAGTTTATACTTTAAAAGTGTTGGAAAGACATCCTTTCACCACACAAACTTTTATACCTATGGGTCAAGATTTGAGCAAGGTTTCATATCTTGTCATTGTAGCAAAATCAGATCCGCAATCAGATCAAAAGTTACCAGACCCTTCTCAAATCAAAGCTTTTGTATGTAAGGGTAACCAGTCTGTCACATACGGAGCAGGTGTTTGGCATGCTCCTATGGTTGTTATCGATGAATCCATTCCGTACTTGGATTTTGCTGTATTCATTCATGAAAACGGGGTGGCTGATGAAGATTGCCAAGAATGCTACTTTGATTCAGGGTACAAAATTCAATATACTATTGACAAGTCAAATTTATAGAAACTATATATAATCTATAATTTCATTAATTATTTTATTTGCGTATCCTACTCTTTGATCCTCTGACAAGTTTTGAATGTTAGCTTTTGCTAGACTAAGTTTATCAAACAATCGATCGAATTCTATTTCGTGATTGTCTTCCTCTTGCTTATCGAGCAACTTCGTTGTCATGGACTGTAGCTTTTCATTTTTGTTCTTTCGATACTGTTCTGCATCACTTTCAATTCGCTCCATGTTTGACCATTCATGTGCTTCGACTAATTCGATTATTCTATCTTTGCCTTGTTTCTCATGATATTCGTTCATGCCGGTGGATTGTAGATTTATAAATTCTAGACCATGATTTATTACAGAATCTTCAATATCCTCAACTTTATCCTCGTCTATCAACAGACCCTCGGGCACTGATCCAACTATAGCTGTGAAACCCAACCATTCTGATCCTTCACCCAATGTTTCCTTCATGTCATTAATTATGTCCAATGCTTTGCAAATAAACTCTGTAGAATCTTGTTGTATATTCACTGTAAATATAATGCCATCTAACACCTCACGCAATTCCCTCATCTCGTGGCTCTTGAAATCTTGATACCATCTATGCAACTCATCTATTCGCTCGTCTTCTGATAACTCTGTTCCCCTATCATTAGGATACTCGTCGATTAGTATATTAAGATTTAGTGAATAGTATTTAGTTTCTATAGAAGTTTTGATAATAATTCCACTGTGTGATTCGCTTTCCTTGAAATCTCCTTCTTGCTGACCTTCTTTTGATATCAAATTAGCTATTCTTAATTTCCCGCTCTTTGGCGATCCTAGTATTAGTATATGGTTCGGGATCATCAGTGATCTGCGGTGATTGATTGTACCGTGGTATCCTCTGTGAGTTGATCTGAACGATTGCCGAAAAAAGTTCAACTTTTGACAACAGCATTTCCAGCCAACGCCAAGCACCATTACCATCAAATCGACGCGATATGGCACCATCAAGAGCTAGTGGAGCTGTATCCAATGGTGGTCATAAGAATGGAACAACAGCAACAACCACAACATCAGCTGTTGATAGTCTACAATTGGAGAATTTATTATTAAGAGATGAAGACATATTTCAAACATCATTAAACTCTCAAGATTATTTAGAGAGTTTGGCTCCTATAATAAAGGATGCAATAAATTCGAACGGATTATCTAATCTTATAGTGAAGTTGAATGATATTGTCAAATCAAAAGATGAGGAATTGAATGTGGCGTCAATGGAATCAATGGGTGAAATAAGTGCTTGTATCAATACAATTGATAATATTCACAAAGAAGCCAATGAATTAAACAGGCAGTTTCTTTCAGTGAGTCAAAGTCTAAATAAATCTGCATTTGAATTAATGTCAAGAAAGAAAAATTTTGTCAAATATAAAGAAGTCTGTAGCAGAATCAATGAAACGCAAGTTGTACTCAACGAATGTATACAAGTGTTGGAATTGATGAATAAGATCTTGGAATTGATCAGACAAACCAAGTATTTTTCAGCATTGAAGTTAATTGATGAATTAACGAATATTCATATACAAAAAGTGGAAGATTTTAGTTTTGCTAAAAAAATTGTTGATTCAATACCTCATTTAACCAAAATGGTCAAAGATGAATCATTCGAAAACTTGAGCAAATGGTTGTCGTTGAATTTGGAAAGGAAACTACAAGCAATTGCAGATAGTTTATATGAAAATTTGTTCCAGTTACAAACAAATTGGGAGAACACTAAAAATGAAAATCCATCTTTCTTACCATATAAATTGAATTCTCCAGTGGAGTTGTCCTTGAGGGATCCGGCTTTAAATTATAACATTTTTGAAGATGAAACTTTGCAGATTCCTTTGAACAGTGTGTATGATGCAGTACTAGTATACCAAACTTTGCATGAAATTCAGATTTTGACTTCTATTTATCATAAAGAATGGATGAAAAAATACAGCAGGATAATATACCCATTAACTTCCGCATCTGTGAATAAAAAAGATGTTACATTCAGCAACAAAGAATTGGATGAATATTTAAAGAAGATTGCAGCATTCTTTGTAATGGATAAGCAATTGAATTTAGTAACTAAATTTCAATTAAGATCAAATACGCAAGCTGATGAATTATGGATGTCTTATATAATTAAATTGAAGCCGGTTTTGATTCACAACCTTAAACATAACGACTTTTATGATCTTGATGACATTGGGTTCTTCAAGGAAATTGTTGGTGACTTTCTTCAAGTTATGGATAATAATGATTACGATGTTTCTGAGCTTTATGAGGTTATGATGATTATATTCCAAGATTACTTTGCACCTTTGATTGTGCAAGCCTTCAGAAAAGAATTTGTTGACTCCATGCAATCAGATCATTATAGACCATTAACAGTTGATGCTCAAGAAGATTACCAAGCAATCATTAAAAGAGTATGGTATAAGAAAGATGCGCCATTTGCACCAAGTAATGTCCAAAAAATTCCTGTAGTGTTCCCATTCAGTGAAGATTATGTCCATTATTGTATTCAGATACGAAAATTGATCACAGATGTGTTAGATTTTATTGGTGATCATTATAATTATGAAATTAGTGAGTTGAATAATATTATAATAAACAATATAGTGGAAGTTGTGTTAGGTGATCAAAATGGATATGGTATCGCATGGGATATTGAAGAATTCATCAATAAGAATGCGAATAATAAAGAGATCACAGCCCAAAGTTACACAAATTTGGAGTATTACTTATTCAGTCTATATGAAGTTGGTAAATTGGTGAATCATAGGTTGAGACAGTATACTGGTATGGGAATTCACAATATAGATGCAAATGACACATTCACATTAAATGCGGTAGACACATTCAACAAGCTAAAGAAGCATTCTGAAGAGTCAATCTTCAGAATGGTTGATACCAAAATTAATGAATTATTAGACATGGTTGAATATGATGAATATTTGCCAAGTCACAAAAATAACGAAGCTAATTTTGCTGTTAAAGATTTTGCATTGTTTTTAGAAAATCTTTTCACATCAATATTCACTAATTTACCCCTGCAATTGCGTACTTTGGGTTTATTCAGAACTTATGATTTTGTTTCAGAACACTTCCTTAATGTGTTAAAAGATGCTAATGTCTATAACCGAATATTTATTGCTAATTTTGACTTAGATATTCAGTACTTAGAAACTTCAATGAAGAACTTACATGATGAAACTGAAAACGATAACCTAGGTGGTTCAGTTGCATTAGAGTCTACATTTACTGAATTAAGACAATGCATCGATTTATTAAAATTAGAAAACTATGATGAGTTTATTAATAATTCTTCATTTAGGATGAGACAGTTTGATCGTGTTAAATATGAAGATGGTATGAAATTGATCGGGAAAATGAAAAACAGCAATATAATCAACCAACCTCCACCACAACGTAACTTGCCTCATTCTACCTCGGGCAGTAATTTTGCAAGCATAATCGGTAATTTGACTTATGATGATGCAAATACATCTAGTGCAAGTATCGATACCTCAACAACTACAACCTCAAAACTTGCACAATTTACAACAAGATTGAAGCAACGAAGAAATGATGAGTAAATATATATACTACCAAAATTTAAATTTAAAAAGCCAGCTTTTTTGTCTCTGTAATTCTTTATTCTTTTCATCAACAACTGACTGTATTTGATTTTCAATATCTTGAGATTTCAATTCTAGATCCTTCTCTGTTTCTTTGTATTCTAGCTTTGTCCATAGGGCATGTAATAGTAGATAAGTCGTTAATGACATTATTAAAGTGTTGAATATGGCATGAGAAAACTCTGAGATTTTGGGCTTGGTATGGACTAGTTCTTGATCTGTGTGTAAGTTTATGACATAGCTTCTTTTAGGTGTACGTGGAATACGTAGTCTATGAAGTCGTCTGCTTATTGCAATCATGGTGTTTGTTATCGGTGTTTGAAGCAAATTTGTTAATATTAAAAAAATTTTCCGTTCGAAAAATTGAACAAACAAATCAACAAAGTACTATCCGAAAATGATTGGGATCAAGGTATATACACCGTTGGTTAGGAATAGAGTTTTGAATATAAACGCAATTCGAAGATGCTCTCCGTTACCATCGGCCCTTAATTTGCGTTCGTTTCACATATCATATACATCATTCCAACACTACCCAATAGAACATGAACGAGATAGATTGGATCAATTGGTCAAAGCAAGAGAAGAAAAACAGAAGTTCAGAAACAGAACTGCTACTTACTATGCAGCATCGTTAGGTATATTATTTCTTGCGTTAGCCTTCCTGGCTGTTCCTGTCTATCGAGCAATATGTCAACGTACAGGATGGGGTGGTATACCAATTACAGATAGTACCAAGTTTACTCCTGATAAATTGATCCCAGTTGATACAAATAAGCGTATCAGGGTTCAGTTCACATGTCAATCGTCTGGTATCTTACCTTGGAAATTCACACCATTACAAAGAGAGGTGTATGTTGTACCAGGTGAAACTGCACTAGCCTTCTATCGTGCTAAAAATATGTCAAAGGAAGATATCATTGGAATGGCAACATACTCTATCACCCCTGAAAATGCTGCTGGTTATTTTAACAAAATTCAATGCTTTTGTTTTGAAGAACAGAGATTGAGTGCTGGTGAAGAAGTTGACATGCCTGTTTTCTTTTTCATTGATCCGGATTTTGCTAAGGATCCTGGTATGAAACACATTGATGACATTGTTTTGCATTATTCCTTTTTCAAAGCTGTTTATTCTGATGGGGAATTGGCTGCTATACCTGTTGGAAATATGGAAATGAAAGCAACCATTGGGTAACTATAAATATGTATTGAATGTGTTGAGTAAATATGGATGTTTGTGTAATGACTTATCTTGTAAATAGTAACGAATGAATATTAAAGTCGATGTATACTCACAAATTGCTCTGTCTTATCGGGTAAACTATCTCACTTCTCAATCCAAGGGACAAGCAAACTAGGCAAAACTATGCCGGTATACTAGCAATTGACTAATCATCTGAAAGCATTGACACTCTGGCTACACTTACTCTATATCTCCTGTCGCTCCATCCTAATTTTAGTTGCAGATGTTCGGTATCTGTCCAAAAATAGAAAGAATTTTACAGCCAATAACAGGTAATGAAAATTAACTGAATCAATCAGTCGGAGTTGCTTTGATCAATTTATCTTAGCAGGGCAAATTTGTGATCCATGCGTTGTGTCAAGTGTCCCTTTCGTCCCAAGAAATTTTGCCATATTCTACCTCAGGGGGTTGTCTATTTGATACTTCACAGAAATGTGCATTGAGCGGATTTCTGTGCATCATCTCGATCGAATATTTGTTTTGACTGCAAAACAATATTCTTGACAGTATTCTGGTCAATAGATTTCAGTTTTTCATTTGCAAAACCATGTTTGAATTGCTAGAACATCGGACGCCGCACGTAGATTGCAATTGAGACTGCGTAGGTCATGAACTTTGAACTTCACCATGTTGACCTGTTGAGTTCTGAAATTTTTTTCAGTAGATGGCGAGAATCACATATTTGATTCTCATAACACAAGGCTCCATTCCTTCCTATTTGTTATTTTGAAACAAAAGCCTAAATGGCATTTCAGATTAGGCTTTCATACGCCTTTGGCGTAGATCACGTGGATTTCAAATTAAACTGTAAAACTGAAAAGCTGAGATAGCTAGCTTGAATACGTGAACCGTTCGTGTTATGGTTGCGCGGTTTTTGGAGGCTTTGGTATCTGCAACCTCAAGATGAGAAGTGGCAATGGGGCGACGTTGATGACGAGTTATCTCTTCGTTATCTGATGAACTCTGTCTTTCTCCTTACCACATGAGCAGAACCAAGGATATATGCTTCCACCATCAACAGACACATTTTGGATGGGGAATAAAAAGCTTAAAGTTTTACAATTTACAACCACAGTACCAGTCCATCAAAAATAATTCCGTGAGAAACTTCATCTATAATACTGAGCCAGCTCGCTCTTCCAGTTAAAACAAGTATACCTATGCCGTATATCTTGCTAATCGCTTTCATATGCCTGAAACAAGTTTACCGTTCTTACTATGGGTAAATATTCGTGGAGGTTTGGTACCATGTGATATCGACCTGACAAATTGTTACTAAATACCACAACAATAATAATGTGTATGGCACTGTACGCATGATTTCCAATATGAAACTTGAGTTGCTTATTTGCAAATCCAATTTACTCAAAACCTATTGTGTAGGAGCAATGCAGGAATGAGGATTAAAATCTTGTTACATTCTTTTAGACCTTTAGTAAGCCCTATTTGAGATGAACCAGATAGCAAGGTTTGTAAATTACGCTTTGGATGTTGTAATACATCGAATGTTTATCATCGAATCCTCCAAATTCTTTTATTGAGATATCACAATCAGATGGAGCAAATCTCAATCTGATGTTGTCCAACTAACCGGTTAAGATACCCATGTCAGTTACATGCATAAACTACTAACCTTTTTTTGATTAATCTGATTAAATTGATTTCACGTTTATACCTCCCCTTTTCAAAACTGACAAGCCATTCTAATTCTGGACATGCCCAACCATATACATGAGGTCTATTTACTCTACTTTGTTTTGCATTAGCGATTAAATCAACGAGTAAACGATCAAACTTAATAGGTCAAGTTAGCCGGTGAAAATCCTCTTATCAGTTCCATCTGTTTATCTGTTAATCAGATAACTACTATATCATGTCGACTAGCAGGTCGGGTTTAGGTCTTGCATTTAAACTTTCTAGCATTCATTCCAGGAAATTCTACTTGCATGAGTAGTGATACAAATTGGTCCTGGTAAATTCATTAGATCCGGAAAAGTGGTGATTGGCTGTAGATGGGTATTTTTATACTGTTTTAAACTTTGAGCTACACTATTGTTTTATAGTACAATTTACTTCATGCATACGCATTTACACAATTTCAAATGAGAATTCTCATAATTACTGGCTTCAGAGATAGCACCTCGTAGTAATTCAAGTAGCTTGTTTCGATGGTGCGAAGGTCTGCTTAGTATAAATAGAACAGTGATTTCTGTCACTTCCTTCCAGGGCCGTTTCAGATTTTCCCTTTCACTTTCTCCAACCCACAAGCAAAATCAAAAGATTCAAGATGGTCTGCCCATTTAGCATATTTTTGCTAGTTACTACAACTTTAATATCATCTGCGCAAGCAGTGATTGGAAAGTTCAAGATCTATCATGCTGATGAATTTTCTGTTCAAGCTTGTAGCGGATTGCTTGAAAAGACAGTCGTGTATTTTAATGCCACGAAAGACAAGGTAGGCTATTGTAATGTTCACAATCAAGCGGCTTTGGGTACAATGGCTGAGTGTATTGAATTGATGCCTCGTAAGGAAGCAAGAGAAGAATTCTTGAAAAGCTGTAAGAAATATAAGTTAACTGAAGATGAATATTTGGCTGCTTATGAGAATGCTACCCAATTTGGATTCGTTAATGTCACTGCTGATCCAGGTTTCAAAAAAGGCAAACTATACTACAAACCCGTTTTATTAACCAAGAAGAAAGTTGTAGCAGCTTATGATGCTGTTGCAACTAGATGGTACAATTACAATTATGCACACTGGTTTGGTATTTCCTTAATGTGTTACTGGTTTGGCGTGTTATTTATTGCTGGAATTTGCAATTTAACTTACTTCCTTTTCCCAGGTATTGTCTCCTCTTTAAAAGGTACTTTTGTTAATACTTTTAGAAAATACATCACATTGCCTGCCTTGTTCTCAAAGACGCATGCACATCATAAAACCATATTCCGTCACCTTCATGTCATTCTCCCAACAAGACTAGAATCCATAATAGTTGCTGGTTGGTTTATTATGGCACTTGTTATGAATTGTACCAATTTTGTTCACGTTAAACCAAATTATATTTGGCCACAAAGAAACAACGAAATGGGTAGAAAAGTTGCAGATAGAACCGGTTTGATTACAGTGTGGTTAATGCCAACTCTAGTTTTATTTGCTGGTAGAAACAATTTTATGCAATGGGTCAGCGGTTGGCCATATGCTCGTTTTATTTATTTTCACAAATGGATTAGTAGAGTTGCTTTTATGTTAATGATTGCTCACAGTGTAGGGATGACTTATAATGGCAGAGGTATTGGTAAATACTATACAAGATTGGCACAGGATTATGTGAGATGGGGTGTTGCATCTATTGTGTGTGTGGGTTTATTGAGCTTCCTATCTTTGTCGTTTTTCAGAAGAGCTAATTATGAAGTGTTTCTTGGTGTTCACATACTTTTAGCTATTTTCGTTATGGCTGGTATTTGGGTTCATACTGCCCAAAATGGTTACCATATGTGGATGATTGCTGCTGTTGCAGTATGGGGTTTTGATCGATTTGTTCGAATTGCAAGATTAGTTGTATTTGGCTTACGAACTGCTAGTGTTCAATTGATTGCAAATGAAACTATTAAAGTAACTGTCACTAGACCTATCTGGTGGACCCCGTTTCCTGGATGTTATGCATTCATTCATTTTATGAGACCAACATGTTTTTGGCAATCACATCCATTTACAATTGTTGATTCAGTTAAAGAGGCAAACACTATCACATTTTACATCAAAGTCAAAGGTGGTATGACTCATGGATTGTATCAATACTTGGCCGTACAACCCGGACAAAAAGCACAGATCAAGGTATCAGTTGAAGGTCCATATGGTAATAGACTACCAATAAATAGATTTGAAAATAACATATTTGTTGCAGGTGGAAACGGTATTCCAGGTATTTACTATGAAGCTAAAACAATTGCTGAAAAATCAAGTGATAGAAAGTACTTAAGGTTATACTGGGTAGTACGTCACTATCGCTCGATAGAGTGGTTTTTGACAGAGTTGCAAAAATTGAAGAATTTGCCAATTCAAACAACAGTTTATGTTACTCAACCCCACGTAGGGTTAACAGAACCAATAGTAGCAGATTTTACAGATGATGAAATAGAAAAGGAAGACCAACAAGAGAAGACAACAGATAACGAAGAAAGTATTGATTATATTGTTAAGTTAAAAAACTCCTTGAATCATATCGACTTTAAGGAGGAAAGACCAGATATTCATTCAATAATTGGTCAAGAAATCAGAGAACTGAATGGTTCAATCGCTATTGCAAGTTGTGCTCATGGAAGCATGGTTGATGATATTAGAAAATCTGTTGTTGACAACTTGAATAATTCGATTTATAGAGTTGAATTATTTGAACAGATGCAAAATTGGTAGATAGTGATACAGATGATAAATAAATTTTGTTTTATAGACTTTATTCACTTGTAATATATATTTATTTTCATAGAGGATAACCTATCACCGATGATTAGATTTTTGGTTTAATAAAGATAATTTGATACATATTAAAAAAATTTGGATCACAATCTGATCGGCTTATTATCTTTCTGGTCCTTATGGGAGTACACTAGATCCATCAATGATAAAAGATTATACAAAGAATCTGTTGGTCAGAGAAATGGAATTTGCTTGCAAGTTTTGGTTCAAGTAAATTTTTATTTCACTATCCAAGTGGAATACATGGTTACATAATGCATAAACGGATGCAAGATCACTCAACTTGAAGAAAGCTGTCTTTATGCACAAACTATTCAAAAAGAGGGAAAAGTTCGGCAGGAGAAAAAGATTGATGATCGAGCTGAGGTTACACTAGGGCGAATTAGGGCTATGACACGATCGTTATCACAAAGTTCATATTTAGTACATCGCCTGAAACACTGCTGGGCCTGGAACATGAACTAGTTTAACTCATAATCTGGAGCAAGAACAGTCCAATAGGAAACTGCGGGATGAATGTTCGTTGCTAGGTCCATTTTTGTAGTACACTGGGGGTTAGACCACCTTATAAAGAATAAGCATACGCGTTGGCCTGAAATATTGAACACGAAAATTAAGGTAAACAACAGTTCAAAACCAAAGAGTAACAAAATCGAATTCTCTCGCTTCTTCCACTTATTTATGGCAAGCTAGGCAACAAAATTTTTTTTTGATTTCATTTCCTGCTACATCGTGATTCCCACAAGTTTTCTTTTCGATATCTGCTTTACTTTCTTGTTACTTGATATTACATTTCAGTGTTGTTTTCATTGCTGGGATAATACTTGCTTGCCTATGCTCACTAATTAAGACAAGTCAGTTACATATTGAAAATTTTGTTCCTTCAATTCAAATAAAGAAAAGAAGAAAAGTACAATTTTACAGCCCAACCTTGGACCATAAATAGGGGGAATTTTCAATATTTAACAACCACCGAAGCTGTCTTCCATTATCGTTGGATAGATAGATAAAGGTCCAATTAACTAGCTACAGTCACTCGCTTATTCAAGATACAAGATACGAATATTTCTTCTGTTCATTTAGTGAACCAATTTGAAACGTTACAACTCCAGAATTCGACCTACCTAAATCAATAAAACTCACATAAGGCAGTCATAATACTTGCAATGATTCCATCCTATCATCCTACAAGATCGGAATCACTACTTTTTGTCCGGGCTTCTAAAAGCTCTGATGATAGTGAAACAAGTTCGGATTACTGTAAACATAATCCTAATGCAGACCAATGTCAGAAACCAGTAAGAGATAATAGTCTCATTATTGCTTTATCTATTGTGTTACCATGTCTTGCAATATTCTGTGTGTTGGGTTACTTTCTTTATAGAAATTATCGTAAAGATAGAAAAGAAAGTTTGGAACATGATCCTGATTTTGATGAAAATGGTGAAGCTACTGCATTACCTGATTATCCTCAAATAAAAGGTTTTCATGAAGATCCTTTTCACAATAGAAATTCTGTAAGGTATCCTATGGAACAATTGGATATTAATGTAAACTATTCACAGAGTAAATATTATTCAAGACAAGATCCTTACTTGGATAGTTTTGTTTTACCATATCAACATCAAACTGGCTCCAAGTTCTCGTTGGATGACTACGCAAAAAACTTGGGCGATGTGCAAGGTTACATGACTCCTTCAAATGTAATGTCAACAACTAGAGTTAATTCCATGCAAATTGATGGTAACTCAAAATATACAGAATCAGGGTTTCAACACTCAAGAAGTCCGTCATCGCAGATTAGTCCTTCAAAGAAATTATATGATAAAGATGACTCCAAAAAATCTCTTCCACAACCTGCCCCAGAAGTTACAATTGCTAATTTTTCAGGTGATTCAGCCTTTGTATTACCACATGAAGAAAAGTTTGCAGTTACTTATGAAAATGAATCTGATATAGCGATTAATAAAACAATTCCTGAAATTGTAGTTCATGATGATAATAACACTAATGAAGGATTTCAATCACCATTTGAAGACGGCAAAGATAAGAATAATGTTGGTAGCACAGATACCACTTTGGAAACCATTGTGGTTAGAGGTCAAAAAAAATTTCAACAAGTGAAAGAAAAGCATGAAAATGCTGAGCCTGGTGATGAAGATTTCACGTTTTTTACTCAAAACGATACAACCCAAGTAAATACAACTCAAGCCAATACAACTCAAGCCAATACAACTCAAACCTGTGCCACGTATTCCGAAAATTCCAAACCAATAAATAGATCACCAAGAATTTCGGCATTTAATTTGTTGAAGAATGACAGTGACGAAGAAGAAGAAGAGGAAGATGATTTATCACCGCAACAAAAAGAAGAAATAAAAAGAATGAAATCAGTTTATAAAATATACTTTGATAAGGAAGGTGAAAATGTTGAACCAAGAAAATACGAAATCGGGAAAAACTTTCCACATATACCAAATAAGATTAACAATCATTTGAAAATGGATACTGAGTATGAAAAGAGATTTAGTAATACTTCATCAGTATACTTGGATTCTGGCGATCAACAACAACAACAGCAGCAGCAGCAATACTATTACAATCTGTTTAATCAACAATATCAAGAGCAATATGGTTCACCTGTGGATCCTCACTTATATCAAAAATATCAACAACAACAATATTATTATTACCAGCAACAACGACAGCAACAGAGACAGAGACAGAACTTACCGCCACTACAAATGTTACGTAATCCTTCAGATCTCAGAAATTCAACAATACAAACATACACTGATTTCAAACCCACTTTGAAAAATCAAACAATTACAACATCCCCCACCGGCAAACAACCGTTCATGCCAATAGAAAATGACGGTGTTTGGACTTCACCTGTAAATTCACCGTCTTTTCAATCTCAGGCTTCATTTCCAAACTCAAATTATCAACAGGATCAAGCGTATTTCCCTCCTCGGCAACAACAACTGCCACAATTACAACAATCTAATTCATCGTCTACCGCACCTTCTGCAACTCAATTAACAAGATCAGTTGATATGCTCAATCCAGTAACGGAAATCACCAAATCAAGAAAATTCAGACCTGCTGGATCATTGCCATCACATGGCAATGGTGCAGGTGCTACTACTTATAACCAATTTGGTCATAGTGATTTGAATGGTCCTGAAAATGATTTGATACCTGGTAGTAGGAAGAGTGATGTCAGAAGGATGATGAATAGCAATTTTTAGGGGAGTAGATTGTACTACATGGAAAGTTGAGCGAGATTTCGTTGGGTTTTAGAATTGTATATTATTTATAGAAGGTAGACGTTTATTCCTTGTCTCTGGCATGGCTGCTGATCTATTGCAACACTCACAACACTGTTTTACGTAGAAATTTACCAAAATTTACCAAGTCCTTAAGTTGTACCTGCTCATGTCTCATACTCCATCATGACATTGTCAGCGTTGTGAGCTTCTCTCGATGTTAGCAACACCTTACATTACATATCGTAGTTGAACAGAATAGTGGTAATTTTCACACGACTGCAACCATTTTATGTGTGTTAACCAACCAACCAACCAGGTTTTGCAGAAAAAATTGAACTGAATTTTCAATTCGAAAACAGAATTATCAACAAGCAAAGCAATTGAAAAAGTATAGTATGTACTGCTGTTACCTTTCAGTTTTAACAAGAGAGTTTGTACTAACAGTTCAGTTATGTCTACCGAACAAAAGATCATACCAACATCCTCACAAAACTTATTGAATGATAAATGGGATGTAGTCTTAAGTAATGCATTAATCAAAACTGGTTTAGGATTTGGCGGAGGTGTCTTAGCATCAATTTTATTTTTCAAAAGAAGATCATTCCCTGTTTGGATAGGTGTTGGATTTGGTTTGGGAAGGGGGTATTCCGAAGGTGATGCAATTTTCAGATCAAATCATGGATTAAGAACTGTTAAAGCTTGAGACCAAACATTGGATGAACTGAAATTGTGTTTTTCATGAATTAAAAAGTTGGTTTGTATATTCACATGGCATGAGTTGGAGCTTTAATCTTTCATTTCATCGTTTTTTATTATTTTAGAGTTTGCTTTTTTATCGTTGATTTTACTCACAACCTGGTTCATTTAAAGGTACAGTTGTTGGCAAATTCTCAACATGAATGATATGGAAGACTGGCCTCTTATAGATAGGGTTTTCTATAGTTCATTTCATCTCCTATATAACAGTATTTATAAAATACATTATATAAATTACATACAATCAAAAGATAGAAACGCAATAGACCGGGTACCTTGAACTTACCAGAAGCCCGAGTAGAACAACTGAACAGGTGCTCAATTGGTGTTGATGTCGTTCTTAGTTCTTTCGATATTTGGTGTGGATAACTGATCTTGCAACCAACCAAAAAAAAAAACTTTATGAATCAATAACCTAAATATGGATTCAACAGCGAACATAATTCAAGACAACATAGACATATATGATGTGCTACAGGTTTCCAGATCTGCATTGCCCCAAGAGATACGAAGGGCATATCGTCAACAAGCTATGATTTTTCATCCTGATAAGAGCAATGGAGATATCACAAAGTTTCATCTATTGCAGAAGAGTTTTGAGATACTATCGAACGATGACCTACGTGAACAGTACGATGAATTGAGAGATTTGCATTCCGAGAAATTGAAAGATAGAGAAAAGTTGAATGAACTATCTCGAAAGTTTCAAGATGAATTATTAGCTTCTGAAAATAAGCAGAAGAGAGTGTATAATAATGTTGATTTGTTACGAGAAGATGGCATAAAAAGGAGGAGAATACGTGAACAGAACCTAGTGCTGAAAACATCTGTATCGATATATGATTTGCCATTGGATAATTTGATCAAAATCGAGCCAGCCAAGAGTGTGAGATTGAAATACAAATACAAACGAGATTTGAAAGACTTGGTGAACGAAGATGTCATAGAACAGATAATGAATATATTCGGAGAGATTGAGAATATTGTAATGGATGGACAGGACGATAACTACGGTTATGCAATTATCGAGTATAAGACTGCCGAGAGTGCAAAAAGTGCAGTTAATCACAAGTATAATTCAGCTAAAAGATGGGATGGAACGAAGGTAAGAAAATTGGCTAGCTTGCTTCGAGATTGTAAGAAGATGGATGAAAAGGAAGGGTACACTAATAACCCAGTGGTTAACGCGATATTGGAGCAATACGACAAGATTAATAATAAGCAATAGCTGTATATCAAATTACGGTTTTTTTCAATACTCCGCCATCAAGTATATTTGTGAAAGAAAGCGAAGTTGAATCTGCTCAGAGTTTGTGGTAAGATAGGCCAAACGAAAGGAGATGGTGAAAATTCGCTCTAGTTTCAGTTTAAAACAATATGTAAAATCCGTATCTGACAAGAATATAAGTCAATGTATAGACTTGACTTTTGGAGATTTATTAATGTATGATCACAACAAACGAAGGAAAACATTTCTCCTTCGAGGATCAATCTAGAAAGAATTCGGTTAATCCATGTCTATTAATCATCTCTCCATTTTACGAACACTTCATCAGTTCTAAATCTCTGTGTACACACAGTATCAGCCAATTCGTTAACTTGACCTGTTCTATAGCTCAATAACCCAGCATGAGCAATCATTATCCCATTATCAATACAAAATCGCTCATCAGTTGCAAAAATTTGACCATTTTTACGATCTTGAATCATTAGTTTCATCATTTCTTGTAATCTTTCATTTGATCCTACACCACCGACAATCAATACTTGATTGCTATCAATGTGAGCCAACGCTCTTTCAGTTATTTCTACCAACATACTAAATAAACTCTCTTGTAGCGAGAAACATAAATCTTCAGCAGTGATGGCTTCACCTGTTTCTTCGTCTATCAAAGTCTTTTGTTGCTTACCAAACATACCTTTAGCTATTTCGTCAATATGTGCTAATATACCAGACATTGATAAATCCATTCCTTTAACCGTATATGGTAAACTTATTAAATGTTTGCCCTTTTTAGCCATCTGCTCAATATTATAGCCTGGAGCAGGTTCATTGGGAATTTTCAACGTACGTGCAAATCTATCTAAACAATTACCGATAGCGATATCAAGAGTTTCTCCAAAAATACGATATCTTTGTTTTGAATATGCAATAACTTGGGTATTCCCACCACTTACATACAACACAACTGGGTTATCAGCTCCAGTGATTTCTCTACCCATTTCTATATGCCCGACACAATGATTTACTCCCACGATAGGAATTTCCCACATCTGTGCTAAAGTTCTAGCTGCGATGACAACGCTCTGTAATGGTGCTCCCATTCCTGGTCCTTGTGTAAAACAAATACAATCTATATCATTACCGGTTATCTTAGCTGTTGCCAATGCACGCTTAATTATACGTACAACCCAATTTCGGTGGTGTCTTGCAGTATCTCTTGGTAGGAATCCTTCACCTGGTGGTGTAATGTATGTATCTCTGATGTTTGATAACACCTCTGCTCGATTAGTCTGCGAAAGTGGTCCCTTGTTGTGCTTGATTACACCAACACCTAGTTTGTTGGCTGAGCCTTCCAATCCAAGGGCTATGTAATGATCTTTTCCTGGCTTGAGATACTGATCTAGATCGACTGTCATAATTGATTGATTGATTGATGAAAAACAGAAAAATTCGTGTTGCTCGACCAAAATTTGATGGTTTTGATGGGCTTCAAAATGTAAACAAATCATATTTAAAACCAAAACTCTTCTACAAGAAACCACGGAGACATGTCATTAGCAGATCAATTAAGTAGGACGAATCAGTCAATAAGGTCCATCAAGGAAAACAAATTTACAACATCAAGAATGTTCACGAATGCAATCGTGAATTCACCGAATATTACTTCATTATTGAAGGATCCAACGTATGATGAAAGTCTATTGTATAAGATATCCAAACCTAAACGAATGCTTGCACTTGGGAGGAGGAGTAACAAGATAGAGGAAGCTCTAATGGACAACACACCGGAGCGAATAGATGGGAGAACGATATATGAAGAACATGAGTATAATGATGAAGATCTTGATCAGCCAGTCGTTCGATTACCTGAATTGAAATACAGCGACGATGAACCCGAACCAATACTAAACATAGACGATTCAGACGATGTACATGAAATAATTGAGGTGACTTCAGATGTAATCTTGAAATATCCAAATCTAATAGAGAACTATGATGACATAGTACATAAACTAAATCAATATCAACAAAACATCAAGCACATGAGCGAAGAGATTGAAGAATTGGAGAAGGAATTGGATGAACTGAAGAAGATACTAATTCTGAACTATAATGTTAGTATCAGCCCGAGTAAGAGGTCATTGGTTTCTGACGATGATGAAATGATTGATCTTGATAATGCTATACGGCGAGAAGAGGAGGAGATAAGTCAACTAGAAATGAAAATATATGAAAGATAAGAGGGGTTGGAGTAGGCTCAATAGCAATAGCGATCTACTAAATGAAATTTGACCTCATTCAATGTATATCATCTGCGTGGTTGTATAAGTAGTGTCTTCTTCCAATATTCCGACTAAATAGATCCACATTAATACAACTACTGAAAATTAGTTCAATAACCCATTATACATTAATATTTATACAAATATACAACGTAAGCTAGACTCCTCAGATAGAGGTAAGGATATCAGAATCACCAGCGTCCAAAATAGATAAAGTACCAACTCTGAATAATTTACCACAAACGGTACCTAATTCGTTGTTACCACCTTGGAAGTAGTAAACTGGGGTTTTAGATAACATAGCATAGTACTCCAATTCAGATTTTCTTAAAACTGGAGTATTAGCAGCAATGATAACTAATTTAGCTTTACCGGTTCTTAAAGATTTAACAACTGACTTGTAACCTAAGGTGTATTTACCCGATTTAATGGTTAAAGCTAACTTTGAGTTAATGTTTTCTTGGTTCTTGGTTGATTTTGGGGCCTGTCGCATGTTAGTATGGATGTTCTAAGGTCTGTTTGTTCTCCTTTGATATTAATATTTCCCACATCCAAATCGACCCGTATCGAACTGAACTTATGCGTTTGGACTCATTGTTTATGGAATATCAAAAGTATGCCTCCTCGGCTATTAAATTATACTGACCATCTCTGTGTTTGTTATGTAAGTATCACTCCGGTCTTGATGTGAAGAAAAAACAAGCAATAAGAAGAAAGAAATGAAAGCTGTATTGGGAAGAGTATTGAAAAAAAAAATCTCACTAAGACAGAACCAACTGCGACAAACTATGCTGAAGAGGATTAGTATGTATGCATGGATGTATAAAACAATTACTGTTACGTTCACGTGCATAGGATTAGGTTAGTACTGTATATAATATCTCTTAATAAAAGATGGAAAATTTCTTCTCATAGTTAACGTTTTCCACTATTGCATGGAGTTTGGTAGTCTCATTCATTCGCTTTCTCACTCAGAATTCTCACGCTAACAAAAAGCAAAAGTTGAAAATCTATCAACTAAATTTCGACCTTTTTAGAAAGACCAGCCAAACAATAGGTATGTGGGGTCCCTATATCCAGATAATGAATTACGTGGAATACAGCGTGTCCTGAAGAATGAGTGAAGAACTTCAAGTGGATAGAACAAGCTGATACGAGAAGTAAGAGATCTGAGTCGATGATGGTATGAACCACCACCATATACGATATATAACTCCCCGTTTAAATGGTATCCCTTAGTTTCAACGGTATCAGTCAATTATATATAGATGAAAAGAATATGTCGAACATCTAAAGGAGATGGCGAAAGTTGGTGTCGACAAGCTTTACATTATAATAATAGCAGCTAAGCTTTTCGTACTTTATTCAAGTCAAGGGCAACTGATATTCCAAAGTAATTTTTTTGAATGCCATTACTAACTAATTAATTTAGAAAAATGAAGATCGAAGTTGACTCCTTTTCAGGTTCCAAAATTTACCCAGGTAGAGGTACTTTATTCGTCAGAGGTGACTCAAAAATTTTCAGATTCCAATCATCCAAATCTGCTTCTTTATTCCAACAAAGAAAAAACCCAAGAAGAATCTCATGGACCGTTTTATACAGAAGACATCACAAAAAGGGTATTTCTGAAGAAGCTTCTAAAAAGAGATCAAGAAAAGCCGTTAAACATCAAAGAGCTATTGTTGGCGCTTCGTTAGAATTAATTAAAGAAAGAAGAAGTCAAAAGCCAGCTGAAAGAAAAGCTGCTAGAGACGATAAATTAGCTAAAGATAAAGAAGCTAAAAAAGCTGCTAAGGCTGCCAGAAAAGCCGATAAAGCTAAATTAGCTGCTTCAGGTGCTTCGGTTGTTTCTAAACAAGGTGCTAAAGGTTCTTTCCAAAAAGTTAAAGCTACTTCCCGTTAAATAACTTAAACTACCAATGTTCTTGTATTTTTACTTTTAGGGGTTTTAACTTAATCATATGTATACACATAATATTATATATATGTACAACGTAAAATTTAATGGAAACTTGCTATTCGACTATTTGTATCACTCTACAGTAGCTTGTACTCTCCAAATGTAATTCTACCTTTCACCTCACTATAGCTTAGTATTACTTTCGTGGCTTCGTTAACTCTGAAACCGAAATGAAAGGACTCGGTAGTATGCCCATATAGTAGCAGTACAGCACCTTTATAGTTTAAAACTACAATGAACCCAGCATAGAAGTTAGCATCAAAGCCGAAAATCAAACTCTCCAAATATTGGCCATATTCAACCCCATCTACATCACGTATATTGTTCACAATCTCCCATGCCAATTTACTTCGTATTATTTGCTCACCATTACCTGAACACATACAACTGATCTCCACATCATCAAATCTCTTGAAAGCAATTGCTGCTCCGATCACACCAGCACAACCTATTCTTCCGGGCAATTTGAAGAAATTTCCGCCCGATGAAGTAACCATCATTGTTTCATCCTTAATATGAATTATGCCAATTGTATCAGTGACTTCGTCTTTAAATTTGCCCAGGAACACCTCGTTCTTATACTTCTCATACGTCCTCTTTGCCTTTTTGGATACCAAGTTGTCTTCCTTAATGTCAATGATACTGTTCAAGCTTCCACAATGCAACATCACAGGTTCCGATAACTGATCATCTGACGCATACAACCCATTGATCTGCTCAAACACACTTAACATCTCCTTTGTAGGGTATTTGCAGCTCAACCCCACAAGAGATCCTTGCGTATTGCCCCGTATGAAACTAGCATCACACTCAACTTTCCCATTTATGTTCAATGAAGATCCATATCCTGAATTTGTCAATGGCGAGGATTCAGTTACTTCGCTGGCTTCAATCAAGGTTTTCTTAGCTAGTGCTTTCCGTAGTAGACCTTTGTATTTTGATACTTGGTTGGAGTGGGAGCCTGCTCCTATGTGGATTATCAAGATATCCCTCATCCACCAATTGTAGTTCAGATTGAATTTTTTTGCAACGCATAAACCTTTATTCAATTTACGAATGAAACAATCAACTTGAGAACCACATTCACCAGCCAGACCCAATAAATGCTAGCTCGCAGTTGGCGTTGTACTAATTGAAACTTGGCATTTGAAGCAGAACACTGTACAATCTTGTTCGAGCTACCGGCCAAACATGCTGTACGTGCATATCTAATCTCAAAATAACCTGGGCCCTTGCAATTTAGAGACGCAAAACCTTTCATTTCAATATTCATAGCGTTCTAGCACTTTTCTATACAAATTGAAGAGCATAACAGACTTGCAACCTTTTACGCTGGCATTGTCTGTTAACAAAGTCGGTCAGGAAGAAATTTTAGTTTGCATTATTCCTGTGCAACAAAAGGAGATATCTAGAATAATCATCGACTTCACAACTGAACAGTTCAATAAATGAAAATGATTGCTAGCTACTTTTTATCATTTACAGAATCTGAGAAAGTCAGAATTATAGTACTGAAATATAATAGTACATTTAGGGTCCTAGCTTTCCTTCAACGACCTCAGGATCTGTAAGAGAAAGACACTGATGCAAAATCACGTGGTTGTGTGATTTGAACAAATTGCTAATGAAATAGCAGACTGCGATTTATTGGTTAGTAATGGTGAGAGCAAAGGTGGGCATTATTGATCTCTCGGGAATGCGATTACAGTTCTGAATGCTCAGGTGATAATTTACTTTGCATGCCGCTAGGTGTGTTGATGATATTCGCCTTGGGTGGTTTAATCATTTTGGTCACCCCCCTCTTCTTGGACGAGAGACATAAACCATTGAGGGCTCTAAAGTTCATTGGAATCGTTTCACAATGCACCCATGAGTTGCATCATCCTAAAACAGATAGTACAAAAAACAGTGGCAATAGTTACTTGAATTGTTGATATGTAGGCTTCTGTGACTGACCTGCCTCTCAAAATACAAATTACTTTGACATCGCCATGGGTAACTTTATTTCTTTTGCAGCCGATGCTTTCGACATCAGAGGCTTCTTTCTTTCCGACACCTTTATATTATCAGTCCCAACGAGACCAAACTTGGTTGCAAAGCCAACTGTTTTCTTCAATGTCTCAGCCGAACATCCTTGTCAGATCCTAATTGCAACCACGAGGTAACCACTCGTATTCCTCCTCTCCGGATGGTTCAATCCCCGAATAGCCTTGTGATAGTCAAAATGTAATTTCAAATTTCAAGACGGAAGCCACGTTCCCTCTTGAGTACCCTCACTTTACTCTCCTCAAACTACATCTCAATTCAATAAATATATTTTCAATCGCCAGTGCATTCCACGTTGTTGTATGCAGTACAATTGTCTTCAAACTCTTGAAAGATAAGACTTTTATTCAACAAGTAACCCAGATATACAATGGGATACCTTGAATAGAACCGTAGAACAGCACATCATATCACATCAACTCTTAGCAAATGCCACTATCTTTCAAACATTTCAACTACTTTGGCTATGGTGTTTATCATGATATCAGAACAAGGTTGCCGTATTACAGGTCAGATTTTAAAGATGCTTTCAATTACAGAGTAATTCCATCAACTACATTCATATTCTTTGCTAACTTACTACCAGCAATTGCCTTTGCTCAAGATATGTTTGATAAGACGGATAACGCGTACGGTGTGAACGAAGTGCTTATGTCTTCTGCACTAGCTGGTGTTATATTTGGTTTGCTTTCAGGTCAGCCACTATGTATTGTTGGAGTGACTGGTCCCATTTCCATATTCAGTTACACGGTGTATGAGTTGATAACTCCTAGGGGAACACCTTATTTTCCATTCATGTGCTGGATTTACTTGTGGTCAACGCTCTTTCACATATTGATTGCCGTAGGAAATTACATATCGTGGATGCGAATCATAAGTTTGTATTCATGTGATGTTTTTGGATTTTTCATCAATATGGTGTATATTCAAAAGGGCATACAAATACTAAGTAATCAGTTTGATGATATTGATTTGGCAAGCGGGTATTGCTCAGTTATGATTACCTTATGTATGGTTATCATTGGTGTTGGATCAGCTGTCTTTGGGAATTACTTGCATTACTTCAAACCATGGGTCAGAAAAGTATTTGTCGATTATGGAGTTGTTGCGCTGGTTATATTCTTTACTGGATTTATACACTTCGGTGGGAAATTGGGAGTTACCAAGTTGGCTACCCTACCTATTACAAAATCTTTTCAGCCTACAAAGGATGGTACGATGAGACCACATGGTTGGTTTATTCATTTTTGGCCCGGTGACAGTATTGATGTCGGCGATGTGTTTTTGGCAATCCCGTTTTCTATTTTACTAACATTTTTGTTCTATTTCGATCATAATGTATCATCATTAATGTGTCAATCGAAAGAATACCCGTTAACTAAACCTGCTTCTTTCCATTGGGATTTCCTACTTCTAGGTATAACGACGGGCATTGCTGGTATTATGGGAATTCCACCACCAAATGGATTAATTCCTCAAGCTCCGTTACATACAGACTCACTAGTGGTTTATGATAAATCGGGTAAAAAACTATCAGTAGTTGAGCAAAGAGTTACCAACACATTGCAAGGAGCAATGACTTTTGTAATGATGACAAGACCATTCTTGGTCGTATTGGGTTTAGTTCCACAAGCAGTACTATCAGGTTTGTTTTTCATCATGGCTATTACTGGATTGCATGGAAACATCGTGACGAATAGAATACGATACTGTTTCTTAGACAAAGATTACATCGAAAATGACCCACAATGTCCACAAGTTTGGAAAGACATCCACAAGTTACCGACAAAGAAGTGGTTTTACACATATACATTTTTAGAAGCCATAGGTGGTGTTGCAGAATTTGTCATAACTCTAACGAAAGGTGCAGTAGGATTTCCTGCTGTTTTGTTATTTTTAGCTTTATGTGCGAAATGGATATGGCCATTATTCATCCCTAAGGAAGAATTGGCAAGGTTGGACGGAGAGGTTGCTGATGAGTTCATTGTCAAGAACTTCACAGTTGCAGCCGATGAGAAGAACAGAAGGAGAAGAAAAGATGAGGAAGAGAAAGTCGATACTGATGAAAATGAAACTTTCTCAATTAACTACGAAAGAAGTGGTAGCGGAAGTGATTGAAATAAATATCGATGTATGGTATAGCATGTTCGAGCTAAACTATGTTTGTCGATCGATTTATGTCAACTTTCTTAGTATTATTTATTTATATACCCCAATAGAAGCCAACTTATTAAGCAGGTTGAATCCTTTCCTTATCGTACGTTTTGCAATTTGATATATAGCTACCACTTCATTCTGTACATGTGGACACAGGTTTTTGCATCAACTCCTTTTTCATTTTTTAATTACCAGCGTCACGAAATTTCTAACCCCATTCTTTCATCTCTGCTGTTCTTATCATCATCAACATCATGTCGTACAACTTTGCCAACAAAATTGCCATAGTCACTGGTGGCCTTTCAGGTATTGATCTTTCAACAACAATAAAACTCTTGAAAAACGGGGCAAAGGTGATTATAGGCGATCTTCCTTCATAATACAGACGTCGACCCTACCTTACAATCAATTCGCAAGAAGTGTAATAATCATGAAATGAAATTCTTACGTACTGATGTTGCATCGTACAAGGATAATGTCAACCTTCTCGATTTTGCACAAGATGAGTACAAAGACTTGAACTATGTGGTTGCAAATGCTGGAATAATAAATACGACGGTACCAGGGGCTCAAGAAACATTCGAGCAATTCAAAGAAGGAATTGATGTTAATTTGAATGGACTTTTTACTTTAAACAAATTGTCAATTAATTACTGGGAGGAATTCAACAAGTCCGGAAATATCGTTAACATGGGCTCAATATTTGACCGTGTGGGAGACTATGGATTGGCCAACTTATGTGCATCAAAGGGCGGTGTGAAGCTATTAACGCAAACATTGGCATTGGAATACACCAAAAAGGGGATTCAGGCAAACTCAGTGAATCCAGGATACATTGACACTCCAATCTTGGAGACATCGGGTGTTAAAGTGTATGATGAATTGGTTCCAAAACATTCCATTGGTAGATTAGGTGAGCCTGGTGAAGTAGCCAATGCGATTGACTTTCTTCTCAGCGATAAAGCTAGCTTGATCACTGGTAGTTCTCTTTTAGTGGACGGTGGGTATACTGCTCAATGAACCAATAAATATGGATTTTGCATCCAACCGCGTAGGAAAAAACTGTATACGAATCACATCTCATCAAAATGACCTCGATAAGTGATCGAAAGAGAATTCTTAATGCATTGGAAGACGACTATAGATCGGATTTAGCCGTACATTTGTATAGTGCGTTTCTACTACGTCGAGTTAATCCAAATTTTCCTAAGCCTGGATGGTCAAATTGGCCGTTACAATTTGATAAAGTGCCCATCCCACAAACAAATTACGAAGACAACATAATAAATGAGGAATTCGATGACGATATAGATACTTATCAGAAAAAATACGAGAACGATTTTGAAGAGTATCGTAAACTGGTAGTCAGACCGCATAGGAAGCAAAAGTTGTCTGTTGATGGTGAAGATGATAATAACAGTGATGAGAGTGACGAAAGTGATGAAAGTGAGAGTGGAAGTAGTGAAGAGAAGACCGTTGATGTTGATATATCGAGACCAATAGTAGAGATATCCTATCAAGAACCAATTCCAAATGCAAAACAAGCACTCATTAATTCAATAGCATCAAGTATACAGGATAAAATTCAGGATAGGATAAAGTCGCTAAGGAAGAAGGAAGAAATAGACTCAAATTTGGAGATAAGTGATTCAATCTTCGAAGATCCAACATTGATTCATTTATCAACCCAATTTGCAAATAGATTCACGTCGATGATCGACATTTTGATGAATTCAAAACCTCGAAACTGGCAAAATGTAATTCAGGCAGCTGTACAAAATGACATTTCTCCCTACAAAACAATGAACACTGCATTATACAAGAACCTATATCGGAACTGCGAAGACAAGTTTGCAAATATTGACTACAAATATGAATTTGAGGAAGACGAAAATGATGTGATTACGCAAGATGGATTTAATGTTGTAGAATACTTGAAAAAGTTGAAAGATGAAGTTCCTGCAAAAGGTCAAAAGGATTATGAGCTGCTAGCTGAAAATCATTTGAATGAACTAAACTTACAGAATACCAAGAGAGAAAAACTCAAACGAGATATTTTTAAACAGTTGGAACTTCAGGATAAATTTGAAATGATATCGTGGAGTCATGAACAGGAATGTGAAAGCAAAAGGAAGGAATCAAAAAGTAACACTAAAGATTTCAAAGAAAGTCTATTAAATTCAAATAATCTCAATGGAGATACGTACATTTTATGATATTTAACATGTAAACTTTCTGCCCCTATACAAAAACTAATTAAGGGGAATAATATGTATAACCTAACTAAAATTCAAGTATTTCTATCGTAATACCCCTATACCTCTATTCCCATGATCTCTCTATTTCGTTAATTTCTCTTTTCAAAAGTGCTTGCAATTTCAGTTCCAAAAATAACATCCCAAAATCTTGAAGTAACACCAAACCCCATTTCATAATTTTTATAGTGATGTTCTAGATGGTAGGTTTTTAAGTCATGGAAGAATTTAGGTAATCTAGTATGATGCAATACATAATGTGTAACATCATACATTATATAACCAAGAGTTCCACCTGCAAATCCTGAACAAGCCATATAAAAAGGGAAAACATTGAAAACTAGTTTATAAAATGGGAATGCTAACACAACAAATAAAGCTGGAGGCAAAACCAATCTATAACCATCCATTGGTAAATAGTGATGAATTCCGTGCAACAAGAAATGTACACATAAGGCATAAGGGTGGTCAGGCAAATAAGCATCTAAATGGAACAAGAATCTGTGCAAGCAATATTCGACCAATGTCCAAACAAATAATCCCATTACCCAAAAACTTAAAGCTATGATCGGATTTTGGTTAACAAATCCAACATAGAAAATATACATATTTGGAGGCAACCAAACTAATGGAACAACCCACCATGGTGTTAATGATATTGGTTCTAAGAAATTTCCAAATAATGGAGCCGAACCTTTACCATAATGTCTTGGTCTGTGAACTTGATCCAAATAAAAATCCTTGGAATAATTACTAGTCAATAGTTGCATTAACAAAGGTTTGTTCAAATCCAAAAATTTGTGTTTTTTGGCATCCTCTTGGAAATCAGTTTGAATAGATAATTTCTCAATCGTAGGCAACTGATCATGAAACTCATACATATCGTAGTCATCATGCAACTTGACTTCGACTGGGGTTTTATTTCTATTATTCAATAACTCTCTTTCTTCTTCCTCCGTTGCTAAATATCCAACCAACATCCCATCATCTAGCATCTCATAAGCACTCTCTGAATGATCATGGCTGGTTTGGTCAGCCATGATCTTAGTCACATCCTTACCAGCGTATGGCAATATTATATCGCGCCCAGCTGGATGTTCGTCAAGGAAACCAGTGACATTGTAAATTTTTCTTTGATAAAGTGTAACCCAACAATCTTTTCCTGTGGAGTGTTTAGCAACCTCGGTTGTCGACAATAATGGTAAGCTTCTGGCCATATAGAATAGGTACTAGTGTATTGAAGAAGGGAGATGCTGCTTTGAAAAGGACTCTGTGTTATTGGGTGAAAAATGAAACTTGTTATACTTGAATTTGTTCTGTTTGCGTTTTACGCGATAATTTTTGCGTGGTGTGATTATTTATGGTATGTCTTATTCTTCCGACTAATGCGAGTCTTCCGTCAAACGTACGAAGGTTTACTTCGAGGGTCGTCACTGGCCACTGGGCCCATCGGCGAAGAAAGCACGCCATCAACGGTTTAGCTATACGATGGTACTCAGTGTAGCTGCAACTATCGTGCCACCACAGGGCGCGAGTTATGCATAAGCTGCCTTGCTCTCAAAAAGAGGCATCAGCTGTCAACTACGAAGTGGACTTCCATTCAAAAGAGGAAACTTATAAACTGAAACCAGTAATGCATTTACAAATTCGATTGTCCTTTATTTGGAATGTATAGTGTGTCTATATATATGCGCGGGCTTCTTTATTTAATCTTCTATGCCTGAAGTATGCGTATTGTCAGTATCACCCATATCTAAATCAATAGCTATAGGATCATCATCATCGTCATCATCTCTACCATGGCCCATATTATCGTCCAATATAATATCGTTCTCTCCAAAAATCATTTCGACTTTCTTACCTTGATCATTCTCCTCGTCGAATCCTTCTCTATTCCCTTCCTCTTCCCCATTCATGCTTTGCTGCTCCAAATGCAAAGTATGGTCTACCAAATTCAAATATGCGTACATGAAATTTGACAATAAGACTTGCTCCCTTAAAGATCTTTTTGGATTTGCCAATTTCAAATGTGAAAGTCTGTAAACGGCTCTTTCAACATGGACCGGGAATCTATAATCAAGCATAACTAGTGTAGACTGTGACGGTGGTGGTAATGGGAACCCAAAAGCTGAATCTGTAAACTCGATTGGCTGATTGGCTTTTGATGTACGTTTGATAGATTTCTTTAATTTCTCTTGAATATCTAGTTTTTCACGATTGTCATCTATTGCAACCTCTTTGATTTCATGTTCGGTTTCTGTGGCTTCCTCTTGTTTAACTATTTCTTTCTTCTTGTGACGATTACGTTTATGCTTCTTGCTAATTGACTTTTCCTTTGGTAAATCATCAATTACTCTCTCCTCCATATCAGAATTTGGTGAAGTTGTTTCATCTCTTATTGACTGTCCTGATGATTCGGTAATTTCATATTTATTAGCATCACGAGTGAAATCATCATTGTCACGAAATTGTTCAATCTTAAATTCACGAACAGGCGAGGTCTGAACTTCTGGGTATGCAGTCCCTCTTTCCTTAATGTCTTCTTCTGAGTGACGATGAAGAATCATGACATTTTCCTTATCTTCAACATTGTAATCACTAGAACTGATTTGAGATTCTTCAGTCACTAACTTTGAGGGTTTTGGTTTTCCTTTGTTTAAATGCTCTCTATCGACCAACTTAGCTATGGATTTCTTCTTAAATAATCCACTGCTTTTGGTCTTGATTACTTTCGATTCATTGTCAGATTCGTAATCAACTGTGACACCTGATTCGAGTGAATATACAGGTTGTGGACTCGATCCAGGTGGTTTTGCTTTCTTCTTGAAAAACTTAGACAAGACATTTTCTTTTTCTGTAGATTTAATGGAATTAGCATCTTGAACTTCTGACTGCTGCTGCTGTTGTTGTAGTTGTTCTTGTTGCTGTTGTTCAGTTGTCAATTCTGGATTTGAGAAAGACCTAGCTGGTACTTTATCTGTTGGCAATGGTGGTAAATTGGCACTTTCTACTGACGACAAACTAGAAGAACGTTCACGCAACCAACCCCAAGATTTTTTCTTCTTCAATTTCTTACTTGGGTCTTCAAGAGTGGAGGGAGTCGATGTCGGTGATCCAGAGCCGGCTAACAATCCAAATGACTTTTTCTTTTTCAAACTCTGAACAGATGGAACTTCTCCACTTGAATCAATATCCTTAGTTTTCTTATTCTTTGGATGTGAATTTTTGATACCCATTTTTTCTTTATAATTGTCAGAATCAATAATTTCCAAATTGGGATCCTTATTAAAAAGCTTGGTTTTAACTCTAGAATCACTTTTGATTTTGGGAGCATTTGTGGTCGTACTTGTCGTAGTATTTTCAGGATTGATGTCGTGATAATCATTATAGGATGTATTAGCCTTTTTCTGCTTTACTTCATCGAGATATAATGTAGGTGAAGGAAATGCAGACAAAATAGATCCAGAATCAACCACATTATTACTGATATCAACATCTGCTTGATTGTGTAATTGTTCAATATTTAAACCCGAATTTTGTACATCATTTTCAAAAGAATACACAAGTGGTGGTAAATGTAAAGGTTTTGAGGACAATTGTAAATCTGGTTCTTCTTTTGTAAATCCTTCCAAAAGTTTCTGATGGTGTACCTCCACTCCTTCTTCATCAGATAAATCAAGCAACTGATTTTCAATCATTGGAAGGCTTCCAAGAATATCATGGTCAATCTCGAACTCGGGTGTTGACTGTTTAACAGGCAGAATTATCAAATCTTCTTTATCGTATTCATTATCATGTTCATTATTTTGAACCTCTTTACCTAATTCTCTCAAAACCTGTTTTTCTATTCCTAATGAGTCATCTATTGATAGATCTTGATAACTCAATTCAAAACTAATATCCGATTGTGGAGGAGCTGTTTGCTGTTCTGGTTTTTGTAAGTTCGTTTCTCTTCTATTTGAACCATCAGATTTATTTAAACTTTCTTTGAACTCATTAATCTCTGATCTCAACATATCTAAATTTTGATTCAATTGCTGGGACTTAGGTGGAAATGAACCGGTTAGATACGGTTGGTGCAACCTTTGCTGTGACATTTGAAGGTTGTTATTCAGACTAACTAGATCTTGTTGTTGATGATGATGACGTAAACTCATTGTATGATCATATTCTCTTGGATCTTTTAGATCCCTTTCTCTTCTATGGCTTCTGTGATGATGTCTAGTGTTTTGTTGATACCCCAGTAGTATATAATCATTAATATTTGCATTTGATGCAGAAGGCATTCTTTTATCCAGACGGTGAGGTTGATGTGCTGGTATAGGCAGTTGTTGCTTAAGGTTTCGCCTTGAATGAGAAGGTTGCTGAAGTTGATCCTGTTGGTATTCGGTTCTTCGTCGTAATTGCTGGAGCTTTTGCTGTTGGTGCTGCTGTTGCTGTGGTTGCTGCTGTGGTTGTTGTTTATGAAATTGTAGATCGTATCCTAAACGCGGAGACTTAGGAAGTACAGGGGCTTGTTTTGACCTTGACTTTGACTCGAGAAGGGGTACTTCTCTGAGTTTAGGTTTGTTAGTCTTCATCCCCTTCATACGGCTAAAATCAAGAGTCGTTGATGCTGTTGGATATGGATTACTTGATACACCAGGACTATTCATTATTGGACTTGTAATAGATGGATCAAGTGTTGACAGAGATCTTTTTGGTTTGATTCTTTGTCCAGTAACGATAGGGGCTTGTGAATCGATTGGCTTTTTATAGCTGAACAAAACCTGAGAATCACGAGCATTATATCTCCTTGTTGTCGTTGTAGGAGATGCTGGTGGTACTTGCTGAACAATGGTATTTAATCCTATTCTCGGTGCCGGCTCTGGAATACCTCTTTTTCTATAATCAGTTCTCCTACTTCTCCTCAATGCAAAATCGTGGGATTTATTAACGTCATTAGGTAACGAATATGGTTGATTGACGTCATCGAGTAGGGTAGTTGATTGAGTTTTCTTCTTAGCTTCGGCTTCAAGTTCAGCTTTCAACAATGATTGTTGAAATTGTTGTTGTAAGCGTTGTTGTAAATGCAATGTGGTTGTTCGTGGAGGATTCATTGGATCATATACATTTGGTGATGAAGATGAATTATGTGAAGGTGAACAATTCAATTCATCAAATGCTAATTTTTCAACATCGGTATAACCTAACGAAGAAGATGACAATGTCCTGGCTAACGTAACGGCATCATTCTTGTCCATACCTGCTAATTTAGATAATTGTTCTAATTCATTAGTCAATTCACGTAGCGAAGGGTTCAGGTATCTCTTGTTAGTTTGTTGTATGTACCATGACTCTCGCTTCTTGGAATCTTTCAGAGGTGAAATTGATGAAGACGAGAGTGAAGATTTTCTGGATAGATTATTATTGCTAAGTTGATCCTTCTCAGGTGATTGCGATGTCCTATATTGTCTCTCAAAAAGATGCCCTTGTGATCCTGGAGTATTCTCTTTCTCAGCTTGTTCGTGTTGGATTTGTTCAATAGTATCCTTTGACGTGACTGATGATTGACGAGAAAGTGTAGATTTTCTAGTTAGTGACGATTTTTTTGACAATTTTCTATCCAAAATTTCTTCAACTTGAGTCTTAATTAAGGATTTAAAAGATTCAGGATTTACTTGCGGATGAACATTTGCAGGTAGCCACATTAGCCCTTGTGAACTATCAAGAACTTGATCTTCAGCTGCATCAAAAAATACGTCATGGCTCTCGGCTGTCACTATACTTGAGTTGTCATAAGAAATACTTGCTTGTTGTTTTACAGGACTTGGAGATTTTTTAAATGGTGGGGGTTGTGGTTCATTGTTTTGATTTGGTCGTAGTGATGAAGAGGAGCCAGTTGAAAAGTTGAAATGCAGATGTGGTTGTTGTGTCTGACTCTGAGGTATTAAATCTTCATCATAAAATCCACCAACAGGATGAATGTTGCTTGTTGAAAAAGGATCTATCTCGTCCATAGATCCAGGTGGCAAATCAGGATCATAATGCATCATATGGCCAATCGATAGCCTTTTCAAAGCAGCCACCATTTTCTTTTCTTGTTCAAGATCCTGAACTGCTGATTCATAATTTGGATCATTCAGAAATGATGAATTTGGCAGTGACATTGTTTATTCATAGGTAAAATGTGACTAATAAATGAGCGACTGTAAAAAGGAGTATAGATTAGATGGATTAATAAAACGAATGACAATCTCAAAATTATATAGTGGTCTCTTGGAAAGCACTGGCTGTATTTCTGACTTATTAAGGAAGGGGAGAAAGTACGAGTAGGGTCCAAATTGATCTGTATTGAATCACTGGTTCTGTTAAGCTTAATTGACCTTTGCGACAACGGTATTACTGTTTTGATGCTAACGAAGTGATGGATCGGAAGGGATCTACGTTGTTGTTGATTTTCGATACTTTGTCAGGATCAGCAGTAAAAATTTGTTGTTTATATTTGTAGGAGGAAAAAACTGCACTGTTAATTTTACGTGTTTGTTTTTCACTTGTGCTTAAACGATATTTGCAGTTCCTAACGTCCACCAAATTTGTACTCCATTGCTCTACCACAATTGCTAGTCAACCAGTGTAAGTTAAATGGCACTGACCATCCAATCAACGACGCTTGTGATGTATCCCCACTTTGGTCTTGAAGGATGGGCTTCACCATGTTTGCGTACGTGTTTCTGTCCCTATCGTTCTCTCCTATTTTATTATAGATTCTACCAGGAGGCAATGCTTGGCAATTACCAAGTTTACATCTTCGCTGAGCAGTATACCTCTCACGCTGCACGTAGTGTTACAGGCACAAATGTGGGAGACAGAGTTTATTTATGATTGTACTGGGTGTGAGATTGACAACTCATCTTTATTCTATTAATTCTATATAGCTGTTGATTAAGCCAACAGCTATCAACAGGTAGTATATCAATTGTTTCATTACGCACTTGCAGCTTATTTTAAAGCTTGGGAAGCCGAACAAGTTGCAAATGGCATGTAATATGATGGTAGTCCACAAATTCCCTGTTCTCAAATAGATGTGGTTTGCCAAAATTCCAAATATTGAAGTATATATAAACTGAAAAACCGTTGATACTACTATTTGTAGAACTGATATGTTACGTTGATATGAGTGTACGGCATGATGAATATGAGCGACACCAAATAAATATGGGGTATATTTAAAAAAATCCGTGTTCTTCACCACTAGTAAAATCATGGCTCTATATATCAATTCTTCGGAAATTGGGGCTAGGACGTAGTCTCTGACATGATAAATCAAGGGATCTTCAAAATAGATAAACTGCGTATCTCCAATCAAGTATTGATAAATAGATGAGGAATACAACACCAATATAAAAACCAAAGCATGTTCCATATTTTTCAAATCTTCCCAAATATCATGAGTTCTTGTAAACCCGGGGAGTAGTCCCATGGAACGTATGTTCTTCAAGTATGATTCTTCCATCATATTGGGTACGATGATCAAAAGTAAAATGCATAAAAATACCACTCTTATAATCCTATGACGAATCACGTCTATGTCATCTCTGTGTTTATTCTTTATTGATTTTGGTTGGTTGGTATATATCGCAATCACGTATGATGTTGCAATCAACAATGCTAGGAATTGAAGGTACATTGAATGACGAGATTAGACGAGTTGAGGTTTCAGATTTATGAAAATTTAAGTGTTTTTTTTCTCCAGATCAAGTTGATTTGTTGCAAAACAATCCTCACCAAATTATTGTAACTTGTACTGATCCACATTTGCATCATTTCGGAGGCATTAATTCATTCACCATGGAAGTAAAATTTGGAGTAAAGCGTCATCTCATCTCCAATAAGTGTATTGTTGAGAAGGTACTTTTTGAGCTTGGTAATCTTTTTGTAGCATTTCTACAAATAGGCATACGAGTTCAATAAGACTTGTTTGCCATTTCCACGTTCAATGTTGCGAATCAAATATGGACACCCTCGTGAAGTACGATGCTTCATCAATAGACCGGATCCATCTGGTATTCCTCGTGCACGATAATTAGGAAGCAGCATGGTGGAACCGTTGCCTGTGTTGTGTTGGTGGTACGCGCGCCCCAGTTTGGTCGAACCAATAAATCTCACCATAAATTTTCTGACTCATTTGCGGCTAATTGCTTATCGCAACTTAACTGCAGGTTCTTTATGGAGAATCAACCATCAAGATATTTTTAACCAGTACCAAAAAAAATTTCATATCCAATCTCCAAGTTAACAAAAAAGCGTTACGCCAATGTTGAGACTTTCAAGATCAAGATTTTCAACGACATCGTCCTTGTTTCGTGGACAAAATCTAACTGAAAAAATCGTACAGAAATATGCTGTGGGGTTACCCCAAGGCAAGAAGGTATACAGTGGAGATTATGTAACTATCAAACCTGCTCATTGTATGTCACACGATAATTCCTGGCCCGTCGCTACTAAATTCATGGGATTAGGTGCGACTAAAGTCAAGGATAATCGCCAAATTGTATGTACTTTGGATCATGATGTTCAAAATCAATCCGAGAAAAACCTTGAAAAATATAGAAATATTGAAAAATTTGCAGGGGAGCAGGGTATTGATTTCTATCCTGCTGGAAGAGGAATTGGTCATCAAATCATGATAGAGGAAGGTTACGCATTCCCGTCGAATTTGACTGTTGCTTCAGATTCTCATTCAAACACCTACGGAGGAATTGGATCATTAGGTACTCCGATTGTAAGAACCGATGCTGCTTCGATTTGGGCAACTGGTCAAACATGGTGGCAGATCCCACCTGTTGCAAAAGTTGAATTGGTTGGAAATTTGAAACCTGGTGTAACTGGGAAAGATATCATTGTTGCATTGTGTGGTATTTTTAATAATGATGAAGTATTGAATCATGCCATAGAATTCCTGGGTGACGGAGTCAAAGACTTGTCTGTTGACTATAGACTAACTATAGCCAACATGACAACCGAATGGGGTGCATTGTCTGGATTATTTCCAATTGATGAAACACTAATCAACTTCTATAAACAAAGATTGGAAAAAGTTGGCCCTAATCATCCAAGAATAAACACAGCTGCAGTCGATGGCTTTAAAAACAAAGTTGAAAGTGATGGGGATGCAGTATATGCAAAACACTTGCAAATTGACTTGAGCTCACTATCACCATACATTTCAGGGCCAAATTCTGTTAAGATTTCCAATCCATTGTCTGCATTATCTAAACAAAACATCAGGATCAACAAAGCATATTTAGTATCATGCACAAATTCAAGACTCTCTGATATTCAAGCAGCTGCCAATATTATCAAGGGTCACAAAGTTCATCCAAATGTTGAATTTTACGTTGCTGCTGCCAGTTCATTGGTCCAAAAAGATGCTGAACAACTGGGTGCTTGGCAAACTATCATTGATGCCGGTGCCAAACCATTACCTGCCGGATGTGGACCATGTATTGGTTTAGGAACAGGGTTATTGAAAGATGGCGAAGTTGGTATTTCAGCAACGAATAGAAACTTCAAAGGTAGAATGGGTTCAAAAGATGCCTTAGCATACCTCGCATCTCCCGAGGTTGTTGCTGCTTCTGCAGTATTGGGTAAAATTGGTGCGCCTGAAGAACTAAACAACGAAGTTGTTCATTCATCTCCTGATATTATCAAATCCATAGAAATCACAGCTCCCAAAGAACCTGTTGAAAGTGGAGTTGTTGATGTTTTACCAGGCTTTCCCAAATCTATCCAGGGTGAATTGATCTTGTGCAATGCTGATAATATCAACACTGACGGTATATACCCTGGTAAATACACTTATCAAGATGACATTCCAAAATCCAAAATGGCAGAAGTGTGTATGGAAAATTATGACTTTCAATTTAATTCAAAGACAAAACCAGATGACATTATCATCTCGGGATTCAATTTTGGTACTGGATCATCAAGAGAGCAAGCAGCAACATGTATTTTAGCTAGAGGTATGAAATTGGTGGTTGCTGGATCTTTTGGTAATATTTTCAGTAGAAACGCCATCAACAACGCGTTATTAACATTGGAAATTCCTGATTTGATCAACAAGTTGAGAGAAAAATACTCAGGAAACGACGAGTTGACCATACGTACTGGCTGGTTCTTGAAATGGGACGTGATCGAGGCACAAGTTACAGTAGCTGATATCAACGGGGATGTCGTCTTACAACAGAAAGTTGGAGAATTAGGTACAAACTTGCAAAATATAATAGTCAAAGGTGGTTTAGAAGGCTGGGTCAAATCCGAATTACAACAGTAAAACCACCTTGGGCCAGATCCCTCTGCATATAAAGGTATTTATTAAAGTTTCTGAAATTCTTAGTAAACAGATGTTGTAAAAACCAAATAACCCTTTTAAGTAAAGGTCCAAGTAGGTTTGTTCAGAACACGACTTAGAAAAAAGGTAATAGCATGGTTCGAAGAACATGGGTTCTATGTGCTACAAGTATGGTTTTATTGTTCTTCGAACAATGCCAAAAACTCCCACATGGCATTCAAAGCACCACCCTTCTTCAAAAGGCGCAATTACACATGTGTTCCATCCCTTCCGAGAGCCCGTCTGTAGCAAAACATATTCTATTTTTCAATTGCGAGGGTGTTTCCTTCTCTGTTGGATTGTCAAGGCAAGTTTGTTCTCTTGTTGTGAATCAAATCCATATCTGGCCCAAATAGGCAATCTACAAGAATAGAGGGGTAAGCATGAAAAACTGTGACAGCAGGATAAAGATAATATCCAATACATACGAACAAGTCACAAAAGTTTAAAGTAAGCGAATACTACGCTAACAGCTTCTACTAAAACATGAAATTATGAAATTTGAGTCACAGAAGTGGTTGGGGTGAATGACTAAGTATGCGAAAATTCAAGAGAGCAACATGTTTCCTACAGTCCACACAATTGGTCTCTTAATGTCAAACGCTTCAAGTTGTAGATCAGCAAATGTAACAGACTAAGTGCACGAAACCGAAAAACTTCACATGAAAAAAGTTGTAGACCAATGAGTGCGGGCTTTTACGCTAGTTGTTAGTATGATTGTAGCAAAGTTGTAACCAGCTAGTGAGTAAGTTTGTATCTGGTTGTGGAAATCTGCATTTGTAATTCAAACTGTAGGCAGTATGTAGTTTAAAGATAAGCTGTAGAACAAGCTGTAAGACCCTGTGTAATAATAAAACAATGCCAAGTGGTAGAAAACTTCACAGCTCGTTCAAATTATAGGAAGTTTAGAAGTAGAAGGAAAATGTGTGATGGCCTGTATATAACACTGTTTCGGAGTTTCCAGCTATCTACACAAAGACAAGTATTTTAGCCGCTGTAATAGAACATACATACTCCAATACTGTGCTATACTATAGGTTTATAAATATATAACCAACATTGATTCCATAATTTCTACAATTTATTGGTTGCCTCCTTTTCCAACCATATTTAATTACTGGTCTACTCCTTTAATCATTCCTCAATCAATCAAATCAATCCATCCAACCATATAACATCCCATCCACACTATGTCATTAATAACACCAATGTCCAATACCTTGTATAAAACAACTTCAAATGAAAGCATAGTTGAGAATGCTTATAGTTTGTTGGACTCGTTGTTATACTACGCAATGAATATTGTGTTGTTGATGATACTATTTACCGATTTAATTGTTGAGTTTGTCAATAATTGTATTCATAATTATAATATCGTTGTTTGTTCATTTAAACATAAATTATATAATAATATAAACTAAAAAGTACGTTGTTTTAAGTGATTTCCAGTTATACGAATGTTGATGAGTAAAGAGTTTTCTGGTTTTCTGGTTTTCTGGTTTTCTGGTCAATTTGGGTATTTTGATCAAGTTTTTATTCTTATATATACTATAGCTATTTAATTCAAAAGATGATTTATCTGATTTAGAAAGATTTGGATTCAATGGAAGTAATATCGTTGATTCCGTTGAGGCGATGGTTTTGATGAAAGTCAGAAATATGCTGATCGGTCTCATTCTATAGTTACTATTATAGTAAACTACTCCGCAACAACAGACTGTTTAATTCCGTATACTGGATTTTTCTTAATATTATAATTGCAGCATTACGTGATGGCTTTGATAAATGACTTGGACTGGCGTTGTGGTTGTACTTTTGTCCCCTCTTCCCCATATTTCACATTTGCGATGTTGCTTGGTGATGCATAAAACTCACATTAGGTTCTCTCGACTGAAATTCACTAGTAAATCTTTCAATTCCATTAACTCTTCCCGAGAGAAATGATTCTGTAAGTTCAAAAGGCATTGGAGTAAAGCACTCGTCGCATGATCTTGTATTTTTCTTTGATTTACTATTCTTGTTGTGTATTCAATGCAATGTATCTTAATGTACTTACCCCACACTATTTTTGGTTCACTCATCGAGCAACACAATACAGCAAATAGCAACAGCTGAAACTTCTGCAACAATGTGTAACATTTTTTGCAATAGAGTAAGACTTCGCTTTGGATCTATTGTTTTGGAAATGTTGCAAATGTGACATGCTGTACTGCAATAGCAGTTGGTGTGACGTGAAACAAGGTAATTCGTTGCCTTTTGATGACTTAGTAAAATAGAAGTATACGCTCCATCAAATTAGAAATAGACAGATTCGCAAGTTTAGTAATGTGAAGTATAGTTTTATCTTTTGTACGACATCAGTCAAAATTCTTACAAATTCAATTTCAACTCAGGTCAGATTGGTGGAAGAAAACAAAGCCAGCTGTTTGTAAAATCAATTTGCGTTCTTTGTTTCACACAAAATTTGATGCCTCTCGCCCTTCTTCGCCTTGTTGATCTTCAACAATGTTTCGTTGATACCAAAGTTGTTATTTGCAACACTAATATAAGACAGATCAAAAACTCACATGCCAAGCGATGGTATTTGTTGTCTTGTTAGAAACTCAGGTTGCGCTACTAGATTATTTTATCACCTTTGAATCTCAAAACCTGCGCTCCTACTACGGAATTCACTTAGATAAAAACTGCGAAGCAGTAGTTTCAAACACGAGTCTGGTTAAGCTCTCTATCAAATTACAATCTCCTGAGTCGATTGGAAAGTTAGTGAGAACAATACAAGGGAAGATATGGCAGTGTAGCCAGTTTAATATTTCAGGACTTGGCTATCAAAGCAACACTTGTGTTGCGGATCGCCTGGGAAGATTTCTCGGTGTATTAGCTCTTGCAATTTTGAGACTCCTTCGACTTAATTATGCTGCCCATTGTGTTCATGCTACAGTGTATATTCTTTGAAATAGGGGTAGTATTCTTGGTATACTGCTTAATCTAAATGGGTATTTGGTCACTGTGCTCCTCGAGAGCACCCCTATTCATTCCTCTTTGGTCAAACCACAATGGTGAATACGGTAATGCTTCAATATTCAGCTTCGAGTCCTTATCAAAATTCGTTTCTTGACAACAGGTACCCTAATGCGTTTGGTACCACTTTCTGGATAGGTTTATACTCCCTATGACGTCGGGTGATGAGGGTATTAAGCTTGTCTGAGCCATATATTCTGTGGTTTTTGATGTAATGTTGAGGCTCGTGCTGTGATTATAAAAAAAAATGTGCTGCTTGTTATGACTCTCGATTTTAATCAGAAGATTTAGTAAATATAGCAGATAACTGGCATTCGACTCATTTACTTGGTAAAGTGTTCTTTGGTATTCTCTGTGAAATGATGCCTGTCACAGTTTTGATCTCTTCACGTGTGTGCTCGAGCTGTATAAGTGAGTGCTACCTAGTTGGATTGAAATGTTGCAAAATATGGGACAGACATCAGTCAAGTGATAACACACATCACAACTCACTGTCTACTTTGCAAGAGTTAACCAGTCACGGGCAACTGACACTAGCGCTGTCAAAGTTATCTACAAAATGTAAAAAGTTTCTAGTTTAATGAAGCAAAATTTATATTAATTACGACCTTTTCAAACCCATAAACAGAAAAAAAATTTAGTTGAATGAAATGAAAGAATATTATATGAAAGAAATAATCACATCACGCTTATTCTTCTTCTTCATCTTCATCATCTTCAGCAACTGAGTAGAATTGTAATTGATATTGGTTTTGTTTAACAGCAACAAATCTAATCCAGTCTCTGATTTGGTTTTTCTTCAAGTATCTTTTTGTTAAATATTTTAAGTATTTACCTGAGAATTTGGTGTTTGAAACAATAATAACTTTGTTACCTTCAGTAGTGACTGAGATATCATCACCCAAGTTTCCAACAATGTTGTCAACTTTGATGTGTTCAATCAAGTATTTAGTGTAACCTTCTTGGTCAAAAACACCATTTTCAACTGGAGCTGAAGTGTCAACGACAAATTTTTTAGCAGCCTTGGATTTTTTAGTAGTCTAGAATTATAGGTTAGCCTACCGCACATTTATGTTCCCTATCTTATAGTATTCAAGAAATAAGAACAATCTGACAGCAAAGCCTTCCCCCATTGCGGTTTGGGTCAAAGTAAATTCAAGGTATTAAATGGTTGTAATCATTTGCTTCATGAATTTGTTAAAAAATGAATAAAAAACACCCGGATAACTATGGGAAAAAGTTATACTTTCAAAATTGATTTGAATATCTCAAGGTACTATTCGATTATATTTGTATTTGTATACATACAATTGGAGCCATTCTTGATATTTGTTTTGGATAATAAGAAATAAATTAAATGTGTAGAAATTTTCAATTGTAATATTTTTTTTCAGTGAGTCTGGCGTGAGAAGAAACAAAGACTCTGTGAAAAAGATAATTTGCTTTGAATTTGGATTACACGTTATCTAAATATTAATAGGGCTACATACCTAAGTGAGTCATTTGAATCATCTATTGTTCCAACAAGAAGAAAGTTGCAAAAAACAGACCACAGTGGAGATCCTGCCCCTATGTCCCCACCAATTAAATTCAAATATATGTAAGCTTTTGGATCTCGTAACTCAATTATTTCTATCCAACTTACACTTTTCCAAACCAAGAATGATTAGCAGGGTACCAAAAAGATTATTTAGCACTACCTTGTTCCAACAATCTCAACAGTACCGTGTCTTAGCAGCAAGTCAATCAGTCATAAATTTTGATATTGAAACAACACTGCATGAATCTGATCTACCACCGTTAGAATTAGCCAGATCATCACCGCCAATTTCAACGTGGACCAAAGATAAAATCAAACAAATTTACAATACACCTTTAATGGAATTGATCTTTCAAGCCCAGATGCAACACCGTCAACATCAACCACCAAATGAAGTCCAGTTATGTACCTTGCTCTCTATAAAGACCGGAGGATGCACCGAAGATTGTAAGTATTGTGCGCAATCTTCAAGGTACGACACTGGTTTAAAAGCAGAGAAGGTAATCTCGTTAGATGAAGTTCTAGAAAAGGCTAGGATAGCTAAAAGCAATGGATCTACTAGGTTTTGTATGGGTGCTGCTTGGAGAGATATGAATGGTAGAAAATCAGGAATGAAGAAAATTGGAGAGATGGTGAAGAAAATCAATGAAATGGGTATGGAGACATGTGTTACTTTGGGTATGATATCAGAACAACAAGCACAAGACTTGAAGAAGAGTGGGTTAACTGCGTACAATCATAATATTGATACTTCAAGAGAGCATTATCCTAGCGTCATATCAACGCGTACGTTTGATGATAGATTAGAAACCATTAAACATGTACAAAAAGTAGGGATTAAAGCATGTACAGGCGGAATTCTTGGACTTGGTGAAACTCCTGATGACCATGTATCATTTCTATACACGTTGGCAACAATGGAAAATCATCCTGAATCATTGCCTATCAATAGATTGGTTCCCATCAAAGGTACGCCAATGGAAAAAGAGCTCAAATTGAAACCAAGAGAGAATCAATTACAATTTGACCAAATTCTAAGAACTATAGCAACTGCAAGATTAATTATGCCTAAATCTATCATAAGATTAGCTGCTGGAAGATACACAATGAAAGAACATGAGCAATTCTTGTGCTTCATGAGTGGTTGCAATGCTATTTTCACTGGTGAAAAAATGTTGACCACATTGTGTAACGGGTGGAATGAAGATATTGCAATGTTAGGAAAATGGGGATTGCAGCCTATGAAGAGTAAAGTATAGTCGTATATTATTTTTCATCAATGTCATTAAGAATGTTTGAGTCGTTATCAGATTTCCTTAGTAATGAATTTGTAGTGCCTATTACTGGTAAGGAAAATGATTCATCTTGAGAATCATCAACCTTGGTCATTTCGGACGTCGTTAGAACTGCCTCCTCTCGATCCTCTAAATCTAATGTGTCTTCATTTTCACCATGTTCCTCCGGTATTGGCTCCTCAACTTCGAATAAATCTGGTGATGTAGAAAGCAATTCATCAAGGCCACCTCTGGACCATCCTTTTTTAGCAATAGATTTAGTAATCTCCAATTGTGCTCGTACCAATGCCCCCGTTTCCAATAATAGGTGGTCTTTATTAAACCTCGATATCATTGAAGTTACTTCATGATAATACCCATACTATAATCTATCAATTTCTTCCAATTTATTGGTCAAATTCGATAAATTATTCTTGTAGGTATATAAATTTCTTGTTCTTCGTTTACTTAATTTGATATTCTCCAACTCCCGTTCCCTTAATTTCTTTGATTTGATTTTGATTTTTGGTTGGTAATAAGAATGACTTGTATTATATTCATTTTCCAACTTCTTCAATTCTTCTTGCATAGGATCGACAAAACTGGTCCCAATAATTCTACCTAGGATTTGTTGATTACTTCCCATCAAGTACTGTAAGCCTGCTGCATTCAATATTCCATCTTCTACTTCCTTTGGATGATTTACTTTAAGGTTCTCAGTAATATATTCTTCCAATGCTAAACCGAATTCATTCGCAGCTACGCTTATCTGTAGTAATTGAGCCTGTAGATTCTTTGCTTTACCCAATAAATTATCGTATGTTGACATTGTATGGTTGAAATCCTTAGAAGTGACTATGTTAGAACCAAGGTCCAGCACAGATGGTGGAAATGAAGTGAATGAGTTCAATGATGGTTGTCTCTTCAAAGAGTGTTGTGATTGTGGAATTGGTGATGACGTATTTGATGTGAACTGTTGTTTCTGAATATCCATCACATTAAAGAACTCGGAAAGGTGATCTGGTGGTCTTGTCGTTGTATAAATTGGTGATTTGTTACCATTTGACGCTGGCGAACTGTTTTCTAGTATATTCTCGTTAGTATCACTATAAATTGTTTCCTGGGTGACTGAAAGATATTGTTTTGTTGATGTAAATTTTCTGACGTACCTTAATTTGTGTGATAACAGAAATAATGTGCTACGACACAATAGAGAAGCTCCTGATACCGCCAGAACCTAACATGTACATTCTTCATGCATTACATATGAAAATCCTATGTAAAGGATAAAATTCTAACTCCAAAAATGAATTATGAACTAATTAACAAAATGAAAACCTAATTGAAATACCTATTGCGGACTTTATTGACAAAAATTGAACCAAAATGGACTGAATTGAATAACATATGTGTTATTATCAAGGCATAGGAACCATGAGGACAACAACGGAGTGAATACAGGAGCTAGCCTTGCAAACTGGCCGATTCGTGATTTGCTTCTAGATCTCTCTTGTTTTCTTCATCTTTCAATTCTTCATACACCAACAACACCTTGTTCTCTTGGAAAAAGAATATAGCTAGCAATATGAATACACAACATAAGGAAAAGAATACTAACAACCCGACATATTCTTGATCAACTTTTAACATATCAAACAGAAAGTGTAAGGGTTAACGTGAAATTTGTGTGTTGTAGCAAGATCTTAGATTGTATATATAATAATTTATACGATGAGTGTAGGTGGGATGAGGAATTGATACGAAACCTTTCAAGCTATACTAGTAACAACCTTCAGACTCGAAAATTAAAGATTAACTGCGATAAATATGAGTGAATGCTAAAAAGCATGAGCTAGAACGAGCAATATGTTCGGCAAGTCGAAACATTACATTTTTACCAATCTGGAAAATTGGGGTTTGAAATGGTTTAGCTAAAATTCGTCCCATGAAACTTCTGTAAAACAAACCCCATGTATATCAACCTTCTCTTTCGTTTCAGAAACTGTAATGTCTGGTTGAGTCAATTATTCATAGCTTCATTTATTACTATATAGATAAACGAAAGCCAAGTTGATCAGTCTTGAACTATACACATTAACTTACATTCCTCGTTAAAACAGTATATTGAAAGATCTACGGAATTACGCAGACACTTTTTCATAATCTAATATTATATAACATTATCTAATGTAGAAACAATACGTAAGGAATTACGATATTATGCCCATATGATAAGCAATAAATAAAGTACTACCACTCGAAGTACGAGAACTATCACTGTTGCTCTTATTTTCTGACTGCGCATGGCCATTTGATCATCATCAGCATGTGCATCAGCAGTAGCAATGCTGTCTTTGTTAACGGTATCAATCGATAAGTTACTCTCTCGAAATTGTATACAAGATAGAAGCTTAGTAAGATATAAAATCCAAATAATCCCCCCGCGTTGAGAATTGATCCATCCATGATTTTTAAATAACATTCATCATCGTCCTCTTCATTGAAGTCCAGTACTGGTACTCCAAATGTCTTGTTACAGATTTCAAAGTTGAAAAATGCATATTCTTTACATTGAACTTGATATGCTGCTTTGTCAATTAAATAGGTACCAATAATTGATTTACCTATTGTATGTATCCATTCGCCAGGCAACAAAGAAAGCGTCAAGCAGGTATCCAGTACCACTAACTTCTTATTTGATTGAACCTTTCTCTCTCTAGTTATTATTGACCACTGAAATATCAGAAATGTTAAGTGGGACAGTGTCATCCATTGGTATCGTGATTAATTCACATTTGTACTTTTCTTCATCAGTTCCTACAAATAAAATACTTCCAATTTCACTAGTGAAATATATTGAATACTGTAATTTGTCAATAAGTCCCTGTATTTTTAGCTTTTTTGGAAAAATATCATATTCATTCGGCAAACCAATACCTAGTATGCCAACATCAATGCTTGACTGATTTGCTATTTCAAAGTCAAATCATCAATTGTAGAGTTTCCGAATGTAACTCTATCAGATCTCCATGTGCCTATTGCTCCTGAGCCATCCGTAAATCTAAAAAACCACTTTTGAATGACGACGATGATTCGCAATTAAAAGTACCATTCGCAGCACATGAGTAAGGCTCATTTACATCATCAAATAATCCGGGAATATTGGGACCGTTTTCAGTATGGAATTCGGAAACTTTGTGACCAACATCTTTTCCCATAACCCATAAATAACCAGATCCCTTATCTATCGAAACTTGTAACCTCGTCTTGTTTAGATCCAAGTTTCAAGTTCGTTAAAAATACACTACTTCGAGTATAGAATCTAGAACAGTACCATCTCTTTTCTCCACATTGCGAGTATGACTACCTCAAATTTGAACCTCGAAATCTAGTCTAAGTGCGCTTGCAGCCACTAGCTGTAATAGTATCAATACTAGCATGATTGATAAATAAGTCTATTGTAGCTTTAAAGATTTTGCGAAACTCCAAATATTTATATTCGATATATGAAATACAAGTGGTGGAAAGATCTTGTATGCACGACCGATCTACTTAACGTTGCATGAGGGCTATTGCTGTTTTGCAGCATTATTTGTGACTCCAGATTTGAACTATCTGGAGACGACAGGGCTATGAAATTATACAAGCTTTGGAGCTTTCTATAAATTTTACGGTTAGCGGTTGGTGGTAATTTAACACAAAATTGATTTTGATGGGTATGTAAAACGGAGGGGCACGTGCATTACTAGATATTTTCAGCTAATGCTGCTATGAATCCACTCAAGAAGAGAACTTCTCAAAGCTGTTGTAATCTGTATAAATTGACTTCCTGATTTTGTAGGGTGATCCGTGTTCTAAATGGTTATTGGGTTTTCTTTAGTTTTTGAAGATACTAGTCCCAATACCTTCAAAATCGACCGAATGGAAACTCTATTAAAGAAAGCACGTTATTGAATCTCAATCTCACACTCAAGACATTATGTACTTGGAAACAACTTATAAAGTAAATCTATCTACCTTCACACAAAACTCGTGTGTTTCAACGTACATATACATCGTGTAAGTAATTAACCAACATTTCCAACATATGATGCCACCATATAATACAATATCGTATAATCATTGTGTGAGATATTCAAGTTATATTGGTAGTACTAATAGCCATTGTTATATCTCTGAGTAGTTTGAGTAAGAAAATTAACCAAAAAACAATCAAGTTTGCAATCTTTATCCCTGATTTATTTAATTTTTAGATTATATTGTGAGTAGTTCTTGATGATTTTTTCTTTCCACACGAATAAGCAGAAATACTGATCTATTTGATCATAAAATGAGTTACTAAGTGTAAGTTCGATAATAATACGAGCATATAACATGTATATAATTAGGGCGAAGCAAAAAACACCAGTGTGTTATGAGAACCACAATGTAATGTTAGTATAGAGACTATTAAAGTCACATAATGACCATCTTGGTAGAGACAAAGGTCAAATATATGTCAAAGACCATACACATCAATCAAAATAAATCAAGTTCTTCATTTTTCGATAGCATTGTTGTATATTTTGAGGTTAGTTAACGTAAATCAATCCACGTTATTAACACGTGATTAAGCCGCAACTACCATCAAGGCCATAGCAGCCATTGCCAAACACCACTGTGGGGTTTACTGGTCCGATGAGCATTGTATTAATTACAATATACTATAAATAAACCCAGATTATCTTGATATATATATGAAATTTTATAGTTTAAACTAACCCATGTAATGCTCTTTTGAGCTAATATCGTACAATTTCACTGTACGATGATGGACCTTCACTCTGGGGAGACAATTCCCTCAGTTGGTGTGGTCTCCTTAGTGGTGCAACGCCACAATAGAAACTACCATGGAAGTGATCGTGTTGATCATTGAATCACGTGTAATACACTTCGAATAATATTGACTCTAACTAAACTCTCAAAATTAGAAAAAGAAATGGTCCCTTGGCCCAGTTGGTTAAGGCGTGGTGCTAATAACGCCAAGATCAGCAGTTCGATCCTGCTAGGGACCAATTAATTTTTTAATCTCCTTCGAAATTAAGGTGAAATCTTCCATCCAGATTGTGTGATCATGTTCAGAAGTCAAGCCTCTCTCACCCTCTTTTGGTTGTTATTCAATTTTTTTTGAAAGAAATTTATTGCATCCGTTGAAGGGGTAGATTATGTATGGGTTCGGTATTTTGAGTAGGAACAAATCTATTTCGAAGAGAATACACATGCGCACAACTCGCAACACAAAAAGGATTAGCATTGTTACTTCGTCTCAGAGCGTTGAACGTCCCAATTTTCATAAGATTCCTTGATAATCAATGAGCTTCATCTAGAACTCGATTTTAAAATTTTTTAGAAAATTGGCTTAAGAGATACCTATCCAGTTGCGGTTGTAAGCTTCTCGTAAATCTTAACTCATATTATAGTAAATCAACTATATAAAGTTCGCCATTATTCTTGATTCCCTTTGTGACTAATTACTTGCTTATTCTGGGCCCACTGTAATGAACCACAGTCGTAGGAAGGATCGAAATTAATATGGCAAGACCACACATTGATCCAGCTCACTCTGCTAAATTCAAATTTGCAAACATTTTAGTAAAATAAATCAATAAATACATAAACCATTCTAACAAAATTAATGAAAACCCCAATATCTGATGCATTTGAAGGATTACTAGCTGTAGCAAACGAAAATGAATGTACCACCAATGTTGTTGCCACTGGCCGCAATTGCAGCTCCAGCCAATGGATCGATCGACCAATTACTAGTCTAGCTTTGAACAAAGTACCACATACTATCATTCTAACAATAATCGATAGATAACTAGGTAACAATAATTTAGCATATGACTTTTCACCCACCCTCTTTTCATTGTGCATCTATCCACTATTCAGACAGTGGACTAATAACCAATTCAACAATTACTGAACCGACGACAATGAAATGAATTATAATGGTGATTATTGTGAATCAAGATTGAAGAATGGAACTATAATTGCAGGAATTCGATAACTAATGCAAGAGCAACTGCAACATTAAGATAAACACTTTCTTTCGGAAGTGCTATGATGCTAAATACCCTGAACAAAGTTCATAATTGGGAATGTAAAGGATATCCAACGCGTTACAACCAGAAATGACAACGTGGAAAGAGAGAAGTACAAGGTATAAAGGTCTTTAAAGTTAATCTACCGTGATCTCCTGTATTTTATCTATATTTATTTTTCGCAACCGTAAAGCTATAAACTGCAGCATCGAGTTTCCCTTAAGTCTTGGAAGAATGCACTTTTCGCAAACTAATTAATTATCTTTCTCTAAACCTTTGTACAGTTATTGAATAATCATCCAGCATTGGCCAATTCTCCATATGATGTAGACCCTGAAGAATCCGACGTTCTAAAGTCCTTGCATAGTTCCTTCATAGCAGCTTCATTTTTGATTACTGCATCTGCAGCTCTTGCCATTGCTCTCTTCCTAGAACGATCAGTTGCAGTGGCTACAATCAACCCTCGTACTTTCAAATGTACCGTTTGCTTATTGTTTTCGGAACTAACAATAACATATTGCGGCTGGGTACCAGTTTTTCTGCCAATTTCTGCATATAATCGATTTTTGGCTTCAATATTGACAAGCGAATCATTATCAACATAGATTGGAAACAATGAAGTTCTAATAGGAGATGGCGGAGGTGATATCGGCTCACTTGCATTCACCTCCGCTTGTTCCTGTAATTTCAACAACTTCTGCTCTCTTTTTTTTGCATCTCTTTCTTTACGCTGCAATTTGAGAGGTTTTTCTATTTGCTGTCTTTGCAAAAAGTACTTTTCTAGGACCTTTTGGTTCTTTAAAGATGCCATAGCAGCTCTCAAACTGGCCTCCTTTGAGCTGATGCCCTCACCTGTCCCCAAATGCTCTCCATCTATAGAACACTCAACTATAAAATTTGTTGTGGAGCCATCTCCTACCTGAACTACGGTATAAATAGGATGAAGATCGCATCTACCAACAATGGAATACAAATCGGTTTTAGCTTCTTTCGACAAGGGCTCTTTAGTGTATTCGATCTTGAACTTATTAATCATACCAGCGTACAACCTTTCGAGCCATTTTCTAACATCTTTCAAATCTAAGTCTCTTTCGGTACCTAAGGCACCAATATAAGCCTCAAAAACATCAGCATATATTTTTTGATCGCCGTGTTTCAATGCAATTTCATTAATTCTAGTTCGTAATTTCTTGTCAAATCCATATTGGATGGCGAATTGAGTTAAAGTTTTATTATTAATTAATTCCGACCTAATTTTGGATAACTGACCTTCAGCACAGTTAGGAAACTCCTTGTATATAATAAATGTAACCAAATTATTCAAAATTGAGTCACCAAAAAATTCAAGTCTTTCATTATGCATATGTAGTATTTTGTTTTCCAGTAAAAAGGTTTTATTATTAACATTAGATTTGTGAATGAAGACTCTTTCATATAATGCAGGATCATTAATGGTTGGTAATGCAGGTAATCTTGCATCGACACCTGTGGGTAAAATATCATCAACGGGATTCCGAGGTAGATTTATTGATGCTTTTTCTTCAAATACCTCTTCTAAAGTTTCTAATTCATGAATATCCTCTTTACTTAACTCCACTTCACCATTCATAATGTCATCTAAAATAGGCAATTTTCCGAGCTTGTACTTTGATTTTAATTTGGAAGCTAAATTTATCAATTCATTATTCTGTAATTCAAGTTTTGTACCGCTATCAATATTTCTAGAATTTATAACAGCTTTTAAATCTTTATAGTCTGGGGAATCTTTGATAATGAAACCGATATTTTTCTGCATTGTTTTCGTGGCATACTCTAGTCTTTGTAAATCAATAAAGCCGATGGTTGGAGGTGGGGCTTGATCAAACTTTGGTTCACTGAAAACCAGGAATTTACTGGTATCAGTGGCACCAACTTTAGATCTTTTGACACCCAGAATATCTTCTACATTATCATTATCCTCCAGCATATGTCTTTTCACATGAGTTGCCATAGCACTTCTTGAAGGAGCCTCAGTTTCTGTATGAACTAATGGTGATCTATGGCTTGAACTAGCTAATAAGCTAAGAAATCGCTTAAAATCAGACTTTTCCTTAACACTTGCCATAGGTGCACCACTTGACAAACTGTCACTATTATTTTTTGACATGGCTGGTGACTGGTTATAGGTGAGTGGTGATTTAAAATGATGTTGTAAAAGAGATATGTTCGGATAAAATTTTTCTTTTGCCATGGTAAAAGAAGATTGAATGTACAAATAGAGATTTTTCATGATCGACTCTTTTTTACGACTTAGAAGCTTAGTAGCCTGTAATATCTTTGATACACAGCGTTGGAAACTATAAATGATGGTTGCCTGGATTCTTGGTTGGTTCCCAAGCAAATTTGCATATTCTACTTACCATTTCAAAATATATGAGCAAGCACATTAAAGTTCCAAGCACCAGGACACCAAAATCGACCAGCTATTCTACAACTTCTCAAAATACCGGCCATATAGGAATGATTTACCGCCCTCTCTTACTCGAGTTGAACACACTCAAGTCAGAACGGTAGGTTAGGTCCCTTTATACATAAAAGTCATCGGTAGTGTCCTTCTCCCTAATATCGCCAAACCAAGTCTGAAAAATAAAAATTTTTTTCTAGACCAATATATATGATTATCTCTTGAACCAACATATCCCTATACCATGTTCCGTAGAATTGCATTTCATGGTATATCACGAGGATTATATTGTCATACACCAATAATAAAAACCGCGTCACCTTCCATACGATTATTTTCAACAACATTCGTCCGTCTCAATACAGCTTCGGAATTTGTGCCAACAACACCAGAGCATGAAGCATTCTTAAAAAGAATAACCGAAAAGCCATTATTTTCAAGAAAGACATATTTGATTGATTTCTACAAGCACTTAAATGAAGCCAATGAAATTTTACTTATTGTTCATCATAATAACTTGAATAAAGCAGAAAATCATCAAATAAGGGCAGATTTACTTAAAGCTGGTGCTAAATTAAACATCATACGCAACTCTATTTACGAATTATATTTAAGATCAAGCCACGAAGAAGATCCTGCTGCAAAGGGAATGACAGAAAAGAACAAAAATGTAAAACATGCATTGAGTCCATTATTCCAGGGTCCTACTGGTGTGATTGCAATTACAAAATGTGACCCTGTAGTATTGACAGCCGTTTTAAAAGTTGTAAAGCAAGCAAAAGAGAAATTGATTCTTGTTGGTGCTAAGATTGAAAGCTCAGTTTTGAATATAGAAGAAATTGATCAATTTAAATCATTGCCTAATAAAGAAGGTATGCAAAGTCAATTGCTTGGATTATTAACTGTGTTGGGTGGTGCTGGATTGGTAAGAACTTTGGAATCTCCCGCTAATATGTTATATTTGACCATGGAAACTAGAGCTAAAGATCTCAAAGGTCCAACTGATGAAGAAAACAAAGAATAGGGATACTTTTCTGTAAATAGATAATTGTATATAGCTAGATATATAATCAGCATTTTGGAGCCATAACCTTGCAATTAGAACGGTTCAACTTATTCAACTCAAAGTTGAAGTAATCTCCAACTTCTTCATTTGTAGCAAATTTCTGATACTTGAACACATGGAAAAAAAATTTTGTTCAGCTCATCAGTCACCTATAATCGCTATCAGTTGGACCTACATCAACAATGGCCAAACTACAGGAAGTACAAAGCACAAATGACAAAGAAAAGCAAATATGTGAACAAAAAGAAGCAGCAACGAAAAGAAAATTATACCGTGAGGCACAGGAACAATCTCGAAAACAAGCAAGAATAGATGAATCAAGACCAGAACCAATAGCTGATCTACCTAGGAAACGTTTCTATCGTCAACGTGCCCATTCCAACCCGTTCTCAGATCATAAATTAGAATACCCCACCTCTCCAGATACAATGGACTGGTCAAGATATTACCCTACTGATACGTCAAAGATAGAAATCGCAGATATTGGATGTGGATATGGCGGATTAATGATAAAATTGGGGCCAGAATTCCCTGATAAATTGATTTTGGGAATGGAAATCAGAGTCCAAGTTACTCAGTATGTCGAGGATAGAATTGCTGCATTGAGAAACAATCATCAAAATGATGATTACAAGTATAATAATATAGGAGTTTTACGAGGTAATGCCATGAAATTCTTACCTAATTTCTTTCATAAGGGTCAATTATCCAAGATGTTCTTCTGTTTTCCTGATCCTCATTTCAAACAACGTAAACACAAGGCAAGAATTATAACAAACACATTATTGAGTGAATATGCATATGTATTGAGAGAAGGCGGTGTGATATATACAATCACCGATGTCGAAGATTTACACATTTGGATGGTAAAGCATCTAGATGAACATCCATTATTTGAAAGATTAAGTACGGAATGGGAATGTCAGGATAAATGTATTGAAATAATGTATAACTCTACTGAGGAGGGTCAAAAAGTCGCACGTAATAATGGATCAAAATTGGTTGCATGTTTCAAAAGATTACCAAATCCTGACGAATGTGATTAACTTTCGTGTTATAGCATACATAAACTTCATAATATATAATGAATAAATAGTTAGAGCAAATTTAAAAAACAATAAAAATTGATAAAATATTATTGAAAAGAAAACAAATTAAACACAAAAAAAGAATAGGTTTTGTGACTCTTTCAAGTCAATATCCTAGTAAGCAATGATAATGATAAAAGATTTTCACTCAATTGTGAGTTGGCTTGAATGATTCTTGAGTAGTATCAGCAAATTCATCAGTATCTTCACCGACATTGTGTACAGCATCTTCAACTGTAGTTGGATGTAAGCCGGAAGTTGGGACATTTGGGAATTGAGTTGAACTTGATGAAGCACCAGTAGTTGAGTGTAAAGTAGAGGAGCCAGTTGAAATGCTGGTTGAGTGACCAGTAGAAACTGGGTTAGAAGGTTTATCAGCAGCAGCAGTACCATAGGAAGTAGCTTTTGAATCACCGACAGTTGAACCAGCAGTTCTAACTGGAAATTTTGATTGAATAAAAACACCGACTGGACCAGTTTTCTTAACAAATTTATCAATGTGAGGACTAGCAGCCTTATGTGCCTTTTCAGTGAATTCAGATGTTTTAGCTTTGGCACATTTAGTAAAATCAGCAACAGCAGCATCAATTTCCTTTTTGTATGTAGTGTAAATGAATGGCAAAGTGAACAATAATACAACTGAAATAACAATCAACGAGAACAATGAGACAAATGAAGTCAATTTATACAAGATATAAGAAACACCAGCAGCTTTTAAGGTAGCTTCAATATCGTGGGAATAGACGATTTTATTGAGATGACTTTCAACCTGAACATTGAAGTTAGCCAATGAAGGCAAAAATTCATCATTGAATTTCTTTGCACATGATGCACTATTTGCTTTTTTATAGTTGGTGACAAACCCCTTACCTGTTAACAACTTACCTGAATACTCAGCAGCTGCAGATAATAATAAGCCAATATAAGATACATGGAAAAAAATATTGAATAAGTTGACGGTTTTGAAGATAATCAAACTCAAGACAATTGTACCAAATACCTTACCGGTTTTGATTGGATCTTTCCAAGTCAATAACTGACATACAGAAGTATCTGATTGACCAGGTAATGGGATGGTCGAGGAAGCTGTCAAAGGAGTAGCAGTAGAGGTAGAGCCGGATCCGGTGGTGGGTCCAGTTGCGAATGATGAATCAATTGGATGAGAACTGGTAGTGGAAGGCACGGGAACTGCAGTAGAATGCTGTTGAGCTGGATTGAAAGATGTATTAGGGATTGATGACATTGTCAATTGATATGAAGATAGTAATTTAAGTTGAATTAAATGTGGCAACAAGAAAGAAAAATAACTGGAAGAGGAGGAAGAGGAAGATAAGTTCTGTCTCACACTTTTTTTAAGAGGTTGTAAACTCTGCAAAATTTTGTACTTATGAAAACTGAAAATTTTTTAGAAAGCAAATACTACCCGAATTGATAAGCAAGTGACAAACTTTGATTTCTCACAGCAAATATAAATTAACGTAGGCTATATAACCGTTCGATCACTCCATCGTCAATCGTGCACTGAACAACATCACCAAACACACGCAGCACGAGACGTCAGTCAGGCAATGCATCGGACGCCAACGCAAGTACCAACATTCTACATTCAACATTCTCATTTCAAAGAGAACCTTACCCCACTTCCCATGTTATTACCCTTGGAAGTTTAAGTAGATTCTTGACGAGATTCAAAGGGATCAAGTAAATCCAATGGCAATCGCAACACAGGGACGGCAAATTACGTATTGTTTTTCGTGCGCGACTGGCACGGCCCCTTTCGTTCGTCTGCTCTTCTCTTGGGCACTATGCCCAATGCTACCACCAGGTTTCATACAAGCGGCGGCAAGGAAGCAAACTCAAGAGACCAAATAGCAATTTTAATTATCACAAGACAATAAAAAGTAAGGGGGGTCTGACTAGACGATTTTCCTTATTCGACTTTGCGACCACCAGACTTACAACCACCAAGCAAAGACACCTTCCACTACAGAACCAAGCTCTTTAATTTGGTCAATTGATCATAGTACTGCAAAATATCATCACCATCTGGCTTGCCAATCTTTCTGCATAATTCTTGATATTCTCTCATGCTTCTCGGCCCAATAATACCTTCCAACCATTCACAGTATAATTTGTTGTACTGAGCCACGATTAACTCCATGAATCTGTTGACATTTAGTGGGTCGCCGCGTCCTTGTTCACATAACTTCAAACATTCGTCTATTGGGATAATCAATCTGTCTGCAACATGTAAAATAATGGTAGACTTAGTGAACTCGATTTGATGCAATAGTTTTTCATGGAACGATTGATATATCGACTTGATGTATCTGTTGTCGGTGTTTTCTTGTTCATCTATTAATAGTTCCCAAGACTTACAAAACTGTAGTTGCGTGTTGAGAAATTCTAATAATTGCGGACCGATCTGAAACAACTTTTTTCGAATTTGTATGAGACAATCTATTTGATGTTGTATTGTCGAATTATCTACCTTTTTGTTTATTGTGCTTTTTCCATTTACGGATTTGTATCTTTCAATGGTGGGCTTGATACTTGGTTGAGGCTTCTGTGGTGGCTGTGGCAACTGTCTATTCATTGTCTTAAGTACTGAGACCTCTCTCAGCAGTTTCAGACCATGGACATAATCCAGTAGAGACTGATGTCTATGTGATGGTTCAGAATCAGATTCAGGTTCTGGGCTGATTCCTAATTCATTTTTATGCTTCTCCTTATCTCTGACAGCATCACTGGTAGACAAACTGCGTTTGACAAGCTTGGACAAGGATCGCTTCAAAGATGTTGTTCTACTTATTGGGGTTGGCAATTGTCCTTGTTGTTGTCTTTTCTTTTGTGGGGTGGTTGCAACATTTCTAACGTGGACTATTTTATTGTCCCTGGAGCTGGATAATGGACGGTGATTGTAATCAGGGAACTCCGTGTATATTGCGTTTCCAAATTGAAAGTAATCTGGAAATTTGTTGCTTAACAACCCATTGATATTTCTAAAGTCATTCCATGATTTAATTGGATTTGCTCTTCTCAAATCATCGACCACTGAAAATTTCTGAGTTATCGAGTTCAACTTAACTAATGATATCTCTAGATCCTGACAATTCCGTTTGTTAATTTTCGAAAGATCATCATTCAAATTCTTAATAAAGGAGGGTAATTTATACCATATTTCCATTGGAATAATTAGCCAATTCATTTGTTCTCTAACATTAGTCAACAAATAATTCAACTTATAATAATAGCTTAATAAATTAAATTTAAAATTATTTGCGAAAAGCAGACTATTTATCAAATTCCCTATGCTGATTTGTTCGATTTGACAATTGTATACGAATTGAAAAATGTTACGATTTAGTAAATCGTCGTCAGAATCAAGTTGCTTGTTGGTTATCCCACTATGCGTATTCAATTGTTGCAATATTTTTACAATCATGACTTTATATCCTTGACAAATATGAACTAGATTCTCATAAGCTTGTCTTTTGAATTCATACGTATTCCACCAGTCCTGATACTTACTCAAACATTGTTCTAACTCTTTGTATTTGCCTATGACGTAGTTTAGAAACTCAACTATGCTTTGCTGGTATTGAAACTTTACATCACTATTAAAATTATTGAAAAATTCATCCGACATGGGACTGTTGACTTTTTTATTTCGAATCTCATCATTCTCGCTGGCAGGGGTTAGTAAAAACGGAGATGGTGCAAGCTTCAATCCATCAGGTTTTTGCTTGGCTCTAGATTTATTGAAAATAGTAGCAAAACTAGTAGGTGTATTATTAACTGAGTTGGTTGAAATGAATGATGATTCCCCAGGGGTGACTTCTTCAATATCCAACTGGATATCCTTTGATAAAGTACTCTTCAACCAACTTGGACATATTGATTCTTCATCGTCAACCACGATTCCTTTATGATACTTGAAATGTCTATGTTTGTATTCTAAGGTCTTTATAAACTCCATGTGTATTAGGTGTTGGTGAGTTGTTCAAAATAAGAAACAGATAAAGATTAAGGACTAGATATATAAGTTTATATTCTGTTTCAAGTACAGAGTTTGAAAATTGCTGCTTTATGTGACTACAGAGGAGAGATGGTCACCGAGTGTCGTTTTCGGAACTGAATGTATTCAAGTTCTATTGTGATACATATGTACACAAATTCTATACAAGTTTATAATTTAAATAATCAAACGTGTACTTTAGCCTATTTGAACATGTGTACTTTAGCCTATTTGAACTTGCTTTAATTATTCGTAGTTCTTGTATCCCATGGCTTGTAGCCTAACAAATGTTCTTGATTTGTTTCAGATTTGAAACATCTGAAAATGTTTCGAAAAGAAATTTTCTTCAGTCGTATAGTGATACATCAACAAAACTGGAAGACAGATGCAAAACAAAATACGTGATACGAGCTGCGTGACGTAATGACCATATATGTTCCAAAATCTAGATGTTCCAAAATCTAGATCTTCATTTACCTAGCTCTGTTTAATTATTCTCTTAAACGTCTTTATACTTTATTCTGTTCCCTCATTCATTCATTGTAATTGATTCATTTTCCATCACACCTTTACCTAAATAATCTGTAACGAACTTAAATTTATCACTACTCTCATGCAACGAGTTCACAAATATTTCATAATTCTCCTTGGTTTTGAATTGATCTCTTTTGACCTTCTTCATCTCATTGAAACCACCTATACATATGGGGCAGCTAATTCTCTTATCGTCTTCCTCTTCGTCAGGGCTTGCAATTAAGTTTGTAATCAAGCATTTTTGATGAAATGAATGTTTACACTTGAAGTGAATCACGGGAAAATCTAATTTCATTTGACATGACAGACATTTATTATTTTGTATAATAAAAGGCTTAGTTAACTCTGATAGTTTAAATGAATTTTTTGTTGATTCTTGTTCATACATTTCAATTAACTTCTCATTATTAGAAATTTCTTGTTGTTGCTGCTGAAAATAATCAATCAAATAGTCTTTGATTATACCCAACGTTATAAATTCATTCTCTGGATTTTCAGTTAACAAAGAAAGTATCTCTAATGGATTCATAACCTTATGATGCTTAATTTGCCCAAGAATAACTTGTATATCCTCCATATTAACTTTATCAAATACTGATTTCTTAGATACTATAAATTTCAACATGAGCCTGTATAGTTCAGGCTTAGAGTCACCAAATTTTGCAAGTATTTTGAAACAACCCTCGACATCTTCAATTATTTGGTAACTCAAAAATAAACTTTCCACATTCCCTGAATTTTCTTTAGCTACAACTTCTCCTGGTTTGAAATCATATATATGACTTAACAATAACAATGACTTATTATCTAATAATCTTGAGTATTGGTTCACTAACAAATTTGCTTTGTCAAACCATTCATTTTTATCACTGGATTGGTGTAAAGATAAATACATCTCTAACAATGTTAATAAAATTTCCTTTTTATCCATCACATTCCCTTGAAATTTATCAAATGTTTCTATACATGCTTCAAGAAAAATGACAAATTCATTAGGATGATCAGTAAAGCTGGAATATATTAAATTTGGTTTAGGGGGTGAATATGTGGGTCCCGATGATGGAATCACTTGTTCTTCTTCTTGTTTGTGTGATAAATAATGTAAAAAGGCTGCATAATTAGTTAGCTCAACAGATTTTTCTTCTTCTTCTACCTTATTGTCTATTTTTGGGCCACAATTTTCGGAATCTTTAGGCTTATATTTACCAGTAAATACACTGATTAACAATTCGGTGGTTTCAATCGGACAACAATCTAATAACTTTTTCGAATGATCAATTAGAATTAATAACAATTCATCTATTGTTAAAGTTTTCATATAATTCAATGCTAGTTTTGGTTTTTTCAAATCATATAATTGAATATCAACAATCAAATTTGGTTGATTTAATTTATATAAAAGCCTAATGACTTGTGTATAAAAGCCACATTCTTTAAATAAATTTATAATCAATTGAAAATTCAAATCTTGTAAATTTGCAATTGATAAGTCCAACTCATCTATGAACTTATCCAACTCTTCAGTCCTCTTTAACTTACAAAAGCAACACAACAATAAAGTTATATGATCTATATTGGCAATTGACTTTTCGTATAATTTCATTAAGAATTTGGTTAAATTTGAAATGTTTGTTGGCTCTTTGAATTTTGTTATTATATTCATTACGAAATCATCAACATCTTCTTCTGTTTCTTCATCAAATATCTCAAAACATTTTATATATACATCGATTGATTCATCAAATTTTTGCTGTTCATACAAATGATCTCCATGTAATTTTTGTATCCTCAATAATGAATCCGATGGTAATTTCAGTTGTTGTGCTAAATTGATAGCCACTGAGAATAGCTCTCGCTGTAAAATTAATTCGACCTGTTGATTGATTGCTTTCTCGTGAAGCTTATATAACACACCATCATTCGATAATAAATATATATCTCCTGACATTATAAATACATGTTTGATGTGACTATTTGGTATCAACAAGTTGAATGAAATATGTTTGTTTATCAAATCAAGAATGATGATTCTGGTCATTAACTTTTTTGTAGTCGTATCTTCATCTTGAGGACTTACAATCAATAAAAATGAGTGAAATTTTAAGATTTTCGACTTGGGTGTTTCGAAATTTATAGTTGACAATTTATTCAAATGATTGTAGTATCTTATGGAATCAGGTAATCCAACTATCAAATCTTGATTCTCATCTACATCAGTACAATTCAAATCAACCCCTGTTTTCGGTGATAACACTCTTGAAGGTTTACCCTGATTTCTACCCGTCGTAGGTACAGTCAATATTGTACTTGTAGTAGTTACATATAATACTCCTTCATTCTCATTGAATTGTATGCCAGTAATGGGATCATTCACAACACTTTCAAATATAACACGTTGTTTAGCACCTCTATCTCTTAACAAATCACCACGAATCAATATAACTTTACCATTAGTATACCCTACAGCAAGACAAGTTAAATCGTAGTTAAATTTGAAACAACTTATTGGAAATGAATTGTCTGCCATATTGCCACCAGAATTATTTACCATTACCTGGGTTTGGAACTTGAACTTGTATTCTGATTCCTCAAGATTTTCTAGATTTAGCATCTTGGTTATATCCCATAATTTAATAATCAGATGTGACCCTTGCTTTTCCGCTAATGTTACTATTAGATTGTTGGAATTGTGTAACGGTTCTATGAATGTAATCCTGTAATCTACATCATATGCTTGTAATTGACCTAGACATGTTAGATCTTTAGGGTTGATGATCTTTAGCGTCGAATTATTAATTGCTATGATTAGGTAAGTCGATATTGTCGCATTTATAGCACTTAATGTTGTATCTGAATAAAGTGGTTCCGTTGATTGATAGTAGGGATCTCGTATTGGAGTAAAATCAAACAACTGGAATTGTCTCCATGATGATAATTGAGACATTCTGATGATTAACTTGGCTATACAGTTGTCAAGGTTTGGGATTGTTTAGAAAAATGGCAGCACCGATTTTAAAGAGAGTGCAATCATAAGATCCAAACATCAATATATTACAAATACTTCTCTATATACATTCATAGAATCAATATAACCAGAAACAATAGTAATGTACCCAAGGTGGATATTGTGACGAGACTTGAAACCGATCTGAATATAAATTGTCTTCCAGGTAAGACGACTCCTGTAAAGGAATGAGAATCACGGGTTGAGGAAGATGGAATAATTTGGGTTAATTCAGTCTCAGAACTATGTTCACTCTCAGAACTATGTTCACTCTTAGAACTATGTTCACTCGTAGAGCTATGTTCACTGATAATTTGTATATCAGATTGAGAAATTGGGGGATAGGAAAGTTTCGTCGTAGATGATTTTGCATTATTCTTATGTTTAGATCTTTTTTTTGTCTTCGTTGGTCTACTACGTCTAAATGTTGTAAAACTATGAGGTGGCTCAGGCAAAGCGGTTGTTCCTCTGATAGGTAAGATGGAATATACTGGACTACTAGAACTAGTTAACGATGTCGTAATTTGAACAAATTCAGAGCTACTTGAAGGCGAAGTCTTAACTAATGTTTTCCCAATAGAGGAGATAGAAACCCCGCCAGTGATTGAGTCAAAGAAGGTGTTCGTTGGTGTTGGAAACGTAAAATCAGTATCAAATGAAGTTGCTATTGACTTTTCTAAACTTGTAAGCAACTTGTCTTCCGGAATCAACGTAATTAATTTTCTTTCTGATTCCCATTTGGTTTTACCAATTACTAAACGGCCTTCTTCGTTTTCATTCGATGAGGAAGGCGCTATAACTGCAGGAACTGTTATAATCTTAGATATAGTTATAGTAATGAATTGAACTGCCGTTACAACCGATTGCACTTTTGCTTTAGTAGTGGAATGATATTTGGTTGTCATGTTGACGACGAAATCTATCGAGTCTTCTATAGATGACTCTCTCATCTCTTCTTCTATAGATGACTCTCTCGTCTCTTCTTCTATAGATGACTCTCTCGTCTCTTCTTCTATAGATGACTCTCTCGTCTCTTCTTCTATAGATGACTCTCTCGTCTCTTCTTCTATAGATGACTCTCTCGTCTCTTCTATAGATGACACTCTTGTCTCTTCATCAGTTGTATATTCAAAATCTTCCTCAAAATCTTCATCAGTAATCTCAAATTCGTCACCGTCGACCATATTGTCATCACCAGCGTAGGTCGTATTATCTGTGATACAACTATCATTGTCGTCATTTGTGTTCAATCCACGTATAAAACTATTGGTCTTTAAACCAAACTTTTCTTGTTTGACTTTTAAATCAGCATCTTTAGCTCCAGGAACAAAATCATCAGAATCGGATTCGCTATGCATTATAAGACCGTCATTATTATCAATGTCAAGTATGTCAGGATCTCCAAGTGTAGGATAATATACAATATCCTCCTCTGTTGAACTACCTTCATCATCAATATTGTTAATATTATCATTTCCGTCTTCATCTGGCGATGTACCAGCTAAGTCTTGAATTATTTCATCATTGATGAGATCTTTCTCGTTGTCACTATTTGATTCACTTGAATCTTCAGTGTCATAATCAAATTTATGGAATGAATCATATAATCTTGTGATATTATTCTCTATTAAATCTATATATTTTGTTGGAGAGGAGCTATTTTGATCTTCGTGTAAGTATGTGTAAGTCGGATGTAGGAACGTGTTACTTGAAAGCAATAGTAATGAAGTCATATATTGCATTGTTGTAATATCAATTGGTTCCACGCTTGATTGGTTGCAATCTTAAATTGTTTTCTTTTACAAAGCGGCTAATTTTTTTTAGGCTAAGAATTCGTAATTTTCAGGAACAAGGAAACAAAGAAAATTGTGCTGGCAAAATTATCAAAATTATACCGTACAATGTACACCCCATATAGTATCATGTTCATGTAATTATGGTGACTATCTATAACTGACCCAGGGTGGTTTCAACAATACCAGGCAACCATCAAAAGAGAATGATGTCCCTATCATCCTTACCCCATACCTAGTACTCCACAAATTTTCAAACCTCCCTTGTGTCCACAAGGGAGAGAAGAAACTTTACAGATGCAGAGTTCACGCGACTCGTCTGCATTACAAGTAAATCGTAGAAATTTTCAAACATAAAACGGAAGTGGTGGTCTATACAACACTAAATGAGTGATTTGATCTTTAGAACTACAGGATAGATTATCTGAAGAGCGACGGGTGTGTGATAGATCAATAAGGTTGAGACACGCTACACGCGAAACTATGCTATTGTATATGCGTCTGTGTGTTTTGCTGCTTCATTTGTAGAGCCGAAGGTTTGAAGAATGCAACAAGTGAGCTGGTTTAGTATCCCTCAAGGGTAGATGGTCCCTGGCAGGGCTTTGCTGTTATACTTGTCAAAAAGTAACACATCTTGACTAAAACAATGGCTTTTTGGCCTAATAATCTGGTCAAAATAAAATATTAAAGTAGTTTTTCACAAAGTTTAAAGTAAAATAAGAACATGGTGGATGTTTAATGTGTATGGTCATACATATCTAGAATACACTCAGCGACAAAGACAAAGGCTCCTTGATGTTCATTTCCTCGTCTATGTGTATGATGTATATGATGTCTTGTAATGTGCATTAAAATACTGAAAGTAACGAGATTGAGGAAAATATATCTTTGAATTCTGGAATTCAAAAATTTAGATGCTAAAGTCGATAAATGCCACACAATTTTTTGTATTTGATCTTATAGAAAAACTTAGCTGGTTAGATATGGAAAGGATCTATAATTCTACACTTTGTACATGTCGATGTTACAAAAGAGCTATGGAAATCCCAAATAAGAAAACTGCATTATGCAAGGCCTAAGTTTGTTATTACATAATTTTACCTCGGCCTTTTATATTCCCCAAATAGACTTTTTAACTAGCGACACTCTCTAACCCTTTATCGTCTAATTGTTATCATCACGTTCACCTTCCACCCCCATTGAGAAATATGTGCACACACAGTTTGTTTCAAATTGTATACATGCTGGAGGTCATAGATTTCTCCCAAAACGGCTTTCTTATTGTTATTTTACTTTGATGTGTCGTCTACTTTTATTATCATATTTCCAACGTGATACTTTCTTCATTCTTTGCCTATAACCAAAGTACTCTATCGCTCGATATAAAAATGGGCCAAGAATCCTCAGTTCCACAATTTTGTGATTATTTTTATTTTTTTCTAGTTTTGCCCGGTTTTCTGTACTTTTTGTGGAGCTAACGTATATATATCTCTGGGTATTCTTCAAGATCTAGGTTAGAGAACCATTAATCAGGCAATTATACCACTTGTGGACTACTGTTTCTTGCCAATATACTGTCATCGTGTATTTGTCACTACCATAGGTAAAAAATTTCCCTCATTGCTGCAAAATTATTCAATAAGAATTCCACATTATAACATAGTGAGGATAACAGACAGCATCAACCTTCCCTATAGTACAAACGATTGAGAGCATCATACCATCTGAGATCAATTGTTCAATCATAATATACGGACAAAAAGCGTTTACGGCTCCGAAATGATTTCTCACCTTTCACAACACTTGCACCAGAATAAAGATAATTCCCCATACATTATAAATCATAATGCTATAATACCTAGAAGTTGTACAATACCGCCAATTTCAACAATATCAGAGTCCACTACAGTTTCAACAACAGCAACTACAACAACAAATTCATCGACATGTTCGTCGAATTCAAATAATCTTATATCGACACCGATTACTTCAAGTTCGAGTCTTATTCATGAGCTAAGTTTGTTACAATTGTCACATTCAGCTTCTTGTCTACCTAAAGCTAGATCAGGGTCAAATACATCCTATGAAGACTATCAAAGTAGCTGGTTTGATGAGTTTAATTTGGGGTTGAAGATGAAACATGGTGTTTATGTAATTGACGATACTGTGCAGTTGAGAGAACTATTCACATTTTATTACCATCAACGAAATAGATTTAATTACGGCTATACCGATGCGATGTTTCCATATTTGCATAATTTAAATAATGTAAATCAGCGAGCTTTTTACTTGGAGGATAAGAATTTGAAGGACTTAAATCTCATAATGCAGAAGGTTAAAATGAATAATGTAATGTTTGTAAAAAGTGATGATAATTCAGAGACTCCTGAATTGATAAATACCGTTGACTTGAATGAGATTTTGTTAAAGAATGAACAGGGGGGATATCAAAGATTGAGCCATGTAGAATACGCCGACGGTACTATAAATTGTCGTAATTTCAAATCCCAAATAAAATTAATGGCGCCCTTATCCCATTTCGTTGTTTATAATTATTCGTTCACAAATAATGATCAGGTTCTTTCATTGTTACAAAAAGTAGTGCCATCCGGGAAATTCATATATTCAATTGAAATTTTTGATTCTTGGTGGCATGATCTAGATTCTAGTTTTTTCAATAACAATCATGATGAACATAAGCTATACAATAACTCAATTTTAGATAAGATATCAGATAAACGTATATATACTCCTCGTGATGACAATTATGCGTGTAAATATCTTCGATTCGAACAAAATTTGATTGGGAGAATGAATTCAAGAAAATGGATTTGTGATCACAGGATATGCATCGGTAATATTATTGATTTCAACCAGGTCTCTACCTGTGGCAAACAAGAATTTAAGTTGGTTATAAATTGTCATGAAAATGCAGAGTTTCCCAGAATGGAAGCAATTGAATCCATATGGCATGATTATATGCTAGGTAGTAACTTGGGGAATACGTATTATTTGGAATTACCACAGCTGGGAAAATATCTAGCTCAAAATTTATCAAATGATGAGATAATCATTTTGTTGAATGTTATAAAATTGGTCGAGAGGATAAGTCGAGTTAACAAAGTTTTCATATTCTCATACGATGGATTCACTGGGTCTTCGTTGTTGACTATATGTATTGTTCAGTTGTTGGGCAAAAAGACCGTGGAGGAAGCTATCATATCGTTAGTTAAATCAAATGTCAAGTTATATTTTTTCAAGACTGACTTGAATTTTCTTTATCAATTTGAAAGATTTATTGATTTCTTGAATAAGCATTTGATTTCAGAATTTCCTACATTAATTCCAATTACTTCATTGGATTTGTTTAATATTAATCAATATTATTTAAGCAATCCAATTTTGAAGCCACAGCCGTATGATTGGTTTAACATTGGTCACGATAATAATTTTCCCTGTAGAGTTTTATCAAATGTTTATCTAGGGTCGTTGGTTCACGCTTGTTCAATAACTGTATTGGAATCATTAAATATAACACATTTAATTTCAATAGGCGAAATCCCAGCATGGTGGAAATTATTAAAAAAATATGTTTGTTTTGATTTTGAAAACAATGATAGCAAGCAGATAATAAGGCCAATTTACAAATTCAATGATGATAAATGTAAAATCTATGAAGTCAATTTTCTGCAGATAGTCATTCCCATTAAATTCAAAAATGTCATTCCAAGTATTAAGTCATTGATATATATCTACAATTTCAATGATGATGGTAAAGACTCGTTGCAACCATTGCTATTGGATGCACCTTCGTTCATTCAAGACAAAATTCTCTTGGGAAACAATATGAATGCATGGCAGCAAAAAGCCAGGACCCTCATCCATTGCAAAATAGGAGTATCTCGATCCGCATCAATTGTTTTAGCTTCCCTTATGAAACAATTCAGAATTAGTCTTATCCAATCTTACCTAATCTTAAGAGTGTTGAGGTTCAACATAATTATTCAACCAAATTTAAAATTGTTTTATGAACTATATTTATTTGAAGACTATTTAGGAATTTGTGATCAGGATAATGAGTTCAAGAAATGGAATTGGGAATTCATATGCATGGAAATTTACAAGTTGAATAAGCATTATATGGAAGATGTATAAATATATTTATTTAATAGAAATGCACAACAGCACATTTTACATGAACTTGCTTAGAGTAGAGATGGCAAAAAAACTGGCTTGGAAGGCAGAAAGTGAAAAAAATAATGCCTCCTGCCAGAATTGAACTAGCGACCTTTGCATTACAAGTGCAACGCTCTACCACTAAGCTAAGGAGGCAAACTTCACTACTTCGGTAGCTTATTAAAACTTTTGAATGAAAATAAATTCAGTGCCATTTATTGATGTGTTACTCAACGGTGCTGCCCGACGAGGTTCCTATACACTGCGTTCCTTATCTTTTTATTTCATCACTGAATATGGTAATTAGTGTTTATTCTATGTTACCTTAACCCGCTACCTAGAAGGGTACACGAACACTATAAATATGCACCAATTTATCCTATCTTGTTTAATTTCGTATTTATTTCATTCACGAAAACCAAGTTTGACTCGTATTAAGTAATTGGACTTTACAGAGAGACAAAAACAAGATAATTAGGGTCATATTTATAGTGTGACCGTATACTCGCGAGTAGGGCTTTACGGTAGCAAGAATAAACATTTATTACCATATGCGGTCGTAAATAACTCCCTCCAGAGGAACGGCTCCAATTGTTCAGATATCATCGGATCGAGTATCGACGATTGTAGCAATAGATAATCACCATCATTTGAGATGGAGCTAAGTGAAATGATCACATGATCAGGTAGCTGAAAATGTGAAATTCCATGTATTCAGTTTGGACTTGGATGATGGTGATAACGAGAAACTGTGAGTAGACCCAAAGACAGTAAAGTACTTTGAGATTGTCAATTTCTAAGGATTAAGAGGATGCAAGAAATATATTAACATTAAATTTATTCAATTAATATACAGAAATTGCTTGTTCTAGAAAGTCATCTCACATAATGTTTCCTCGAACGCATGTTGAACAAAAACATTTCTTGGCTAGTATACTCAAGTCAAAATTCTTCGAGGAGAGGTTTTCTGGCATAGATCTACATCATCATTTTTGTGCTTTAATATATTCATCAAGCTAATGAAACTATAAAGATCAAGCCTCAAGACTAAAACCGAAAGCGAAAGAAGAACTAAATAAGCAAAATAAGATTTATAAATATGGACATTAACCATGAAATAAACCAACCCAGTAACATGAAATAAACCAAAAATAATTTAGCACACAATTTCAATAGCTTGTTGACAGTGACTGCCAGTATTATGCGATTCTATGAGTTTAACATTCTCTATCTTCAAGTTCCAAAACAATTAATTCAACCGGAGAACATTGAGGAGCAATGTACTTGTCATACAACTTGTAAACTCCACAGTCGTCGACTTTACAGTGGTAGAAGGTTGTACAGTGATCGGAAGCTAACAAGTATGCACCATGTTTGTAATCAATCGAGAAACCTTTAGTCTTCAAAGCATCACATTGGACTGGTTTATCACATTGGAATTGGTGGTTAGCCACAATTTCACCAATTCTGCCCTGTTCGTCATATAAGACAGTGTCACATAAAGTGAAGTAGGTAGCACCTTCAATGTAAGAGATTTCGCCGAATCTTTCTTTAGCACAGTCACAATTACCGTCACCACCACGTTTTGAGTGTTTGTCACAGTCGTCACAGTCGTCATCGTAGTCATTATGTGGATGTTTGTGGTGATCGTCATTGAGTGGACGTCTGCGGTCGTCATCATTGTCATCATTAAACCATCTGTAGCAGGTGCATTTAGAAGTGTCATAGACCAATTCATTTCTACCACCGTGCTCTAACTGGCCATCACTGAGTTCATAAACTAAATCTAAGCAGCCATGTTTGTCGAAGCCGTGGAACTCTTTGACAGCCAAAGCAAATCTGTGGTCCAAGGTGATGATTTCATCATTGCAACATTTAATTCTATCGCCGTCATGGTGTTCATTTCTGTAAGGTTGAACGTAACCAGCTTGAGCAACGGAGAATAAAGCAAGGGCAATGATTGATAACTTCATATTTAAATGTTTTGATTAGTGATGAGATAAAATAGAACCGAAGGAACCTGGGGATTTTGAGCTGGCTTTATAGGTTTTCATTTGCTAAAGACACCTGTAAAGATGTTCAAACTGTTTGCTTGCTCTGATTGAAATTCCATTCTTAGGATTGCCAGTTTCCCGAATATTTTCTGTTCCAACTTGAAGATCTCTTTCGAAGTTGGAGGGGCCATCCAGTTTATTGTCTGTTAAAGATTTCTTGGAACTTGAAATGCAATACAACTTCATTTAAACACACTTATTTCCAAATAAACAAGTCACATTATCCCATAAATCATACAGCAAATATACTTGTGTATGGTTGACCCTTTGGTTACTCCAGAAATCATCATCGAAAATAATTTATTTTTTTTATTTTTTTATTTTTTTATTTTTTGACAATGCTGCACTAATTACACACGGTTAACACCAAACACTTCCACTTGATCATTCTAAAGAAGAAAATATTGCAAATATCTTTAGTATGTATGGAGTTTTCTATTCGTGAATATCTAGGTGGTGCTCAGAGAAATCAGGTTAGGTAGTTTTCTTTCTTGAGATCTTGCAGTCGCATAATAAAAACAATTATATTCTGCAATCATAATAACTGACCCCCGATAAATCCGTATTTTATTACACTCGCACCGTAATTTGCGTCTCCCACGTATTCTTTCCCAATTTCCGGACTTTTTGTATTTCGGTATTTACTGTATCAATTATTGTGTTACCTGGGTACCTCCCATAGTATGCAAAAGCTCCCCAAAGGGCTAGCTTTACACATCTTGGACACTCCCTTTTGCTTAGTTCGCTTAGTTCCCTATTACTTCCTGCATTGGTAACAAATTGGGTTACTGTTTCACTTGAGTCAATTCCTGGAGTTAAGTTCATTTATCTCCATTGCTGTAATCAAAACAATTAATAGCGGAATAAGGCAGACTGTCTTACTTGTTAGATTATTGGTGTTTAGTTATTTTGTATTCTTAATTATTGAACTATACAGAGAGAAAGAAACAAGAATATTCCGGTATTCATAGTGTTTCGGTATCTTCCTGGACAGGGGTTGATTGGGATTGCACTAACGTGAAGAAGTGACGTGCCAAAACATGAATTTATTTGCATCCAAACTGACACTAATCATACAACGCTTTCAGTTTATCAGACACCTTCCAGAATTATGTCAATTCCACGAGGTTATGAACTGTTAGAAGTTTGAGTTTGAGTTTGAGTTTGAGTTTGAGTTTTGAATACGAATTTATCGCCAAATAGTTTCTCTCGGGCATCATCTCATACAAATTGATTTAAGACTCTTTAGTCATACAAAAAGAAATTTCTCTTCGTAAATCATAATCATTTTCCTAGTTAGTGTCATTCTTGCTCAACATATTTAGGGAATGAAATAGACACCAACATGCATGAGCAATGATGTTCATAATCGGCTAAGAGTGATTTAGAGGTGGCACTAATCAAGTAGTGTGTATATACAGAGGATCTAAAGTTATCTACTCACAAAAAAATATCGAGGTTTCCCGACCCAGTTATTCACCAACCATGTCAAGGAATTCAGTTAAAAGAGTGGTCAATGGGAGTATGTACATCAACTGTTTCTCAGTTCTACCAACTGAATACTAACAAACTTTTTTTCCAGTACAAAAGTTTTATCCTACTTCGTTAGCAGACAAGACATGGGATAATACAGGATTACTAGTTGATTCGAGTTACAATGAAGCTACTTTATCTTCAATCAAAGTGTTGTTAACCATAGATTTAACACAAGCTGTAGCAGAGGAAGCAATTTTGAGGCGTGCAAATTTCATAATGGCATACCATCCCTTCATATTTCGTGGGTTGAAGTCTATTACCCCACAAGATCCTCAACAGCGATCTCTAATTAAATTGATTCAAAATAACATTAGTGTGTACTCTCCACATACTGCCGTTGATAGTGCCAATGGTGGTGTTAACGATTTTTTAGTTTCTGGGATAGCCAAAGATTTAGAAATTGAGTCTTCTGAGCCAATTGAAGTAGATTCTAATGATTCAGCTTGTGGAATGGGAAGGTTAGTTAAGTTGAGAAAGGCAGCTAAGTTGAAAAGTCTTGTTGAGAATGTAAAAGCCCAACTTGATTTAATACATGTGCAAGTGGCACCGTCAACCGATGGTGTTGATCATGATATTAAGACGATTGCTGTATGTGCCGGCTCTGGAGGTGGTGTATTCAAAGGTATCAAAGCTGATTTATATTACACTGGAGAATTGTCTCATCATGAGGCTTTATTTTTCAAGGAATCTGGAGCTTCTGTAATTTGTTGTAATCACTCAAATACCGAAAGAGCTTTTTTGAAAGTTATCAAAGATCAATTGAAAGAAGAGTTGAATGAAGACGATGAAGTTATCATTAGTGAAACTGATAAAGATCCGTATGAAACCTGGTGAAGGTATAGAAGTATACACGAGAAATAAATAGTTCAACGTCTGCTCTGTACCCAAACATTGGCAACAGCCCATAGCCAGTAGCAGCAGTCCTTTAAGTCATCAAGATGCTCTATAAGCGCATACGACAGCTGTGATATCACCATTTTTACACTGGTGTGTTGATGGCCCTTGCATTGTTTTGTTCCTGAGTACACACCCCTGTCTCCCCACCTTACATAATTCATCTCCTAGTGTAAGTAGGTTTTTGTTCAAAGATTGCCAGATTCACCAGTTCAGAACAACAGCAACTGCCTTCATTACTTCAACTTAGTCATCTTGTCTATGTCATATATCTGATAAAATGGTTGAACGGCAACCATCGTCACAACCACAATGTATAAGAATACACAATTCTACAGGATTGATACCCTTTCATAATTTGAAAGCAACAATAGTACCCTGTACTAATACACCATTCGTCTTTCTTTATGGAGGATTCGACGAAAATGATGCATTGGATAGTAATGTATATATACTAAACACTTCAACCAAAAAATGGGAAATTGATAACAAAGTAGATGGATTATACCGAGAAGGACATCTGGCTGTGTATATAGATAATGGAAATATATTGGTATTTGGCGGATTACCTTTTGATGATGAATTACCGATAGAAGATAATAGAAGACATAGAAGTACGGAATTGAGAAAAGATAGTTTGATGATGATTTACAATATATTTGATAAAAAATGGATCGGACCCCCTGATTTTGCATTGGAAAATGCACCCAGTTCAAGATCAAGACACGCGTGTTGCTTGTCTCAAGATGGATCGAAGCTATATGTCAGTGGTGGGTTGGTGAAGTCTGCTCCACTAAATGATTTGTATTGTTATGACTTGACATTGGGGACTTGGCTGGGTCCGACAGAATTTGTTTCAAGGTTTGATCATACCATGATGTACTATCATGACCGAATTTTTTTATTTGGTGGTTTGGATAAAGACATGAATCATGTAAAGACGATAACTTATTATTCATTGAAGTCTAAGACGATTGGAGAGATTTCCTTACTAAATTTAGACCTAACTATCAGCTCATCATTGTTGTATTACGATTTATCAATTTTGAATTGTATGATTAATCAAAGTATTAGTTTATTTGTAAGTTTGCCAGCATTAAATTCAGATGGAGAGATCAGTATTTCCAGTTTTAACTTGGAGAATTTTGAATCTCAGAATCTATTCAGCCAGGACAATTTATTGCAATTTTTTAAAGACCAAGACATTTCTAACTATAGATGGAAATCAGCATTTGTGAATCACGAAGGTACACTATTTTTGCTAGGAAGCAAGAAGAAAAACTTACGTCATACATTTGGATCATATCTAGAACACGATGATTCCATAGAGGAAGAAGCAACGGAGGAAGAAGACGAAACAGATGAAATCTCATCAAGATTAACCCATATACTCGAAGTGGAAATGCAGGAATTTGGTATACGCAATCAAAAATCAAACACATTAGCATCAGATTTCCATCAATTATTTATCTCGCAAAAGTTTACAGATTTTGAAGTAATCACATTGGTCAGTGAGGACGATAAACTTAATTTCGAAGCCCACGAGCAGTACAAAACTAAAGTGATCCCTGTACATAAAGCAATACTTTTAGCACGTTGGCCCCATTTTCAAAGAATGATCTTTGTAGGGATGAATGAAACTGTCGAAAACAAAATGTTTATTCCAGAGCCCTATGTCTTAATTAAGGCATTGATCTATTATTTATATGTTGGGACAATTGAGGAGAAGGAATATTCAATTGTTGATTATGTTGGACTACTTGTTTTAGCGAATATGTACGAGCTTAAAGAATTCAAAAATTTGGTTTTACAAAAATTATACCTGGCATTTGTTGAATTTGAAAATGAATTTATTGACAATGACATAAACCTATCGATTTTGTTACGAATTTGGAAAGACCTCGCATTTTCAAATGAGTCCATCTTCATAATGAAAATTATCGAATTGATAAAAAAGAAATGGAGTATAATAACAAGATCGAAGCCCTTTTTATTATTAAGCAAACAAGAAATCGTCAAACTTTGTCAAGACTCAACTGATGAAAACAGTCTTATTCTAAAGAGTCCAAGCGGGAATTCTTTGGAAACAGTGCCCGACACTCCCACAAGAAATACAAATTCTCCGTTTGTAATCGATTCGCCGGCGAATCAGTCACAGCAATAAAGTGCGGGTTTATTCACATCCATTGAGTAAAGTATATTTATATAGTCTAATCATATATATCATCTATTAAATCATTCAATGCATCACCTACAGCTTCTATTCCATCTTCAATTCCATTTATGATGTGCCCTATAATCTCTCCAAACCCATCATGCACTTTCGTCGTAGTCGTTGCAGCAGTAGTGGAAGTGGAACTACTTGTTACTTCAGCATCAGTTGGTTTAGGTAATGCTTGGGTTTTCAAGCTTGTGATTGTGCTCTCTTCAGATTTCATGCTTTCTAAAGGATGCTTATTCTTGGTCGTCTCAAGCGGTTTTTCTCCATTTCTCCAAAGCAAATCATAAGTGGCATTCTTTCTAACAATATGATCAACATCAAACGGTAAATCAGGAAAGCTTAAATCATCTTTCCAGTCATTTGGTAGACTCTTTGACATAATTTCACCAGGTAAACTTCCATTATTGGGAGCTGGTACAATGTCCAAAGTATCACAAATTATATTATACACTTCAGTGTTTGCAAACGGTTCGATTTTCTTATTGTACTGTTTGAAGTATGGACCTGTACCTAAGAAAATAGCTCTCATTAATAGATGTGTGTTATTGTATCCATGTACACCTTTTGGTTTATAGTCAAATCCGTAGTCTTTCATTTGCTTATGAGTAGTAATAGCATACCCAACATTCGGTATAATCCATAGTGGTGCGAGCCTATAATTAAATCTATGCTCTTGTAATCGACCACCAAATTGCCATTGTTTGGGAATATCCTCAACTTTATATACATGATAATTTTTGGTTAACTCTTTGTCTAGTTTATCGAAACTTTTAACGATTTCATTATATGCATCCTCAACATTTCCTTTAGGTCTTAAACCGAATAATGGCCATCCATCAATATGATCAATTTTGCTCAAATCAATTAAATCGTCAAGGTAAAGTATCCTTTCATTTGAAGTTGGAGCCATTCCGTGATCACTCACTATTATCAAATTTACTATATTATCAAGATTTCTCTTATGAATTTCTGCTTGCATCAAATCAATGAAATTATCGACATATGTCAAAGACTCAGTTAAATTAGACCCTGAAATACCATATTTATGACCAAACTCATCTACTGTGGGAACATAAGTCAATATCAATTCTGGTCTTTTAGCAAGTGGGCGATCTATCCATTGCATTACTCTATCTACCTTTGAAGACAATAGTTCAGATCCGTTGAATTTATCAAAGTCATGCTCTGGACCAACATGAGGAACTTCTGACCCTGGCCACATATGTACTGCAGATTTTAGTCCTTGTCTTTCTGAAGTTTTCCAAATTGGTTCGCCACCTTGCCAAAAATCAGGATCTAACCCGCCTACTTTGGGGTTTGTGTTTATGAATTTTTTCTTCAATTTTGGATCGAAGAATGTGTTTCCTACAATACCATGTTCTGATGGATATAATCCTGTCACTAACGTCCAATGGTTCGGAAATGTCAGAGATGGGAAACTCGGAATAATATAAGGTGCTCCATATTCATTCATTAAGATGTTATGCATCGTGGGTGTATCATGTGGATTTATGTAATGAGGATGGAATCCATCGAGGGATATTACAATTGTAATTTGATGGAAATCATGAGTTGAATTTGAATAAATCTTTCTTGTAGTAGATGAAGTTATCTCTAGCTTGAGATTTGAGTGGGAGCTAAAATATAGCACGAATGTAATTATAGCTATTAATAACAATGTAACCACACCAATAATGGTTCTTTGTTTGACCTTCTTTTCTAGTATCTGTAGACGATGATCTCTAAGATCCACAGTAGGTTCATCAATATTATCGCTTTCGCTAGGAGTGTCTATATCAAATCTTGAAACCATTTCATAGTCATTATTTTGGTTAGGTTGCTTGGTGAATATTGATTTGACTTTATTGAAAATACTGTGTTGTCTTCCATCGATTTCATAATCAAGACCTTCTAGAAAGTTGTCTAAATTTCTATTTTGGGGAAAGGTTGCTGCTTGTTGTTCTGAAAATATAATATTATCTTCTGGATCGTCCATATCAGTTACTGGAACATCCACTGCATGCGGTAGAGCATTATAATTTACTGACATATTTGGGGATGGCTGCTTGAATTGATAAGAAATTCTAAGCACGTATATTTTTTTGGCCTATATTTTGGAACGAATTTCAACCCACTAATGAAATTATGTTCAAAAAACCAAGACAGGGCAAGATAGAATACAAAGTACGTTTTTAGTATATGGCCAAAGTTTAATAATTCCTAGGCAAATCCTGAATGGGATTTAATGCATTTCAACCTTCTTAATAGTTCTATATTATAACCGTTTTTACATATATCTGCGCAAGTTTATTGATTCACATTTGTGGTGGCTGCAATCATTTGTATTTCGTCCTCTGATTCTTCTATTACTTCGCTTGGTTCATCTGTAGCCGAGCTACCTAACTCATCCGCAGCAATATCATTACTGGTAACGTTAATTACTGAGGAATCATAAACATTTGGAGACGATGGTAGTTCACAAAAGGTGATCTTTTCTGATAGATCTTTTATTGAAAATTTACCATTGAATTGACTCTCATCTTCATAATAAAAAGCATTATCTATATCGAAATATATTGGCGCATAAGAGGTGGTTGTACTTTCCATTTTTACCACAAATACAAGTTTCAAAAGTGATTGATTGATTGTTACAGGAAGTCCATTAATTATTGGATAGTTTTGTTTAAAATGAGGAGATTTGTGATACCAATCTTGATAAAATATGACTTTATTTTGTAAACTTTTATGTATTTCAAAAGGTGATAATATAACCCTTCCCGTGTCACTATATGAAAATTGTGATGAATTGACCAGTTCCTGTGATTTCATTCTATATGGACGGTACTTTGTATTTAAGTAACCTAGTAGAAATACCATGGAATTTGTAGTTACACATTTCTTATTTAATAGGACGATTAATGAATTGACATGAGATTCAAATTTTGCAATGGGACTTGTCTTGAGTAAATCAGAGTTTGGTGGTAGTTCAGGTATGGGTTCTGACGAGTCTTTCGTAGCTTCATTTTGTATTAGCACAGAATTGATTTCAATATGATGTTTCAAAATCATCTCTTCATGAACTGAAGACAACTCTAACTTATATAACTCAATCATTGCATGTATTTCGTTTATAACTACCAACGTGGTTGCCATTATATCATTCCATATAAAGAATGAATAAAGCCTAGCGAATGTGTCACAGTGATAGTGCGTTATATTCGATATCCACTCTTTCTTAAAATCCGGATGACTCTTTAGGATGTGGAACGGGAATTTGGTCAATGTGTCTATTATTAGTACAGGTTTTTCATTCTGTAAATGAGATACAATCAATGAAGTCATTACTATATACATGCCATTGCAACTTGGTGATGATTGAAAATCATATATCTTGTTCTTGAACGGGGATGCATTGAGAAATAACTGGTCCAATGTTGGTATTGACGTGGTTAGAGCTGTGAAATCTCGTTGCAGTCGTATTATATCACCAAGCAAGACCATTTGATAGCTATCATGCAATGCTTTCTTCTTGATTTGGTGACTGAAATTGGTCGATGGTTTAAATCAGAATCCAAGTTTGGCTGTAAAAATTTATTACGCGTTGGTTTTGTCGTGTGGTTTGAAAACTCAAGTGTTTTGCTAAAGAATACAGTAAGATTTCTATATCTTTGACAAGAGACATCACCTCTGGCAAAATGTTGACTGGGAGTATCTTGCTGACAGACTAGCCATTAGGAAGAAATCTTTCCCCCCTCGCTTTGGTCAGTAAATTCAACCGTAGAGCTTACTACAAAAGAACAGGAAATCCCCAAAAAAAACCTCGCGGGGCCACTGAGAAGTGATTTTAATCGGCACATGAGCCTAACACACAATCACACAATAAGCTCAAAATTGCAAAGTACCTTCATTTTGATAATCAATTGATAATCCTGGTTGAAATGCGGGAGGAGTGGGAACGAAAGTCTCTTCAATTGGTAGCATGACATTTTCTTATCAGTGGGACTTATGGAAGAATCCTGCATATCAGCACGAGCACTACAAAGCTTTCTTTTTAAACTAACAAAGAACAAAATCTTATATCAATGGGAGATGGTCTCCAGATAACACCACATCGACACCAGCACGTTCTATACCCACACACATCTACTCATCTGATGTCTGACTTATAAAGCATCAACAGAATCACCAGCACTATGAATAATCCATCACTAGAAATGCCAGTAGCTTCAAATCAACAATTAATATATACGATATGTAAAACATCAGGAATAATCTCAATTACATTATGGTTATTTACTCAAGTACCACAGATTACACTAAATTATTATATTCACCGGGGCGAGTCATATTTTGTTGACGAAGGTGTTTCAATATGGTTTTTGTGTATGATGGTCCTAGGGGACATTTTGACTTTTGCTTGCAACTTGTTGAATAATGAAATTCATTTTGTATTCTTGTCGATGTATTTTATTATTATGCATGGAATATTAATATTACAGTATGGATACTATGTGAATAAACGGAGGATAAGAACATCTCCTCCACAACCAGCAACCTTAGTCAATAAGATTTTGGGTGCTGCATTTTTGGCCAACGTCGCTCTGGCAGCAACATCAACAACTGAAGATGGTATAGTAATCCATGATTTCAGCCAGATACTTACATATCTAGCGTCTATTGTATATATTTTAGGCAGGTTTCCTCAGTTAATCAAGAACGCGCAAAGAAATTCCACGCAGGGGCTATCATTTTCAATGTTTATTATATTAATTTTGGGTAATTTATTTTATTTCATTTCGTTAATTTCAAACTCATATTTGCATCAAAATCACAAACATTTTTACGTCATTCATCTCCCGAATATTATAGGAACATTAGGTGCCATGGTTATGGATTCTACCATTATATTTCAATTTTGGTCGTATCATACACCAGTACATGTACGAACTCCCGTGACAGATGTAGATCAACAGCCTGATTGGTATACAAAGAATCAACCATTGGTATTTCATCAACGAGTGCCAACTGAAACCACTCCACGACGTAATTCCTCAGAACCTTTGCGTCCCCTGATTTCAAATCAATCAAGAGGTAGAAAACTAGTCAAATCTCCAGGTGAAACAACCGCATTATTAAGCGAATCATTGAATTATTTAACTACACCACCGCCGAAACATTACATAATGTCAAGCTCCACTCAGATACCTCATCATGTTCCTCAGAGCATGAATAGTTCGATGGGATCGCCTACAAGTCTTATACCGAGTATTATTGGAAACATGTCAAGTTTGAATAAAAAGCTACACGATGGAACAAAAGTACCGTTTTCGCCAATTGATTTTTTAAATGATGAGTTTTACAAAAGTGGCAGCGGCAGTGGAGATCCAGAAGTCAAAACGGATGAAAATACAGAAGCTACAGAGGCCACAGAGGCTTTATATGGATCTATATAGAATGATTATACACTTTCTACTTCACTCTCCATGCACTATTTGGAAGACTTTGCAAATAGGTTGCTTTCTTCTTAACCCAAATCAAAATTATTATTCCGAGAGTTATACACATGGCATTTGTATAATAATAACCATCACGTACAATTTGAATTTCTCCACCGCTGTTAGTACATTGTTCTTTAGCATCTTCTGACTCCAACATGAAATAGTCTTTATCCGTTACACACTCAGCCAAAGTGATTTTATCGATTAGAAAATAAATAAAGATTCGCGGCCATGTCCCTCCATAATTTGATAAAGTGTTTAATGTTGTCATATAAGTCCCCCCGATTGCAGGATCTGCGATTTTTGTATGGAATGCACAAAGCGAAACAAACTGAATAGTTGACATGAACGAACCAAGCAAATGTTGTAATACAATCATGAAGAAATACGAAGTGGTAACTTTTCCATCCAGTGGAAAAAAATACACAATCAATTGCGCGAGGAATGCGGCGACTAGTCTACCAACGAACCCCCAGATCCATGGTTTCAATGGTGCCTTACCACTGGACCATCTACCAGCATAATATCCAAAGATCATTTCAAACGGGAAATCAATTAGGACAGTAATCGAAAGATCCTCTTTGGACAATCCTTTTTCTAGTAGCTTTAGGTTCGTGCCTGCTTCGTTCACCTGAAAGCCCAACTTTGCTAAAAGAAGTATAACGACAAAAGTTTGGACATTTGGCAATTTCAATACCTCATACATCGACGAATACACATTAGTAAGCTCCTTCCATTTGTTAATATTGTAAAGTCCTTTCTCTTTTGCGATTCTACCTTTGTTCACAGCGACAAGATGTGGAGGGTCTTCTGGAATAAATAGTACGACTCCTGTAATTATTAAATACATCCATCCCCAAAACGTGAGATACCCTCCTAATGTAAACAATCCCACATCTATTGGCACCTTTCTGAGATATTTGTTGGCAAAATCTGGACTATTTAGGGCAAGAAATATAGTAAACGACATAAAATATCCAGTATTAATCCCAACAGTCTGAGCAGTAGATGCATATGACAAACTCTCGGGACTTAAGATAGTTAGAGCCCATCCATCAACCGCAATATCTTGAGTAGCGCAACATAAAATCAATATGAAGAATGATGTTGTAATTATACCTAAATGACGTTTAGGACTTTCCATTAATTGATCAATCATCATCCCCAAATATATCAATATCATTCCAGATAGAGTTTGTATGGGTATTATCCAAGATCTCCTCCTCCCCACTCTCTTCGAGTACATTGCATCCACAAATGGACTCCAAATCAACTTCAATGAATATGGATAAGCAGCTAGTGAGAATATTCCAACTTGGGAAAACGTTAGTTTTGATTTCAATATGAAAGGAATTGATCCAAATGCTAACCCCACAGGAACACCCTGCAATAAGTATAGTAAGACTAGGACAAAAAATGCTTTACGATCCCGGGGTTGTAATGAATTTGAGGTTTGGGTAGTTTTAGGTTTAAGGTCTTGTTGTGTTATTGGCAATAGTCCATCATTTTCCTCTTCAAATGCTGAATGTCTATAGTTTAGTTTGTTTTTCGTTGAATCATCTATAGAATATTCACCATTCTCTGTCATTTTGGTTTATATTAACGGGGTCTCTACGGTTGAAATATTTTTCAGTTTGTATTATAGGAAGTTGGAAGCAATTGATTGTTTTTTTTAACGTGTTTTAAATATGTTCCTAGTAAAACAACCTCATTGGTAGCGCTGCAAGAGTTTATACAAAACTTATTATTTATCAAGCATGTTCTTCATCTCCATCGTCTGCAATAATGTATTTGTATCTCTCCTCTTCTGAATGAATATTTATGCATATATATATAATATATATATATATATATATCTAACTATTTAACAAAAAATTTTACAGAATTATCCTATTTTCTTATAATCCCAAAACTTTTCTGGAGGCTCTCAAGATAACTTCAGTATCTGGGAATGCAAAGTCTTCTAATTCTTTAGCGTAAGGAGTTGGGACTTCACAACCAGTAATTCTTTCGACTGGAGCATCCAAATAATCAAAAGCTTCGGATTCCATAATTTGAGCACAGATTTCAGAACCAACACCAAAACCTGGGAAACCATTTTCAACGGTTACTATATGGTTCGTCTTTTTAATAGATTCAATAATACATGGAACGTCTAATGGTTTGATAGATCTTAAATTGATCACCTCAGCTTTAACACCGTAATCTTTTTCTAATTTTTCAGCAGCTTCTAAGCAAAATTTAACAGCTCTTGAGTGACCAACAATTGTTAAATCAGTACCTTCTTTTTCAATTTTTGCTTTACCAATTGGTAAAACGAAATCAGATGATAATGCTTCTTCACTCATTTCATATGATTCACCGTAAGCAATTTCATTTTCTAAAAATACAACAGGATTTGGATCTCTGATGGAAGCTTTAATTAAACCTTTATAATCTTCAGCACTATATGGTGATAAAACTTTTAAACCTGGAATTGAACCATACCATGCAGCATAACATTGAGAATGTTGGGCAGCAACACCTGCAGCAGCACCATTTGGACCTCTAAAAGTTATATTACAAGGTTGTGTACCACCACTCATATAATAAGTCTTAGCAGCTGAGTTAATAATTTGATCAATTGCTTGCATAGCGAAATTGAATGTCATAAATTCCAAAACTGGTTTCAAACCATGTAATGCAGCACCAACAGCTAAACCAGTGAAGCCCATTTCTGTAATTGGAGTGTCAATGATTCTTCTTTCACCGAATCTATCTAATAAACCTCTACTGACTTTATAAGCACCATTATATTGACCAACTTCTTCACCCATTAAGAACACTTCGTCATCACGGTCCAATTCTTCGGCCAAACCTGAGTTTAACGCATCTCTTACGGTCATTTCTTGTGGACCTGATTTGGATGTGTTTGAACGAGAAAGGGCATTGAAGTTCATTCTCATTGCTTGATACTGACCCATCTTATTTAATGGCTTATTGAATTTGACCGCTTGAGCTGCTAATTTAGCAGTCTTGGCAACTGATGATGTGATTGGGGCCATGTGTAAGACTGATGTTGAACTCTGTGTGTAGTTGCTAAAGGTAGGTTGATATAAAAGAGAGAGATGATGTGAAGCAGATGTAGTCCTCCAGCTGTCTATTTGTTTAGAATGAGAGATACCGTATTTTTTGGTTAGTGTGGACTTCATCTGTCCGTATTGTTTGTGTAGGTAGGTTGTATACAGGTATACAGGTATCTATGGTGTTTAATATCCGAATCAAAAGAGCTACCAGGTGTATGTTCCAAATGTAAGTTCGAGACAAACTTAAGTAATACTACACTAAAACCTGTGCTCCTAAAGCGAATGGGTTTGCCTTGCAATCTTATTTATACTGATGCGGTAAATACTGTATGATAAATCGATTCAACTAAAGTTTGTTCAAGCAACAATTAGAGTAACAATCAAGATCTTAAGCTGGTCACTTCCATTGGCCATGGGATAATGGTGATGATAATTTTTTTTCTCCATCCAAGATAAAAGGGCTTATGTGATCGCAGCATTTTTTTGGGATCTGAGCAGGATAAAGTAAATCTGATGAAAAGGGTTAATGCTTTAATGTAATTCTGAATGACACAAACTAATCACAATTTTGATGATCTTGATAACCACAGATCAAGCAACGAAGTTCCGCCTATTTACCAGCCCTCAAGATGGCCTTCCGTATTCTCAGCTTCGGGTCATTGCCGGGTCTAGAATCCACCAGTTGAGTGGAAATTCAATTTGATTCAGCTCAGAAAAACTGTGAATAAAAAGGGCTAATATTACTTGGAATATAATCACCGATGCAAAGAAGTTAAGGACTATAGGATCTAGTGTATCCGTCCGAGACCGGACAAACTGAACTTGAGGCCGAAGCTGATGAGAGAGGGCAGAGGTTATCTACGTGAAAGAACATCCCAAACATATGAATTTCCATTCCCGGCGGTTCAAGACTTATCTCTCCCTGTTCCCCTCTTCACCCCTCTTTTCATAGTGCAAATGTTGAACCCAAAAAATGCTACCAACAGAAAGCCACACCAGCACCTGACCTGACATCCCGTTGATGCATTCTAAAATGAATCGCTTATCAAGCCGAGGAAAAGAAAAACCCTATGGAGAACGCTTTCAGGAGCAGGTCAGCGAATTCGACCGGTGTTTTCTCACTGCAGCGCAAAACACAGAGGCATTTGTTGGGCTCTTGATTTCTTTGGCCCATGGCAAGCCAACAAATAACCCAACTGCAATAAACGTTATCTCTTGTCTGGTATCATACCTCGTTTGAGTAAGCTTGACTCACATCTCACATCGGTAATGATTTAGTATAGAGTTCTGGCTTTTTTTTATCTAGTGCGGCTCGTAGTGGGAATTTCCTTCATGACATAAATAACCAATTGAATTTCACTCATTTCAAAACTCCATAAAACACAATTCTGCCTTTCTTTGTTATTATAATGCTTAGAACAATTCGACAACTCAATCCAAATAGAATCATGGGTTCTAGATACAGCTCGAGTATCAACTTTCATAAACCAGATGTTCCGGGAAGCAACGAACCAAGTGAGGCTGCAGATGCAGCCGCTACAATTTTGGCCGATTTAAGAGACAAACAAACCAACCCTAACAAAGCAACTTGGATAGACGCGTTGAGGGAAAGAGATAAATTGATTGCAGAAGGTAAGACGATTGATTCATTTGCATATGTGAATCCAAAAACTACAGAAGTTGGAGAGAAAACAAGGGGTGATTCATTTTCATACTTATTATTACCTTTCAAGACTGACAAATGGCTATGTGATGCATACATGAATGCATTTGGGAGATTGAGGGTTGGTCAATTGTTTCAAGATCTTGATGCGTTGGCGGGGAGAATTGCATACAGACATTGTTCTCCGGCTGAGCCAGTTAATGTGACTGCAAGTGTTGATAGAATCTATATGGTGAGAAAGGTAGATGAAATTATTAATTATAACTTTATACTTGCAGGAAGTGTAACTTGGACTGGTCGATCAAGTATGGAAATTACCGTTAAAGGTTATGCATTTGAAGAAGATATTAAAGAAGAAGATATTAAAGAAGATTCCTTACCTAATGATAATGTGTTCTTAACTGCTAATTTTACATTCGTTGCTCGTAATCCAATGACTCACAAATCATTTGCAATAAATAGGTTATTGCCAATTACGGAGAAGGATTGGATTGACTACAGAAGAGCAGAAAGTCATAATACCAATAAGAAATTATTGGCAAAAAACCCCAAAATGATCGAACCAACAGCTGAAGAATCAAGATTGATATATGATATGTGGAGAAGTTCCAAACTGTTAGAATTGGATGAAAAAGGTTTTGCAGATAATGGAGTTGCTTTTATGAAAGACACAATTCAAAAACTGACACTATTTATGCAACCACAATATAGAAACAGACATTCTTACATGATTTTTGGTGGTTATTTACTTAGACAATCGTTTGAATTAGCTTATTGTACGGCAGCAAGTTTTTCATTAGCAGGACCAAGATTTGTAAGTTTAGATTCTACAACTTTCAAAGCCCCAGTTCCTGTGGGAAGTGTTTTATCTATGGTAGCTTCAATTTCATATACCGAACATTTGAACAATAATGTTGACGATATAGATGCTAGTTCTCCGTTCAATTTCAAACTTCCATCTACTAACAAGATAAGTGATAATCCAGATGCATTCTTATCTGAACCAGGTACCTTAATTCAAACAAAAGTTGACACTTTCATTCAAAGTTTAGAAAGTAATGTAAAAAAACCAGCTGGTACTTTTGTATACTCTTTCTTTGTACCAAAAGAAAGTTATACTAAAGGAAAACCTGGTTATTGTTCGGTTATTCCTCAAACTTACTCAGAAATGATGACTTATGTACAAGGTAGAAGATCTAGTGCTACTACGGCTCATTATGTTGAAACTTTACCTAAAGCAAAATTATAACATATTTAAATGTACGTATGAAAATAATTATCCAATTAAAACAGCTAGTAAACAAGAACTAAAATAAATCATTAACTTTTCTCTGTTTGTTAATCACTATCGTCATGATGCAATGTCGCGCTTTCTTCTTGGTGATGATAATCTGGCTCGTAAGCTGATTCTCTCAAACTTCCTTTTCTTGTGAAATCGACCAACTTTGCCAGGTTTCCTATCTGTGGATGAACTTGTCTGTTTCTATCAAACAAAAACTTCTCCGAGTTTGATGAACCAATAGATATGCTTGATAAATTATTATTATTCATTACATGTTCACTATTATTAACCGGAGTATTCTCGTCGAAAAAGAAATTATCAGATTGGGGACTTTCCAAAGATCCAATTTTGTCATTTATATCATTGTAATCAAATAAGAATGCTGGTGATTTTAGTTCATGTTCTGAATTACAATTGGAATCTTTTTCACCAAATTTAGTAAGCAAGTTTCTTATACTGCCAGTGGTATCATCTCTTGATGTTAATTCTTTCGAATTTTCTTCAGGCACGATATCCAAATTTGATGGTGAATGACTTAATTTTTGAGGAGACGAAGTGGCCATCCCAGCGACGTTTCCATCCGAATCCAATCTTTGAACATTATTATTAATTGAATTATTCTCTCTTTTTAGCATGGCATTTAATGAACTGTTACTCAAAAATAGTGAACTTGAATTAGAATTTCGATATGATTGATCTTCAACTAATCGAACACTAAATAGCTGTTCAGTGTTGACAGTGGATAAACTTGCGTCACTGTTTCTCGTTTGTTGAGTTGGACATAACTTATTATCTGACTCGGTATTTGCTCTCCATGAGTTGACTGGAACCTCATGAGAATCATAGTATGATTCATTACTCGTTTCAACATGAGTTAAAGATGATGAAGATCTATATCCGGTTGTATCTAATTTTAATAAATTAACTTGCGATACATTTTTTGGATCCATTGGTAATTTTACATCACTAGGTTCGGTAGTAATTGTGCCTTTTTCATTGTCTGAATCTACATTCTTATTTTTTCTTCTTTTGAAGCAGTAGCAGAACAATATCAAGGCAGCAAGAAGGATAAAAAAACTAGGGATACCCACACCAAGACCTATGGCTAATGCTTTGGTGTTTAATTTTTTGTGAACTACGGGGAATGATGAGTCAGTGGTGGTAGTTGCTTCAGTTGATGATGTGGCCGATGCAGAAGTTGAACTTGAGGAAACTGTTGAAGAAGAAGAAGATGATGATGATGATGATGATGATGTTGATGATGAGCTGGATGTTGCAGCTACCTTGTTGACGCCTTTGATATTAAAACTTCTATAGTCTTTAGCTAAATTTGATTCTGCATCAATTTTAACTTGTAGCTCGTTAAAATCTTTTGGCGTTAATCCATTCAATGTCATATTCGATTCATGATATTCTAACCAATTAGCATTGGAATATTCAACATTCACTTTCGTTTTGTCAAAATCTGTCAAGATTGATCGCATGATGTCATAGTGAAACCATTCACCTCTTGTAGCATTTACATCTTTCAAAGTATCGATAGAAAATATTGAATCTATCGAATCAAATGAATAAGGCAACTCGATTGAATTTCCATAAACATCCTTTACAGTAATTGAAAAATTATCAAATGTAGATGAGTTGGGGAACGTGCCCGTCAATTCGTAATCATCTGCATTCAAATAAATATAGTCTGGTAAACTACTACTGTAAACTACCGAGATATTATCTTTGGAAATAAGTTCACCATCAAGAAAAACTGTTGATAAGATTGGAATTTTGATTTTGATTTCTCCACCATAAGTTCCGTTGATCTGTATTGTGTTATTCAAGGAAGTGCTCAATTGATGTCCGCCAACAATTATTTTGAATTCTCCACTTGCACCAGCATAGCCATAATAATCTGAGGCAATGAATTGAAAATCGTATTCAAATGATGGTGCATTTTCTGAAGTAACGTGAGGCACCGTACCTGAAAATGTCAATTTTTCACCATCAAAATCAATCCAATTTGGTAAAGAACTACGGTCTGCTGATCTTCCATAGTATGCAATTATCGGTCTATTACTCAGTGGATAACTTTCAAATACACTTTTGCTAAATTTCAAGTTTATTGTATCACCTGGCTTGACAACTAGTCCACCATTGCCGTTCGTCTTACCAAATGATGCAATTTCAGCAAACATGACATTTTGAGAAACCAAATGCAATCCAGTATCATTCGAAACTAGCATTGTATAATTATTTACTATCTGAGATTGATCACTCTCATCAGTACCTATTAAAGTAATTTGAAACTCACCAACATCTTGCTCTCGTGGTAAACCACCGAAAGTTCTTGAACCAGAGTCAAATGACAACCAATGAGGGAGGTTACTAACCTGATATGAAATTAGTCCATCACTGTTTGATTTATAGGTTGTGTTAGCGATTGTGAAAGTATATTGCTGATTTATTCTTCCCACGTTCGGTAATTGTTCATCGAAGGGAAATCCCATGTAAATGGACCCAAGCACTGGTGCTAGACATAATACTAGTAGATGAAACACTAGTATGAACAACATTGGGTGTGAGATAAGGATACTATGTGTCTATGTATAAGAATGGTTTTAAAAGGAATGGAACTAGTTGGTAGTACGTAGTTGTAGTAGGGACTTCGTAGTTGGTTGTAAAGAATGCCGGCTGTCTGAAAGAAAGAAGGAAAGAGTTGATGTGGGTTGTAAAAACAAACTGGTTGTAGTTCAGTGGGTGGTGTTGTAAAAAAAAACTTCAAATGCCACCTTTCGTAAAGAGGTCAGCCTTGAAACCAATAACCTAAAACAGAAAAATACACGAAGAAAAAAAAGGGGGTCTAAGAAACGATATGTACAACATCTATATCTGAGACAATTGTTATTGTATTGATTTTGCGTTAAGTTGTATCTATGTTTTGTAGCAGCGATGGCGTTTGTTTGTTTATTTCCCCTGTCACTTGTTTGTCGTGCTCGTGTCTTTTTTTTTGGCGCGTCATGAGTGCATATAGTGCATCTATTTATTGGCCTCCTTTTTTTTGTTCACGTTGCCGGGCCACAGTTTGTGTTGGATTACCCGGCATAAAGATTGTGCTTCACAAAAGCAGTTAAATAAATGGAAATAAACTCGTCTACATCACTCCACTATATCACGAGATCGTGATTTTGAAATGTTCTGTTGGATCGAAAGGGTTGCAATGCTGATACAGCAACAAACAACCGCTAGATGTTCTTGTCTCACGCCACTTAGACTACTCTATCTTTATTTACAGTTGAATTAAATGTCATAAAGTACGTACATGGCTACTTATGTTACACATAGTTTTCAATAAGCTATTCGTAATGATTTGCTCTCTTTCCTTCTTCGGTAGTGCTATTGGTGGTGTGGGCAACACCAGCAACAAGCCATCTCGGTATAAAGTACACAACAACCACACCAATGTATCCAAATAATAGGCCAACCAATTTTTCCAATATGCTGTGGAAGTAAATATTAGTCATTAGCAACATAAACCACCATAGTCCGATCAACCAACATACTAGTAATTGCGGCGTGTCCCAAATCACTCTAGCTCTATTTTCCCATGTATTATTTCTCAATTGTGTAATACTATTCACAATTTGATCCCAATTCCAATAATGTGCAGTTTCGAAAAATAAGTATAACGATGAATGGATGAGCAAAAATACATGTCCACTAGGATCATGACCTCCAGACCAATCTCCTTTGATTTTACGACAGTGAAAAGATGTTATACCTGTACTTTCCCATATTTCTTCTTCGATTGATCTAATGAAATTAAATGATGAAAGATGCGGACCTACATCTTTTTCTATTATGCATTTCCCACCTGTTGCTATGAAAATCTTGTCCATTATCGGTAACCCAAAACACCATTGGGTGAATAACCACCACCATATCGAAACCAGCAAGTATCTTACCACTGCTTGTCCCACGATTTTCGTTCTTCTCGATGCTTGTACTCTTCGAATTATGCTGGAGTAGAAAAAGATGATGACTAATGTAGTCCATCCCCAGCCCTTTTTGACAAACCACTGGTTCAAAATATTCCTCTTATCATTGTAATAGTTGTAAACTTCTTCCTCTGGTGCAGTAAAGTGTATAATTCTTGCAATGAAGAAATTAACAACAAATGACCCAATGAATATTAGCTCGTGAATTGAAATCTTGGAATTCTGTTGAAATCGCGACGACAATTGTTGGAGCTTGTTGAAATGTTCATCATATATCGAATTCATGAGGTTCAGTCAATCACACTTGTATGTCGCTTATGCTTGAAAATACATTATTGCCACATATTTCAGAAAAGATAATTACTACATAGAGGTCTTTCAGATGCAGGATAAGAGTCGTGCAAAAGTGTTCATGATAGCCATTAAATCAACCATTCTATAAATTTACACAAAAGCGATGATTCTGTAACATGTGTGCAGGGGTTGACTAGAATATAGAATACAAATGTGATAATGTTCGGTCTTTGTATATGATGCCCGTGGGATGAATGGAATGATCCAAAATGTTCTCATGTATAGATTACTGTATTGATTAGTTAGATCACACATCAACTTTATCAGCTGCGAATTTAATTATTGGACCCATCAATTTATTCTTTGGATAAATTGATCCTGTTAATGGAACAACGTTACACCCAATTGCAACTTTTGCTTCTTCAGTAGTTGGACCAAAATCTATGAAAGATACGTTTTCCCTTAACCCCATCTTTATGACCTCTTGCATCATCACAAAATATGCTTTATATTTTTTGGATATTTCATGATCCAATCCTTGAATATCTGAAGTCATAGTTTCTCCTAATCTGAATATCACACATGACGCTATGATTTTGTCATCGACTTTTAAAAACAATAAAGATCTATATTTTTTGTCGTTTGAAAAATTACCTAAGTTGTATATGAACTGCCAATCTGGCTGCAATAATTGGGATGATTGACCCAGCGATTGCCTGCTATTTGCAATATTTCTATTCATTGTTATAATTTCCTCACAACTTTCATAATTGAAGATATCCGTTTCTATAACTTGTCCATTTGCAGCCTTAAATGCATTATCTTGGTTTCTATATTTTATTGTTTTAAAATATTCCGCACTTGATTGATTATGATACGGACGCAAATCGATAATGTGACTGTTTGGTAAGTTTATTTTATACCATCCACTATACGTCACCCCTTCTTCAAAGTCTGCATCTTTATATGTTGGATCTAATAAAACCGTACATTTTTCATTTATTTTATTCCACTCTGAAATCACATAAAGAACGGTTGCACCTCTTGCTATTGGTTTCTTCGTGGAACCACAATAAAATGTTGATCTTTTAAAGGGCCAATGGAACCCAAGAAGGCCAAATTTTATGCAAAGTATTGGGAACCTAGAGTTTTTTCCGAACAAGGAATGTAATTGTCTTCCAATCCATCCGGGGATTCTTTCACTCAAATCAAATTCTTCAACAATCGTTAGTAGGACTAATGCTTCAGTATTCATCAATTCTTGATAAAATTTCTCTGAGTTGTTTTCTAATGATTGTAAATCCAATTTTTTCTTTTCTTGTTTGTTCTTTTTTGCTAGTTTCTTCAATTGATTCTTGGAAAGTGGTTTGTATTCTTCTTCTAAACTTTTGATTGATTTCTCTGATCCCATGCCCATTAGTTTATTTGAAAATAGTAAAGACTCCCTATCTAGTTCATCAAATGCAGAATTCATTGTTCTTTTGTTATATGAGGCTTTTGGTGGTACAGCTGCTGGCTGATCTTTGAACACTCGAAGAACCTTACATTTCATTCCCTGCAAATCTGCATTCATATAGTTTTCCATTAATGAAATTACATAATCTCCTGAAATTCCAGCGTTATATTTTGCGTTCAAATCGATTAATTTACTCCATCCTTGTTTCTGATGTTGGGTTAATCCCATTAAATCATATTCCTCAACTCGATATTGAGTATTCAATGTTCTGATTCTGAAGTATCTTGTGCATAAGAACTCTATTAGGGTCAAGCCAACACTAGCTCCAAACAATAATGGCAAACTGATTGGTATTTCATTGAGATCCTCAATTGGCTGATAATCAAATTTAATACTTGCAACTGATGTGCACCCAATATATAAAAGTCCAACAAGGCAGATGAACAAATCATACAGGAAAATCAAACGCCCTATTAGCCCATTCAAACGATTTTTTTCATCTATTAATAACACAATACAGAGTCCCATTATACTCTGCCCTATCATGAACGAACCGCTCAATATAAACAAGTTGTGCATTTTTTTGGCCGGACCATCAAATGATAGATTGATCAAATCAACGTTAATCTGGATGATACTGATACTGATCAAAATTTGTAAAAGGTTGACACTTGCAAAGAGTAAATAAACACTTGAAATACTTGTATTCCACCAAATTGATAATAAAGCACAGTTACATAACAAACTTACCAAACTTATCACAAGGTATATTGCCCTCTCATTAACAGGAATCTTTAAAGCACTCATTTCTGTTGGATTCAAATGTAATGGGTTTGTTATCTTCCCGGATGATAAGCTCACTACTTTGAGAATGCAAATTACCACTAATAAAAGCCATAGACACCTTTTAATTATCTTGTCTACTATCCAATAACCCCATCCCAACCATTTGTTCTCAAATTTGATCTTTTGTTTTCTGAATTTGACAATAATGAAAATAAACAAATCTAGCAAAATTGCAGTGATAGCTGTTCTACTCACATGATGAAATTCTCCACTGTACTTGGTGAACAATATCGCATCAGTAAGGTTGAAAACAAACGAATACAACACTATAGCTAGTGGATTATATAGCCATTTGACAGTGGGATGAGGGAGTTCCTTGACAGACCTGCGGAAGAAAGTTTTCTCAAACTTAAACATGAAGTAACGATTGGAATCGTTTTGAAGCGTTGAATAGTTTTGGGCCGTCAAAACGAGAAAATGTGTTGATTTGTGATATTTTGAATAGATATATTTGAAGAAAGAATAAAGACGATGTGAATGACCCTGGACTTAAGAAAAAAGGAAATGAGATTGGCAACAGGAATTTGTAATAATATATAAACAATAGTACAAGGCCATTGGCATGTTATTTTTAACATTATACGCATCGGAAGGGTTCGCAACTATGCACATATTGCTTTTAGTGTAGTGCTGTGATGTTGTAGTGCTGTGTAGTGCTTCCAGTGTTGTAGTGCTCTTTGCACCCACAAAGAAAAATGTGCGCTTCCCTCCCCCCCTCCTTCAACAATAGCGCAAAACATTGACACAACACAAGTTCCGCTTTCTTTCTCGGAGTCTAAGTTGAGAGCATAAAGCAATGCCGCTACCAGGCTGGCTGTCTCGTAGCCCCTTGGCTCCCCACGTACCCATATTCAAACACACCCACTCTTGATCCCCTACAGGCTCGTCACCTTTACCGCCGATACTAGTAAGGGCTCATGCTCTAAGAAAAAAGAATACATGTAAAAAATAGAAGAATCTGCGTGATTTTTTTTGAGCAATTTTATACTTTGTACATCCAACATCTACATTACTAAAAACTGCCAACAAACTACTATTATATTGATACATACCGTGCTTCGCCACTGTGCTGGGTTTACATAAGTCTCCACTTTTTCATGCTTGTGTAAACAATCACGTAAAGTTTCCAGCTGCTTCGGATCTCTTCGTGATTACATGGACACACAGCAAGAGATCTAAAAGACTACCATATTCTTATCCTTATCAAATGATGTATTTATTGTACGTCATATTTCATATAGCTTTTTGCTTGGCACTGTCTTTCTTTGTTTGTAGTTACTTCGGAAAGTCATGGAAGATCCATAAAGCATATCATACGGAAGCTCCTTCTTCTGGAAGGTGCTTGCTGTAGGGAAGGACCTAACTCATGTGGTTGGCCGTGTTTGATTTTTTTGTATGTACGCGCACGCAGTTACGGGCTTGCAATTACATTTTCTAGAAGGGGCAAAGTCTCAATCACTAGATCATTCAATCATTCCTTTCAATCTCATTTTCGTTATCTTGCCATCGTTTAACCATATCATTCATCAAATTATTTGTGAACTCAGGGTTGACTATGTCTCTTCTGAAGCTTTCTTGTTGCAATAACTTCAAAATATGCAAGCAATTAGGGTATACCAAGAATTTGGCAAATTCCGGTTGACACCAGTACTGTAAATAGTCAAGGTAGTTGATGAAATTCTGATCTTGCAAGTAGTTGTTTTGGGCTAAATAACTCACGTAGGGGATGTTGCTTAGAGATTGCATGAACTCCAACTCGATCTCCCATCGTGTTGGTAGTGAGTTGATCATGTTGTTGTACTGCTTCTGTTCCTCTGTCTCTGACTGATTCTCTACTGATGTCGACATGATGTGGTGGTTATCTGTGCTGAAGTTGTTCCATGGCGAATTTTTTTTTTAGCCTTTTTTCTAGCCTTTTTTTTTTTGTTTATTGTTTTCTAGTGATTTGTGCTGGCTTGACAGTTTTCTAATCTTGCAGACTCGCTTTAAACTCGTTTTAAACTGTATTTAGTCGAAGCCTATACTGGATTTCAACAAGAGCATTATTTGAAGCAAGCTGTTTTAAGTGATTTCATCCAGATACACGTCTACTTCTTTGGACTCAAGAACGTGATGTTGGGCCGTGCCAATCAGGCCATGTCGTTTCCCAGTAAATTAGGTTGGGCCAATCACTGGCTGTACGTTTACCACATTCCCGTTAGCCCTTCTACAAGTACCAAATTAATATACTGCAAAAGCTAGATGCTATTTTAGTTAACGATTGGAATTAGCTTTCTCCCAACCTGTATGCGAAATGAATAAATGTTCCATAAATTGAAAAGGCAAGCATGATAAGATCCGCAATCCCGTCATGCAGGACATGAGTTACATTGTACGGCTGGTATTGCGGATACCCTCTCTCTCGCTATTGTACTTGTAGACATTCTGTCTCTTCCTGAGTTGACAACAGTGGTGTCAGTGTGATATTTACCTGAGGAGGTGCCAAAAATATCACCAGTATGATTCTGCGCGAGACCAGTTTTCAAAAATGATCCAGTAATTTTTTTTGTTTGGATGTAAACAAAGCAACAACTATAAACAATCAAACCCATGTCATCAGCATCAAGGACACCACAATCAAAACGCCGTGAAGAGGCATTGGACATGGAACTTTCGCAGCTCCTAAAAATAAACTCCACTCTAGGAGAGTTTCTATCCACAATACAGAAGGTCGAGGCTGACATTAATACGTTCAACAACAGCACAACAAACACCATGCTCATGATGAATAAATGGACGGATATCATAAACCAGGCCAATTTCACTCACGAAATGATCAATAACACCAGTTGGAGGCCAGATGAGTTTGAGGAAAGCAGCGATGATGAGATTGAAGAATTGGAGAAGAAATTGGAATCGGTGGAGTCTGAAAACAAGGAGTTGAGTAAGAAGTTGGAGACCCGGGTTAAGGAGAAAGAGGCTAAGTTGAATAGAGCCAGGGCTTTGGATAATAAGCGAAAGAGAGAATTGGGATTGTTCAATGTGAGAAAGAAGTCAACGCGATAAAAACAACTTGATACCAAGGGTGTTTTCAGAAGTAAGGTCTTGCTTTTAGAGAAAAACTCACAGAGTGCCAGGAGGTTGTTCTCGCCTGTTTCTTCGTATCGATTGAAAGAATGCGAAAATAAAACACATTGGAGAAGGATGGAGTACCCCCCCCCCCCAAATCTACCACATTTCTGTAAAGGACTTGCAAGTGCCCGATCTCCGTGAAGCGTTGTTCAAGGTTAAGTGCAAGTGGGCGCAGGGTGTTGTTGGGTGCAACTAAAAGTTCTACAACAATCTTTTTGGTTCTGTTAGAAAATATCTCATGAAACGGTATTACAATGACAATAGGTAATGTTGCGAGTTCTTGAATGATAAGGAACCGCAATCCCCCAACTTTCTGGAACTTTGAATCCCGAGTACACAAAAATTTAATGTTCAGGCCAAATATGTCGATTCGTTTTATTATCTCGGCCGAGAGGAAAGTCTTGAATATTGTTATCTCTACATGCAATTAATTCTTTTTATATATTATTTTCATAAAACTAAAAACTAAATTGCAACTTGAAATACAGGAAACCTAGTGCTTCAAAATACTTGTAATTAAATCATTAGCATCAACAGAATCACCTTCTTTAATCAATAAGTCACCAACCATACCTGAAACAGGAGCACTAATAACCATTTCCATCTTCATTGCTGATAATACAGCAATTGGATCACCTTTCTTAACTTCTTGGTGTTTATGAGTTCTAATCTCAATAACAACACCAGCCATTGGTGCACCAACTTCGTTTGGATGCTGAGCTTTTGGTCTTGTCTTTGTTTCTACACTAACGGTTTTATCATCAACTGTAACTGATCTCATTTCACCATTTAATTCAAAGAACACTTCTCTTGTACCTGTCTTTTCTGAAATCTCCCCAATGGCCAATAATTTAACAATTAATGTTTTACCTTGTTCGATATCAACTACGATTTCTTCACCTATATTACATGGTTTGAGAAAGAATCTTGTTGGCAACACGGATAAATCACCATATTTATCAACGTGCTTTTTATATTGTTCATAAACTTTCGGATACATAACGAAAGATGCAATATCAGTTTCTGTAATTTGACTCCCATAACGGGACGTTAGTTCTTGTCTTATTTGTTCAAAGTCAACTGGTGGTAATGTCAAACCTGGTCTCTTGTCTAATTTCTGACGTTTGTTTCCTAATATATTAGTTCTTAATGGTTCTGGAAATCCACCGTATGGTGTACCCATTAATCCTTCCATGAAATCTAATACAGAATCTGGGAAATCTAATTCGGATGCTAATCTGTGAACATCTTCTTCGGTTAAACTGTTACTAACCATAAATTGAGCTAAATCTCCAACAACTTTTGAAGTAGGAGTTACTTTGACCAAATCTCCCAAGATATTATTGGCAATCTTGTAAGTTTCTTTAGTTTGAAGCCATTTTGTACCTAAACCTAATTGTTGAGCTTGGAATAACAAGTTGGTCAATTGACCACCTGGAATTTCATGTTGGTAAACTTCTGGATCTGGACCTTTCAAATCAGCTTCGAAACAAGAATACAATAATCTCATCTGTGCCCAATAGTTATCTAATTCTCTAACGAGAGGTTCCGAAAGACCAGTATCAACTTCACCTTCAAATGAAGCTAAAATGGCACTAATCGATGGTTGTGAAGTCATACCAGACATTGAATTGGATGCTGCATCAACAATATCAGCACCAGCCTTAGCGCACTCAGTCATTGATCCAACACCAGTACCAGCAGAATCATGAGTATGAACATGAATTGGAATGTCTGGGTATTTCTTCCTAATTTCTCCAATTAATAACTTAGCAGCAGCTGGTTTCAAAGTACCTGCCATATCTTTAATACCCAAGAAATGAGTACCCATTTCCACAATTTTGTCAACAACTTTCAAGTAGTATTCCAAGTTGTATTTCTTACCTGGTTTCAACATGTCACCAGAGTAACAAACGGTAGCTTCAATAACACCGCCAGCCTTCCTAACTGCATCAATTCCAACTTTTAATTGTTCCAAATCATTTAATGCATCAAAAACACGGAAGATATCAACCCCGTTATCTTTCGCTTCTCTAACGAATTGGTCAATAGCATTATCTGGTAATGAAGAATATGCAACACCGTTGGCCCCTCTCAAAAGCATTTGAAATGGAATATTTGGAACTAATGCTCTTAATTTTCTTAATCTTGCCCATGGGTTTTCATGGAGGAATCTCATACAAACATCAAACGTAGCCCCACCCCAACATTCCAAAGAGAAAGCTCCATTTAATGCAAATGCAGTAGTTGGTGCAATGTTTAATAAATCAATAGTTCTAACTCTAGTGGCTAATAAAGATTGATGTGCATCTCTCCACGTGGTATCAGTAATTAAGGTACCGTTAAATTGTCTTACCTTTTTGGCAAAAGATTCTGCACCTTCTTCAAGTAAAACTTGTCTCCAACCACGGGGTGGAGGAGTATGTTGAACATCTATTTCAATGCCTGTTTTTGGATCGTGAAGTATTGGAATGGTTGCTTCTTCGGTTAATTTAGGATAACCAATTTGACCTTTAATAGAAGAGCCATTGACAACAAGGTCTGCCAAATATGATAATAATTTTGTAGCTCTATTTTGAGAACTAATCAATTGGAAAAGTGATGGAGTGTCATCAATGAACGTGGTCCAACAGTTACCAGTAATAAAAGTATCATTGGTTAAAAGTGCCAATAAAAATGGAATATTGGTTTTGACACCTCTAATTCTGAATTCAATTAGAGCACGCAACATCTTTCTACGAGCAATTTCATATGTAGAACCAGAACATGAACATTTTACCAACATAGAATCATAGTGAGGAGAAATGATTGAACCAGCAAATCCATTACCACCATCTAATCTAACACCATTACCACCGGCTGATCTATAAACTTCAATTTTACCTGTATCTGGTTGAAAATTTTTAGCAGGATCCTCTGTTGTAATTCTACATTGAATTGCAAAACCTCTAGTTGTAATTTTGTCTTGTAATAATCCCAATTGTTGCAATGAAGCACCAGCAGCAATTTGAATTTGTGCTGCAACAATATCTACACCGGTTATCTCTTCTGTTATGGTATGTTCGACTTGAATTCTTGGATTAATCTCAATAAAATAATGTCTATTTTGTTCATCAACTAAGAATTCTGCAGTACCTGCATTACGATATTTTGCACTCCTGGCTAATTTAACAGCATCGGTCAATATAGCATCACGTACACTCTTTGGCAAGTTTTTGGCTGGAGCAATTTCAACCACTTTCTGATGTCTTCTTTGAACTGAACAATCTCTCTCAAATAAGTGAATGACATTCCCATAATTATCAGCTAATAATTGAACTTCAATGTGCTTAGGTTTGTCCAAGAATCTTTCAATAAAGCAAGTACCATTACCGAAGGCAGTTTTGGCTTCAGAAGTAGCTCTTTTGAAAGCATCCTCAACATCATCCCCTTGGCGAACAACTCTCATACCCCTACCGCCTCCTCCAAATGCAGCTTTTATAATTACAGGGAATCCATATTTCTCTGTAAATCGTTTAGCTTCATCTACTGAGTCAATTGGGCCAGGGGTACCTGGAACAACTGGGACATTATTCTCCATCGCTAAATTTCTGGCACTAACTTTATCACCAACGGCATCAATTGTCTTATAATAAGGACCGATCCACATAATTCCATTTTCCTCGACCTTTTTAGCAAACTCACTATTTTCGGAAAGGAAACCGTAACCTGGATGAATCATATTAACATTGTGTTGCTTAGCAATTCTTATAATTTCATCGATTTGTAGATAAGCACCCACAGGTGTATATTGACCTTTCTTACCAATTGCATAAGACTCATCGGCTTTCAATCGATGCATCGATAATCTGTCTTCGTGTGAATAAATTGCAACTGTTTGCATTGATAATTCATGAGCGGTTCTAAATATTCTGATTGGGATTTCTCCTCTGTTGGCAACAAGTATTTTATTCATTTGACCTAACACTGTAGAATCTCTTCTCATTTGATTGATTTTCCCATCCTGGTCATTAACTAATTGGATAGATGTCATCATCAATTGGATTGATTGATGAAAAGAATCAAGAAGGTGAAGAAACGGTAACGGAATCAAAAGGGAAGGAATTTGTTGTGATATTCAAAGAGAGAGAGAGATTTGATCAATATTTAAAGCCAGAGAAACAAGTACAAATTTAGATGAGATAATAAAATCCTGTATATAATTCGCACTTATATAACCATGAAATCTATGATAAATGTGACACAAACAACACTCCGAAACCGAAAAGGTTTGTGCAGAAAAAGGGTGATGTATATCCATTTAATTATGCCAAGTGGATTGCTTGATCGTTTCTTCGGTTATCGGTTGCATGTGTTTCCAAAATTTTGTAGATTTTATGGTGTTAGTTTTCTATGGTTTGAGCAAGAGGTCTGGTTGTTAAGGGGTGTTGAAGAAAAGATAGTTATTTGCGAAACCTTTATCTCTCTATATATTCTGTCCTGACGGCAGAAGTATTTACAGAAAGAAAAAAGAAGATAATAAACCTAGGAATTGGATGCTGAGTGCAATGGTGCGTGGTAATCATCATATGAATTGATCACTTCATCGGAACATGAATTCGGATCAATATTTGAACAATATGTAATGTAAACTTTACTCGAAAGTATTGACGAAAAAGTCCGAGGTACAAATATGGCGCACAAACAAGGTACAATACTTTGAAGGTTGAGTCATAATGTAGGAAACCAATCACTTGGAATCTTATCAAGCCAATAACATAAATTTTACGGCTTTTATTGCTGTATTTGCATTAGGTATCTAACTTTTGATTATCCAAGTTATGTGAAACTAAACTCTGGAGATATATCACCGATGGATTGAGAAAAAAAAACTTTATTTTTTAGAGAGTGTTGTCTCAACCCCCCAATGCTATAAACTTTCCTTGATCAGAACAATAAGACTGTATTGTTCCTTGAGAAGAATGAACAATAGCCTTTTACTCATTATTGTTCGAATGGCCCATGTAAATACATTATCGTTGAAAGTATAATCGAAGCTTTTGAGAAAAGAATGATATGTAGATTTAGGGATTCGATTTCCTACTCACGATTTAACTAGTGAATACTTAGACGCACATATAACGTGAGATTTTTCCACAAAGATTATAGATTATTCTTCCACATTTATCCATGGTGCAACAAATGAGTCAACATGGAATAGTTGTCAGGCTAATTGAGCTACAAGATTATATAATCAGATCCAGGTCCCCTCTTTTGTCTCAATGGCTGACAATTAATCTCGCAATCACTTAACTCCATCTGAACAATTTCTCTATCGCATCAGTCTAGTTTGGGTATTCCACATTCGCACCGCTAATCACCTTATAATCTCAATATTGTACCACTAGACTAAGATAAAGAGGATATTTATTGATAGCCAAGATGTTGCTATGGTGGAGCAACCAAGGAGAGGATAGGGATTGGTCTTAGAATCATTGATACCATGTAGGTAGGTGGATTAATAGAAAATTTGTGTACAAAAATGGAGCAATTGTTAGTGCTGATAAGGCATATTGCAAGATTTAATTGGTTGATCTGCCCCGCCCCTCTCTTTTGTAAAATCAGCTAACGCTTACAATAAATTCGCAACACAATCGCTTGCAATAATAACATATTTAGCTTGACAAAGAAATTTTTCACAACCAGAGGTAAAAATAGAGGTTCCACCTGGATTTAAGAACCATAACCATCAGATTATAAATATGCTATAAAATACCCAGTTTTTTTTCCCAAACTTTGTTTCACAGTCTCTCATTATCAAATCAGCCATCTATTCCATATTCGGCATGTTCAAAAGATCATTTTCTTCATTTCCAAGACAATCTTTCAGAAAAGAATCCGTACAGCAGTTCTTGAAATCCTCCATCCCAAAACAGAACAAAGCAAAGCAAGATGCTTCAAAAGTTATAATCAACAAATGGCAGCCAACTAATGGCGACTCGTTCAGATCATTTGCTGAATACAGATTAAAAGTCACAAACCAGTCGCCCTTGGCTGTAAGAGCAAAAGACTTCAATAACAGCTTGAGACACGTCTGAAAAATGTAGAGAATAGTTAATGAACTTTACGTTAAATTAAATTGTTGCTTTTAAAAATGGTTGGTTAATATTCTGGGAAATATTTTTGTATGTTCAATTCTTCGTCCATCTGTCCGTATCGTAGTTGGTCATATTTAAGTTTGCCTTTAATTTGAAGTTGTCACTGGTGTGCTTCCATTATTCCGGATCTTTCATGTGAGATCTGAAATTTTGTATTGATACATAGTTTTATCTTCTTTTTTTTTCTTGCCACTTGTATACGTGAATGCACGTTGTTTATGAGATTTGTTCTGTAGTAAGAGATGACAATTAAACGTCCTCTTTAAGTCAATGCGTAACGTCCACTACCAACTCCAACTAAGTAGGCTGTTGTAAAGTCCGAAAAATAAATTTAAGCAACGTGTGTACATTTTCCTGAATGACTATGGTCTAGTGCCTATTGATGAGGAAAACGACAGCTGTACATTAATGGAGAGAATGATAAAGCATCTAGAAACTTGCATGGTCATACACACTGAAACCAAATAGTGTCAAGTTATATTTGGTCATAGTTAACGATCTTGGGCAGCATCGTGTATCTTGTGCTGATCTAGGTTTGCTTCGTTCCTTTGACATACTTGAGCACGGTAAGTCTGCAATCCAACCGATTATAAATTTGTTGTTGGGGGGCCGAGGGGGTTGATCGGAATGTATTGTAAATTAGCCTTTCAAGGATATTTGACACCTCCTCCACAGTAGAAAAACGCAAAAACTATGGCTTCAGTAGTCTCTTTTGGGTATAAGTCATTGTTTCCAGAACGATTTGGCTTCTGTGTAGAAACCATCCACAGATTAGTAAATACCGTTTCTACGAATCTGGAAGTTGAATCTCTTGGTATATCTAAATTCGACGACATGCAAAGTAACTTGAAGTGTTGAAAGATGCTGCCTAGAATTTAGCTATTACAAACATTTTCTGCACGGTTCAGTAAATAATGGGGAAGATTTTGTTTAATGTCACGTTTTATTAGCTGCTTCAATAAAAAAATATACAACCGTTAAACCATTTTCATAACAAATCAACTGTGGTGTACATTTATTGAGCGATAGATATTTAATAACACTGTCTGCTTTTCACCGAGTCAAACCTATACACCTACAATCAATGATTTAATATATGACTTAAACATGAATGAAGAAACCACATCATCTGCATTATTAGAACAACTAGTATACATAGATAATTATATTAATGGCAATTCGCATACCAACAATAGTGTCAGTTCGAATGCCACGCCTAATTTAGATATTGATGGCCAGTTGAGTTTAGATTTGGCTGCCTTTGCGGATGATTCGTTTATATTCCCCGACGAAGGTAAACCGAACAAGGCAGAAGATGGCGACGAAGATGTAGGGAATTGGAATATGCATGAATTTAATAATGAGTTGATATCAGAGCCTACTGCAGGCAGTAGTAATCAAGGAAATCACAATATTGCTCAACATGAAAGTACGTTTCTCAATATAACTGATTTGCCTAAGTTTCCTGTTCCTCCAGGAGCCAAATCATCATTAGTCTCGGCGGGATTATCATCGAATCAAATTGATTTGTTGAGTGCATTGGTTGCACAACATCAACAAAGTCTAGGTAAGAAAATACCAACCACGACGTCATCATCGTCAGCGTTAACTACCCCGATAACACCGTCATTGTCTGTATCACCTTCAGAATTACCAGTTAGACAACATAATCCATTAGACGCAATTCTTTCAAGTTCCAGTTCTGCGGATGCTGCTGAATTAGATAAGAAGAGAAGAAATACGGCGGCAAGTGCTAGGTTCCGAATCAAAAAGAAGTTGAAAGAAAAACAAATGGAGAGCAAAATAAACTCCTTGCAAGATTTGATAAATAGTTTGGAGGATAAATTAAATAAATTGGACATGGAGAACAAATTATTGAGAAATTTGATTATCGAAAAGGGAAGCAAGAAAAGTGACGATGAAGTGAAATTGTTGAGGGAAAAGGCAAGGCTTAACCAGTAGTACGGTTAATGAAAATACAGAGCTCCATACAAGTATCAAATAACCAAGAGTCGTGTTTTATTGATGATTACTACTTCGTATGTTTTGTGGATTTGTAAGGTAGTGTATTTTTTTGTACAGGAGCTAAAATATACCTATTTTTTCAAATGCCTGATAACGTTAATTGATCCAACTAGAGATCATTAAAGTTTTAGATTGTATATGTTGAAATTGTTGCATAATTTGAGATTAGATATATATGATTAAAAAATAAAAAAGGATAGCTAAGAGCCTTTCTAGAAGTGGGAGCATGAATTGCAAAAATGAAAAAGCGCAAGGCGAAAATGTAGTTAGGCTAATTTAGGCATCTACTTTGATGTGTAGCAGAACAAGATAAACACAACTATAACATACGTTGCACGAAACGTTCTTTGCATTCGACAAGATTTTTTTTAACCGTTGTACATTCAAACCAAATATGAATCTAATGTTTTCTATTGGACACCAACAATATAAGAGCTAGCCACTTGAATATGTATTATGCTGCTTGATGAAAAAGGAATGGCAATTTTCATGACATGGTAGCAGCTAATTTTCATTCATTGTTTGTAAAGTAGATAATTCAGATCCCTTCACAATACAAGAACCTTACCCTTTCGGAAGTGAAAAAAGAAATTCCACTCTCAAAATAAGAACCCAGTAGAGAGAGCCAAATAAGAGTTAGTCATTATCCATTTTGCTATTCCTCCTCTAACGAGCTTTCTGCATTGTGGTGCTTGATCGATGCTCGTTTTCCCATTGTGTGATTGAAAGATTCAGAGGACAAAATTTGTGTGTGAAAAAAAAAACATCATTTGACGATTATAAATAGAATCAGGTCTAACCCACAATAGCTTGCCTACCAGACATTAACTTTCTTCCGAAACGAAGAGATATATTGGAGATTTTTGGTCGGTTACACCTCCGGCTCTTCTTGTAGCTCATACTATCCAGTATCATCTCCTGCGATTGATTATATATTCCAACCCCCCCCCCCCCCCCACCCCTGATGTACTGAGCGGCTAACAAATATTTACACATACAGTGCAAACTTCGGTATACACACCGGCTCTCTTTCCAGATAAACTGATATGATTGATAACTGGAGAGCTTCCGGACAAAGACACTTAGTTGGTATGAGAACTCAATGTTCAAAAATTTCAACTACCCAAATACATAGTGAGATAAAACTCTCACTTGTTTTTCCTCCCACCCCCTTTTTGTGAAGTATGCAAGAAGTAACATAAAGCACAAACAGTACATTAATAAAAAAAAATCTCATCATTTCAAAACCCCATCTACACTTCTTTTTCATATAATCAACGTTTTACCTTGATCAATCAATCTTTATAGGGTCATCTTTTAGAATGGTTGCCACCAGAAGATCTGCAATCAATCAAGTAAATGTGGAGTTGAGTGATAATGAAAAGGAATTTAGGAAGGTAGTACCAATAATAGAACAAAGAGCCGCTATAGAAAAAGCCATAAAAGAAGAAGAGAACCATGATGAACAGACCAAGGAGATTCCACCACCGGAAAAGAAGGAAACAAGAGGCAGGAAGAGGAAACTATCCACAGCAACTGTAACTGCCAAACCTGTCACCACAACACCTTCTGTTTCATCCCCTGAACAAATTAAAAAAGTCGAAACAAGAGGTCGTAAGAGAAAAAATGTCGATAACAACAATTATCTTTCGTCTTCCCCGTTGAAAAAGTCAATAGTTGCAGCATCTTCTACAGCAACTGAGAACAATAACCCTGCCGCCACTAAGAACAATCTCCATAAGCACAATATAAACCATTTGCTAACCAATGATTCACCACCCCCACTTGCAACATTTATCAACACTACTCAAAATAATATTGTCTCCCTAACTAATCATCATATCCCGCAGTCACTTAAGAAGCAGCAAGTCTCCAACAATGGACGTATCCCAATAACTTCAATAATTTCTCAGAAGATAGATCTGCATGATATCCCTTTGATGTTGGGTGAAGAAGATGAAAGTGCGGATAAGAAAACAAAGAGAAGGTATCGTGTAGATAGAGACAACATCAAAATTAACAAGAGAATAATGTCTCAAGATACTGAAGACGTAATTAGAATGTTCAAGAAGTTTGATGATGAAATCTTAACGAATCCTGAGGCAAGATCAAGATTGTTATCCTTGGGGTTTGAAACGAGAAAACGATATATCACAACATTCAAGCATTATATAAGATTTTGCTGTAAAAAGAAGTTAGATAATTTTTTTGTCACGGGAGAGTTAATGAAGGAATTCTATGAAGAGCAATTTGCTTTATCTTCATCAAATAAACCGGTTATACGATTAAGGAAAATGGACCCAGCATTTTCAAAATTGCAAGAGATCAATTTTTTAGTTTATCATTTAGAAAACAAAGAGATTCCAAATAGACATATCGCTTTGGAATATCTTGTGTATAAAGAATTGGGCAAAGATCCACTGTCATCCTCCGCATTTGAAGATTCTTCGTCAAATGAATCATTCACTAAAAAGAAGAAAAGAATTGCTAAAAAACATCTCAAAACAAAGAAACTGCAAGAAAAACAAGATCAGCCAGTGTCACAACCGCCAGTGTCACAGCCACCAGAGCAACAACAACAGCTGCTGCTTCTGCAGCCTCGTCATCTCCCAAGGTTTCATGATAACGATGTACTGTCAGGATCAACTACTACGATTAACTCAAAACATTGTTCGTCACCCCCAGTATACACCAAAAAAGTGACGAAAAAGAATATTGATGAAATTCGGCATTCATTCATCAATTTACGGGAACAAATCCAATTTGCTTTACAAGAGAAAGTCTCTGTGGATCCGGCTTTTGTATCCACATTAGCTACTAGAATAAATGCTTCATTAGATCAATTTGAACTACAATTGAATGGCCCTCCACCTCCTGCCCCAACCACGAATATTAATGGAGTACCAACGGTCGATCTAAACCATGAAATTGCTACCGTGTACGAAATTGTTGAGGAATGGTATACAATTGAGCCTAGCATACATTTCAGATTGCAGAAATGGGGTGAAGATTGGATAAGAGATGAGATCGATCATGCAACGTTTTTGGAACGTAAAGCAATAGTAGAATTTGTTGAAAGAATGAGTATGGAATGCAATGCTGATATATTTATAATTGCAAATGATTGCGACAAATATATTTTGGAAAAATCAATATTGGATGAATTCATAAGTGAAATCGAATTGGATGTTGATGATTTATTTAAGAGAATAATGAGATATAGACAAAGAAGAGGGTGATAGGTCGAGAGACCAGTTCTCCCTCTTTTTCATTTCTCCTATGTGTATTTGTGATTTGATCTAAATTAATATATGTGTATAGATGGGTGTTTTTATTTATTTTGGTATTTCAATTAATATGTGTAATAAATTTATAAGTTACCAGATGTAGAGATCCCAATTGGGTAGTTAGACAGGGAAAAAAAGCAAGATGATTTGAAAAAATTTGCAGCACGTTCTTTTTTTGTGCTCCTACTCTTATCTACCATATTCTGTGTTGCAGTGCCGTCCGGAGTTACTTTTACACAAAAATAATAAAACAATAAAATTCAAAAACATCTCAAACAACACTATTTGAAGCTTTTGTACTACGGGGCTTTATGTAGTATAGGAGAAAAGTATGTATGGTGTTGGAAAGCGAAACTAAACACTTGCTTTACGAAGATTCAGTTTTCTTATTCCACTGGCCACCATTTCCCGTAAACTTAGTTAGCTGTAAACGAGAATCTAAGAGGGTGCCTTGTTCTTGTCCATTCGCTTAAACGTTCTCAAGCATCAATGGGAAACGGAGGTTAAATACAAAAAACAGCTTTGAAGCAATAAACTGACTTTGAGGGGAAGAGTTGTCGACGCTTTTTCAGATCTACATTGTTCTGCGTGTTGGTATATGGCTTTTACCGGGAAAATAAATAACCAAATGGAAGAATCGACAAAGAAATACAAAAATGGCTTTAGCATTAGTTGCAAGCTAAAAAAAATTTTCTAGTAGCTACGCGATAGGCGTTTAATTAATGAGTATTCCAAAACATATCACACCATGCTTGTATTTGTGGGGAATCTATATTCATGACCATTGAAAATGCAGCGCTTAAGGTATAACATACAAGGCCCAAGTTTGGAGTGATTATGCTCTTCTGCACCATATTTGACCCCGGACTTTCTTAAATTTCCCACTAAAATATTCTCGATTACCATGAGGTGGTACATTTGAACAGCACCAATGAAACCTCTTGTGCACTCGGGCGATGGAAAATAGCCATGAAAATGGAGGAGTACCACTAAACTAACAGCAAAGATCTACACAACCATAAGAAACAGTAGGGTGGGGCTACAAAGCGAATGTAGATCAGGAATTTATTTTGTTGTTGGTCGTCCACTGAAAGGAGGGGTAATTATTTTACCAAAGAGGATTCTATTTCATTAAAGGTAGAAGGTTGTTGAGTAAATAGCTTTTCCATGGAATATGTCACCAGCCTTGACAGTGATGGCTAAATCACATCGCTAAGATCTATTCTCAAGCGTTACGTTCTATATTGTTGATAATTGGTTGGATTAGAAATGGGAATGGCTTTCCTATAGGTTATTGTGAGTTGGCTGTTGGCTTTGTGTGCTGGCTCCTTTAGTAAATATTGGCATCCTTTCGGGGGATTGTTTTAGGGTTTGGTAGCGATTCTGTGGAGAATTCAATTACACAAAACTTGCTAATAAATTTTAAATATATAAATCAGAACTATTATTTCCTTGAGAATGGTTGCTTTCTTCTCTTCAAAATTTTAAAGCTAACTTTCATCCTGAAGGCGGTATTTACAATGACTTCATCAGTTCATTCTATAGATTCCACTACTGTAAAGGAACATAATAAACATATTATAAATCCACCCAAGTTTACATGGCCTATTGTGAGAAAATATCTTGCAACAAGAATTCCTTCATTATGGGTCGGATGGGACGAATTGAAACGATATTCATGGTATGAAGTTATGAATCCTTTTCAACCTTTGGTTGAAATGAATGCACGCCAGTGGAACTTCTTTTTCTTAGGGTTCTGGGCTTGGACCTGGGATGCTTTGGATTTTTTTTCGACTTCGTTGAATGTGACCAACATTTCTGAGGATTTGGGTGTTTCTGTTAAGGATGTGTCTTGGGGTATTACATTAGTTTTGATGTTGCGGACAATAGGTGCATTAATATTCGGTGCTTTGGGTGATACTTATGGTAGAAAATGGCCATATATAATTAACTTGTCATTGTTGATTGTAATTCAAATTGGTACTGGTTTTGTTCAAACTTTCAAACAATTCTTGGGTGTAAGAGCATTGTTTGGAGTTGCTATGGGGGGTTTGTTCGGTATCTGTGCAGCTGAAGCGTTGAGTGATGCTCCTAAGAAGGCAAGAGGTGTTTTATCTGGTATCTTTCAGGAAGGTTATGCATTTGGATATTTGTTGGCTGTTGTTTTCCAAAGAGCTATTGCTGATACTACGAAGAAAAGTTGGAGAGCATTATTTTGGTTCAGTGCTGGTCCTCCTGTGATATTCATCATTTGGAGATTCTTCTACCCCGAGACTGACTCATACCTACGTCAAAAGGCAAGATTCGATCAAGGTGCAAGTCAAAAAAATTCCAAAGTTGCTGAATTCAAATCCCAAGCCAAAAAAGCATTGAAACAATATTGGTTGATTGTTATTTACTTGGTTTTTATGATGTCTGGTTTCAACTTCTCATCTCATGGTTCCCAAGATTTATATCCTACAATGTTAACACAACAATACAAATTCAGTAATGACAAAAATACTGTTGTTAATGTATGTGCAAATTTAGGAGCTTTAGCCGGTGGTATTGTTATTTCTCACATTTCAACTTTCATCGGTAGAAGAACTGCTATATTGATTGGTATCATATTTGCTGCTGCTTTTATTTATCCATGGGCTTTCGAACCTATGTGGGCGACTGCATTCTTCATGCAATTTGGTATTCAAGGTGCCTGGTCAGTTGTTCCAATTCACTTATCCGAGTTATCGCCACCACAATTCAGATCATTTGTTGGAGGTGTATCTTATCAATTGGGTAACTTAGTAAGTTCTGCTTCTTCGACTATTGAAGCTACAATTGAGGAACAAATCCAAGATTATGGAAAAACAATGGCAATTTTTGTTGGTGCTGTTTTAGCTTATTTGATGCTCACAATTATTCTTGGTCCAGAAAATAGAGGTGCTGAATTGGGTGTTGAAAGAGACGACGAATACAGTATTTTTGATGTTGAAGCAGAGGATGATGATAAAGATATAGCTAAAGATAGTTTTGAGAAACCCGAAGTCGAACATAAGGTATAGATTACTTTGTATATTTACGTATTTATGACATAGATTGTATGTGTTGCGATCACCTTCCTAAAGGGATAAAGTGAATAACTGAACTCCCTGAATCTAAAAATATGGTGGAATATCAAAGACAAAACAGTTGTCATCATTGCTATTCAGAGTTAGCAATGATCGAATTGTTGACATTGAGTATACTTGCAATAGAAGCTTTATATGAGGGAGACAAATGTAGTCACCATAATAATGAAGAATCTTTTACAAAACTACAAAACCGACTTACCTACCAGTTGTATTTATTCAAGTGAGCCTTCCCTTCCTCAAAACCTTTTACAACCAAAAAAAAGTAGTTAACAGAAGAAGAAGTTGCCAAAGGAACCAACTCAAAACATGTCTAGTCATGATACTGATGATTTATATTTTGGAGAGCCTTCCCCCCCCCCCCCCCACAGACACTGAGGTCAATTAATGATCATGAAAATTACATCACCAACACATTCCGCAAGTTTATAAAAGTACTCTTCAAAAAAGATAATAATAGAAAGACAATATAAAGTTACTCAATTACGCATTTCAGTTGTTCCTGCTTCCAGCAAATCAATAAAGAGCGGGCTGGAGCCAGCATGTGGTCAGCATTATTTTGATTATATTCAGGGTTTGTGAACTTGTTGCACTTTTTTTGCAATCTCGATTTAGGCGCCACGCGTTGGAATACATTCAAGTAAGTTCACACAAAAAACCAAGTTCAACAATTTTCTTGGTATACCAAAAATTTTCTCGTCGGTTTTGTTAATGCTACATTCGGTCATCTAAATTCCACTTTGGAACCAGGGTACAGTTTAAGCAAGTAGATCTAAAAATAGTAAAAATAGCAGAAATATCTACCAACGAAACTAAAAAAAAAAGATTTATATTAATCATAATTAAAAACACAAATTAAACAGAGCCTTTTCATATGTACATAAAACATATTAAGTAATCGAAAAAATAAAAAGATGAAGTTAGTAGTGAATTATAAACTTAAGACATCCTGTTAGCTTAGTGTCTAGAAGATTAAACCAATGGCACCAGCAGCAATGGCGGCAACGGCACCAGCACCAACCGCATTACCAGCACCTGCGAATGGAGTAGCTGTAGCAATTGTTTCTGTTTTTACTCCAGTTGAGGTAGCTTTGACGGTAGAAGTTGGTTTTTGAATGTTTGTAATAGTGATTTCACCCGGAGTAGCAACAGTAATGTGTGATTCGGTACAGATGGATTCGGTTTCACAAACAGTTACAGTTAAAGTGGTTGGTTCTGGGCAGTAAGTAGTGTATTCAGTAACAGTCTTGTTTGTGTAACCTGAGTTAGTTGCAACAGTTGATGATGAGGATTCAGTTGGAACTGCGGATGATGATGGTTGTGGGGTAACACCTTCAGCGACAATCTTGAATGGAATGGCACCGTCACCAGGACTGTTTACAACAGCCCAGGTGGTTTTAGAGATTCCGTATGGATCGTTAATATCCTTTTGAGCAAAGAGCGAATCGGAACCTGGGAAGGTGACTGCACCGTCTTCGGCGATTTCAACCTTCACTGCTTCACCACTAACAGTCAATTGCAAAACCTTACCTTCAATAGCAAGGTGTTGTCTAGCAGGTGGTTGAGTGTTTAAGTTAATGAAAATAGATTTAGCTTCGTCATCGTATTGTACTGGTTGCGCAATTTGATTTAAAAAGACGTAGTTGATACCAGCACCTTCATGATTGCTTGTTAAACCATATCCGTTGATAACTTTATCATCAGAGGTAACGTGTAAAGTAATTTCAGTGATGGCAGCTAAAGCAGATGAAGATAAAGATATAATTGAGGCAAGTGACAAGTATTTCATTTTGTAGTTGTTTGATATAAGCGAATGACTTGTTAGATTCTTGAATGTGAATGTAGGTTGACGAAGGAAAAGAAAATCTTGCAACTTGAAAGTCAGAAACAATCAGGTCTTTATATACTGCATAAGTAAATGTCGATGAATAACAGATGCTGGTAACAGTAAATGTAATCACCGACCGTGAGAGAGTATTCTCGTACACTTTTGCAAAAGTGGGTGTTATTATGCAAGTCCATGTAGTATGATAGCACAAAATCAAGTCAACTATTGAAAACATAAACATGTTTATTCTAAGTTTAGAAGTAAGTTTCCAGTAATAAATGACGACTAAGTGTTGCTTTTAGATTGTTATTGATCACTTGATTTTTCTTAAGTGTTATGAATTCCTTTTTCTTGGTGATTCTTCAAAATCGATTTGGGAAATAATCAGGAATTGCACAAACGAAGAACCAGTACACTGTATATTTCAAAAGTTACCTGTATCAAAAGTAACGATACAATACACATGCACATTACGTGATGATAACAGTAGAAATGTTTCATGAATAGACCTAGCCCCCTCCTGGTACCCAATTCCCCTTTGCTTCTGTGCTTATTTGCGTATTTATCATTTTGCATAGTGCAACCGTTATTGTTCAAAAGTTCTATTAATAGGCTTTGAGTTTTATTGTTTGTTTGCCGAGGAAATGAACAAGTGCAGGTAGCATTAACAAACCATGGCCAGGAAATGATTATACCTACAATCCCATCAATATCTGAGCATATCCAGCAACACATATCGTGAATATTTTTTAGCTGTATCTTCTTGATTTGCTTCATTCGGTTTGATTTTTGAGCTGAAAACACGCAATAGGGCCACACTGTACATATTACATAATATATTTAGAGTGTTTAATTCTTTTGTTTCGTTGCATTGAATAGGAGCATTGTATTTTGATGCTGTAGGCACCCAAAAATTATTTTATCACGCACATTGTTACTTGGAACCTCTTTAGTTACTTGATGTGGAGATTTCCATTCCTCAAACGGACAAAGCTGGAGATAAATCGAATGAGGCGACTGAGTGATTGACCTGAATTTTTTTTCTCCTTTCATCACTTCGCGGTATGTTAATTAAAATTACACGTAGTTGAGACGTTTTGACGCTAGTTGTAGCAATCCACGATTGTGTGGATGAACCTCGTAATTGCATAGATTACATGCGTTTTGAGGCAACAATTCGGTCAATTGATGTATAAAAATGTACAAAACACGACCCAATACGTAGTATTTGCTCATGCAAGGGTCATTATTAAATACTTCGCGCTTTCCCGCCTTACTCAATATTGACCATGTCAGAACTCTTGAACTATAGTGGACAAGCAGGCTTGGGTATACCTGTTGCAATTAACAAAATGCTTGTCGAAATGAAACAGACCGCGGTTGTAGGCGACAGAACAAAGTGCAAAGTGCAATCTACATTTGTCGTCGAATCAGTAGACGGTTTTTGAAACACATGCCCTGTTTGCTTCTCCAATTTGATGTTTGAATCTTCTTCACCGAATCAGTAAGTAACTCGTCTAAGTGGGGGAGAAGAGAACTACAGAAAACAAACAACCTAGTTTTCATAATTAGCTGGGTCTCGGAAATTTTCTTACTACATTGCAGAACTCTCTCAATCTATCTCCTTCCATCCCATTCGAACCCCTTGAATTCTTGTTGCCTTTCTCAGCTGGTTGCTGTAAATTTCCTCTTTTGGAATCCATTTGTAATTTTCAACAAGCTATGATGTCATGCCACGTTTTCTCTCCTGTTTCTCATTTGAATTACTACCTGCGTTTATAAGCTTTATAGCTCGACCATAGATTGCCTTATAATTATAGTCATTAAACTTTGGGCACGCTAAGTTATTAGCAAGTATAAGGTTGGATAGTTTTCAGAAGGTGCTTAATTGTATCTTCCAAATTTTATTTTGCGTATGACCTTACACACGGATGTATTTATAATATGGCTATCTAATTACTCGTTATGGATAATTTTGTAGTACCTTCGTTTCATTTGGTGCACATGTATGTTTAATTAGTTGGAATTGAAGGAGCGATATACCTTGGGTTCATGCTCTTGTTACTCATGAAGTTTAGTGTTTATGCATATGTTACATCTGCAACGGTTGGCTTTATGAGAAACATCATGATCATTCTACAGTACAGTACTAATTTTTTAAGAAATTATTCTACAATTGCCCACTGTAAAAGTTTCAGAGAGATCATTCCACATTAAATGGGAATATTGAGTATTATCGAACTATAGCAAAATAATTGTGCCGCCTACTTACAACTATCTCTCGGATATACTGATGTCCTTTCTTCGACCATCCCAAGTCCCAAAACCTCGACCGTTAAAATAACCTTGTCCTTTCGATCTCATAAGTTGCAACCACAGGACGGTGATCAGAAAAAAAATAATCGAACCAATTGCTCAAAATTCCAAACTCCTTCAAAACAATTTTATACTTTTCGTGATGATTCAAATTGAAGAAATTGTTCATTTTGACATTATCTTGAGTTTCAACTTCAGTTCCTTTTGTAAAATAAGGAGACCAGATATAATCAATTATTGAAACTGGTTCATTGACTCTATCGAAACCGGTAAATGTGGTATTGTAACCATAGATATACTTTTTATTAACTAGTTTCCTACTATCTTTGAACCCAGCTCCTATTAAAATACCATATGGCTCATCATTTGGTTCAGTGTTGAAATCTCCACACAAAAATGAAGGATACGAGTTATAGTTTTTCATTTTATCAACGATTAGCTTTGAGGATTCTCTTCTTGCTAATCTACCAAGATGGTCATAGTGAGTGTTGAACACATTGAACTTAATTAAGGGATTGCTCTTGCTCTGGAATGTGACCAATGTCACGATTCTTTCTAATGCTGCATCCCAACCTCTACTTGGTACCTCGGGAGTTTCACTCAACCAAAAAGTGGTATTCTCTAATACATGAAATTCATTAGCCATGAAAAAAATTGGAGCATATTCGCCTGCTGTTAAACCATCAGTTCTTCCAACACCGTAGTATGTCCACTCGTTATCAACAGATTTCAAACCTTCCAAAATATCGTGTAATTGATTATCTAATACTTCTTGTAAACAAATTATGTTAACACCAGTGCTGGTGTGAAATTGCATGGAGTTTATACTTTGAACTCTTCGTTTTGTCCAAGGTCTTTCATGTTCATCTGGATGATTTATATTATCGAATCGAATATTATTTGTATACAAGCGTAACTTCAACGATGGACCTAACAAACTATTTGTAGTCTCTTCGATTTTGGAAGCCATGGATGTATATATTATAATCAAGAATAAAATTGTGGGGAAGACAAATAACCGAAATTTTCGAAAATTCGAATTGAAGGATTGCTGTGGGCCGTTTTTCTCGTGTACTTTTATGGTTTGATAGTGACCACTGGCTTTCGATGGCATTGCTTCTGTTATCATAGTTGTTTTACACTGATGATTCGTTGTCGTGGTTGGGTAAACAATTGGCATAAATTATCAGAAAACCCTGGACTAGTTTCAGAGGTGATGTTTGTAAATATGACACGACCGTGACCTCGTAAATTTTGGTGCTACCATGTGTTTTATTTGTTTGAGCTTTGTCAAAGAGCATACAAAGTGGTTCTGTTTTGGTAGATTGTGCTCAATTTGTTCATCATTGCTTATATTTATTCTATACGAAAGATTGAATAGCTTTGTACTTCTGGTTATTGCAATTTTTTGGTCTGTAATTTTACCAAAATATTGAATCAAATAAGAAATTCCTCACTGCAACTCGGAGTTGGAATGAAGGCAGTAGCTTTCGATAATAAATTGTTTTACCGAGCACGATATCCATAAATCAATCCTCAAAATTGATATCACCTACAGGTTTGAACGATCGTAGAGAATATATCATGACAAAATGTTGATCATGCACTGACATGTTGATATTCGTGTTTTTCCGGTGTAACTAACTGCTGCAAAACTATGCACAATATTCAAAATCTTTGTCTCACATCTTGTATTTCATTTAATAAAGTTATTCTCTGGGCAGTTTGGTTGATAACAACAATATCTTCAGCATCATGTTCTTCGGCTTCATCTTCCATTTCTTCCATTGCATCATTCTTTGTAGTCGCACCACTGTGAACCAAGAATAATAAAACGCTACCAATGCCACAAATAAATGTAAACGAAATCATGAATAAGATACCATATATGACAGTTTTGAAAGGATGTCTCGTGACCAACCTAATTGGATCAAGTAAAAATTCAAAGTAAAAATCTTTGAAATCCAAGTATTGTTTGAAACAGAATAACTTGATAAATGCATAGAATTGTGCATAAGTTGTCACAGTATCATCTCTAATTAATTCATCAAAATTACGTGGCGGTGTTTTTGGTTCATTCTTAGCTTTTGGACGATTTTCTTTTCTTGACTTGTGTTCCAATTCTGATTTGACCTTGAAAGTTTGATTGCCAACTAGCTCCGCCTCTTCAATGGAATTTCCAAGATATATATTGTCAAATAATATATCGCTATCCATACACCATAGTTCAAATCCAATACCTCCAATTGGCTTATCTAATTGGCCAGGGCTTTCCAATACATAGTAATCCGGATTTGGGATTTTACGAGGTTGCCATATTCCTTTATAATTAGGATTTTCGATGTCGGGTGCAAACCATGGTCCCACATAATCTGCATTAGGAATTAATGGTGGTGACCAAGGACCACAGCCAGTAGCACATTTAGGGTTTACAATCATTGGGGGTGACCAGTTATTATCATCTTCAAGATTAATTGGTTTCACAGCAAATGGGTCTGTAATGTATCTTGGAGCTGATTCATCCCATTCTTCAGGTTTTACAGCATTTGGATCTGGAATTTGTGGGTGTGCATGTTTTTTTTCATAATCATCAGGCTTCAATGCATTGGGGTCCGGAATATAGGCTCTTTCATCCCAATCTTCTGGTTTTAAATCATTTTCGTCAATTATCTCCTCTGGTGGATTAAATGGTGGATTAAACGATTTAGGATTTTTCACGAAATTTCCTGCTTTTGCAACTTCTCCATTAATTCTGATCTCATAATCCTGGTTTGATTTGATTATCAAAGTATACAAATTTGACAACTCATTGACTCTTGCCATTGGTGTTTGTTTTAAATGTTTTTCTTCAATTGAACCATCTAGTTGCTGTTTTCGTATGATAAAATGCACTTTATTTACGCTGCCACATATATCTGGACCAAACATGATTTGATACGGTGTTTGTGAATTGAAGAATGAATAGCTAGGCGACTCGTCTAATAACTTGATGTACGCACCACCACATTCTAAACCTTTCTGTAATTTGATTTCATATTGTATCACAAGATCCTTGTCAGTATTGTTGATTGAATGAGGTAATTTATAAGATATCGAATAATGCATGGCTTTGGATTTCATGACTAGCCCAAAATCATTTTCGAACCCTGGATATAGCGATGGTGACTCCAATTTCCATTGACCTGTGTACCTTACGATTTCATCCCTACCCTCATCAAAAGTTTTAGCTCCCGATATTTTCCATGGTGATTGATCAAGTGATTTATAGTCAAATTGCTCCAAAATTGAGTCTCTATTTAGTTGGGATTTGTCAAATGGCTGATACTGGATGCATTGTGCTAATGGCAATAGTAGACTAAGTGGGATGATCGATCTCATTGTTTGCGAGCTTGTAAATGAAAAGATTATTCATATGAAGGAATAACACATTTCATGGAAGAAAAAAGTGTAGATCTAATCTCAATGTCGCATCATCATCGACATAAATGGAAATCTCATAACCACGACAGTGGCACTTTCAACTCTCAACAAAAATACATCAGCCCAGCATATCTATAGTCAGAAACGATTTGGGGCAACGGTTTTTGTGGCCAGTCCTTGGTATGTTCATTTGTCAGGGGTTTTTCAGTTGAAAATGCTATGATCATCTGTAACTGTTAACTTATCTATATCTATGGTTGACTCTAAAAATTTATCACCTAGTGGTATACACCCAAGGGATGAATGCCCTTCCCTTCATGCTGATGACACAAAGGCACGAATGGAGTTATCTTCAAAGCATGCAGTTGGTTTTAGGTATTTTAGGCAGTTTACTTACCCTGCTGGCGATAATTCTTGCCAATTCCCAATTCGTTACAAATGTAAACATTGCACATTAGTTCCAAAATGCACCTGTCTCGACCACTTAAGTCAATCTCAGTTGATCCACCCTGCTTACCACTCTTTTTATCGATACACTGACAATGAAAGACATCACAAATATACACAATGCCTTAAATTATTCTTTTCCTTGCCCAGCAAGTTCAATAACAGATTTTCAATTAAGTGATACAATCATATCCACACATAAATACATAACCACTCCTATTGGAAAGAAGTTCAATGATCTTCTATTCGATGAGCCACTTAAAGAATTAATAAAAGAGAACAGAGAAATCATTGCCAACTATGAATTAGCATACCCTAATAAGAAGACAACACCAAAGAAGATAGAGAAACCTAGACCAACTAGAACTAAACGAAAACAACCAAAAGAAGAGGAACAGAAGAGAAAGGAAACAGGCGAAAAGATAGAGCAAGAGACAAGCTTTAACACCCCAATACCCAACAAAACTATATATTTCTCCCCGTCAGGCACTAAGTTACAGTCGACGCCAATATTGAAGTATAATAAGAAGTTAAAATCAATGAAAGAAGACGAAGATGAGTTAGCGTGCCATGCAAATAATATATTGCGTATGGCTATTGATTCAACAATGTTGAGCTCCTTGAATTCATTTACTTTGAACCAAACCGAAGATGATGAAAGTATACTTGAAATCATTAGGAACAAAGATGAAAGGAAGATCTTGAATAAAGCTAAAGCTAAAGCAATCAGGATTGAAATCAATGCTGAGGACTTGAATGCTGCTGTAAATGACTGAGCTGCTAAAGACATTATAGTAGAATTGGTAAGAAAAGCTTGTGTGCCCCCCACGAAAGTGAATTGAATGCTAATAGTAGCACCTAAATCGTCTAAATTGGCTTGAATACATATTGAAAATTGGCTCCCCTTGCAGACATCGAGCATTCAATAATGACGACACAAAGTTGTCCTAGTTTGTGAACAATTGACCAGATAATCACCGTCAATTATGAAATTAGCGTTAAATATGAATATCCTATGATACTGTGTTCTACAAATATGTATTGATTGTGTACTTTTAATAGTTTGTTTATTTACCAACAATGGAAAATTCGCTCTCAGTTTTTCTGAGTAAATAATCAATTACAAAAAATTACAGAACATAAAACAAACATTTACATTGGTCAACAATTGATATCCCATCGCTACCTCTCTGTTATGGGAAAGTTTACGAGAGTAAGAACCGGTTGTTGGACATGTAAAAAAAGGTATGTTGGTACTTTGCAAGTGAAATGATTTCCACGTTGATTACAGCTAACCGAATTAGACACAAGAAATGTGATGAAGCAAAACCAGTGTGCAACAATTGCGAGAAGAGCAATAGAGAATGTAAGGGATATGACTTGCGGATCTCTTTTGATATCATTCAACACGGAACTACACCAAGGATCAAGAGGAAGACGAATAGAAAGATACCTCTTGAATCAATGCTGCAGCCCAATTTACTGGATAGAAAGGATACTGTACCAACGTGTGATGAGAACGTTTTACAGGCATTGGGACATCAACAACTCCGAGCAATCTCGGCATCCCCACCACAACTCAAAACACTTCAAAATCATTACTCACCTAAGACTGCAAGCTCAAACTTAACCCAATTTAGCTCCGTTCTTTTTGAAGAATTTCAATCTTTGTTAACAACAACAGTTGATGGCCATGGAACGATCGAGCAAGGCTTAGAACCGTTCACAGACAATGGCACTTTCTCACTTTCCACTTTTGCTCCTGATTTATTCAACCTTGATACCCAAATTATTTATTTTATCGACAAATCACAGATTCTTGAGAGAGATCATAAGTTTTCACTTGTTAAAAGTGAAGAGACTTCAACCTCAACTCCGGCTTTGGATACAACCTCACTATTTACTATGAGCCATCAAGAAGAAAATATGATGTTGAAACATTTTTTCAAGAAGCTATTACCATTATTAGATGGACACCCAAGCTCACCATGGCCAGATTTAGCTTTGAAGTATTGCGATTTTAATATAGCAAGAAGTTGTTTTATTTCATTAGCTTGTATACACTTGTATGAAAGTAGAATAGGTGGAACAGAGTATTATCAAAAGGGAGTGGCTCATATCAATAGTACGATGGATCACTTGATTCACTATATAAATGAAAATACAGCGAAGATCGCACAGAAAGGGGATGACTCGATTGAGTCAGCAATAGATAATAATGGTAATGATTCTGGCAATGAAATGACCAAAAAACACATAAGTTACTTTGTCATTCTAGTGCTAATCAACGTCCATATACTTTTTGCAGTTTTGAAAAGGGGAAAAAGTTCCATGTCTCGATTTTTTTTTCGAGTTTTTGCATCAATCTGTCAAAGCACAAACTTTTATGAAAGTGTATTAATGACCAGTGAGAAGAAGAGATCGTTGGCAGTTGTTTTGAGCTGGTATGACACCGTAAGTGCTGTTGTCTCTCCGGATTGTCGATTGCCTTTTTGTTTGCCACAATGGTATGGCAATGCATCTGACAACATATCTACTGCTAAAATGATGGGATGTCCCGGTGAAATTTTCATTGCATTGTCAAAGGTTTGTTTGTTAAGGCATGAGAAATATGGTGGAACGCTTACTAGCCAGTTTATGGAACAACGATACGCAGAGATCAAAAAGGACCTAGTTAACTATCGTGACTATGTTCAAATTGGCGAAGAAGAAGAAGAAAAATATTATACGAACTATGATATAAGAATGAAATGTGCATTGTGCTGGTCCTTGGCTGTTTGGATCACATTAAACCGAACAGCTGAACTACCCGATTATCAGTCGCAGAATCGTAAATTAGTTCATGAATTCATTTGCACATATGGTACCATGGATGTAAGATCTCCCTTGGTGACTCAAATGGTGTGGCCCATATACGCAATTGGCTGCGAATGCAAAACTCAAGATGAAAGAACCTCGCTATTGGTGTATATGGAAAACCTATATGAAACCGCCAAAATGGGGACATTGTATTCCTTGAAGGAGGTTGTATTGAAAGTTTGGGAAAAAAATATTAGCCAGGAGGAATATCTTAAGGAATGGTTGGAAGAAAGGGTGGATTATCTACCTTTGTAGAAACACCATTGCAGTATGCAAGAATATATATATATATGTCTATGTACTGTATAAATCTATGTACATATCTAGTGAAGTACGGTGTAATTAAGATTGGTTATGAGACATCTGGATCAATGTGCTAAGTTAGTGTATACACATACCTGCATACAGAGCTCTTCACGTTGAAATATTGTGAGGAAATTGAACAACATCAATAAAAAAATTTTCTTCTTTTTAACATTCTTCACCCTTTTTCTTTTCTTTTCAGTTCGATTTATACATATCAATTCGAATCCAATTCATCATATAAATATGTCATACTCAGATTTCTCAAAAATTGAAACTATCAAATCATTGAATGATTTCTTAGGTGACAAATCATATGTTGATGGGTATGTTACATTTTTCCACTATGGTGAAAGTTTTGGTTTTCCAACAATTTTCCAATGGATGGGTTTCTTTATCATGTTGGAGCATCAATTGAATCGGTGCGATCCATTTACTGTGCCTTGGCTTGATTGTAAAGGGGGATAACCTTTTCTGTTTTTATATTTTAATATGATGATCATAATCTTTGGTCCGTGTTTATGAGGTGGATTCAAGACCCACCGCATGAGTGACAAAGGAGATTTAAATCTTATATCTGATTTTTAATTATACATAAATAACAGTATATCAATTGCTTGCAGTTGATCAAAAGATTGTGCGATGAAAACCATGTGACATGTGTTCAAAAGATACTAACGTTTTACTTTTTTAGTTCTGTTGCCACTCAAGCTGATGTCACCATTTACAAAGCTTTCCAAAAAGAATTCCCACAATTTGCCAGATGGTTCAATCACATTGCTTCATTCACTGAAGAATTCGATGACTTGCCAGCTGGTAACGCTCCATCAGGTGGTGCTGCTACTGCGGAAGACGACGATGACGTCGATTTATTCGGTTCCGATGATGAAGAAGTTGATGAAGAAGCTGAAAAATTAAAACAACAAAGATTGGCCGAATATGCTGCTAAGAAAGCTGCTAAAGGTCCAAAACCAGCCGCTAAATCTATTGTCACTTTAGATGTTAAACCTTGGGATGATGAAACTGATTTAGATGAATTATTACAAAACGTCAAAAATATCGAAATGGAAGGTTTAACTTGGGGTGCTCACCAATGGATCCCAGTCGGTTATGGTATCAAAAAATTGCAAATCAACTTGGTTGTTGAAGATGCTTTAGTTTCTTTAGATGCATTACAAGCTGCTGTTGAAGAAGATGAAGATCATGTTCAATCAACTGATATTGCTGCTATGCAAAAATTATAAGTCTATTGTTTAGAGATATTGTATATTTTTGTTTATAACTATTTTATATTATTGCTGTAATTCAATAATCACGGTTGATGAACCTTAATGCCTTGAAACCATGTTAAACTTGTAATTCAGTCCATATTATATATATTCTACACGTTTATTTTTGAAATTTCCAGTATGAACATTCAAAGTTAGCATAGCATCTAAACTCATTGCTCAAACCATTTTTGTGTTCAGGTAAGAAGTCGGTCATTTTGGTTCCAGGATAATTATTCACAACCAATTCGTGCATTCTTTCTCCTGTCGATGAGATTATCTTATACCTAGAATCTCCGTATTTGGTCTTCTCGGATCTTGATTTTTCATCAACTAATAAGTTTTTAGCAGCTTCAGCCGATTTAGTTTGGCATTCTGGTTCCAAGAAGGGTGGATCAATCAACAACCTATGACATTTATTCTTGAGGTGTTGAGGAATATCGTTCGGTCTGTTATAATCATATACGCTGAAATGATCATTTCCAGACAACAATCTGAATCTTGGATCAAATTCCAACAAGTAAATATGTTTTGTAGGTATCTCATTATCTGGGAATTGTTTTATTGCTGCATAAACTGATGGAGCACTTGCTATGACAACCACTGTATCTTCATCGGCACCCTCCAATAAAGCCTTACCCAATATCTTGGCAGTTTCTTGAGAATACCAAAATTGAGACAATTGCCAATCTTCTTTGAAATCGTCGATTGTGACATCTTTGCTTTGTTGATTTTGCTGTCTATCAAATCGATCTTCTGAAGCTCTCTGTAAAGACTCAAATTTCTCAAGACGCTGTTTTTCTTCATTTTTGAACTCTTGCAACGCTGCTAATGCATGTGCTGATAAGCTTAATGATCCATCGTCGGAATCACTCATGTTTGTATATAACTGAATTTATAGCCTGAAAAGATGCAAACTTCAGTTCATACTCAAAATTTTTCCTTCATAGATATCATGTCGTAAAAACTCATGCTATAAAATTATTACTCGCGATGTTTGGTTCGTTTTTGAATCCTCCTTTCGAATCCACCACAATCCCATCAATTAAACAAACTCCAAACACTTTGAATCCAGCAATCAATAGAGTTGATTCACCAAGTATTATAAGAAACATGCTGTTTCCGTGTACGCCTTATGAAATAGTATCATTCACCGCAGAGAAGTTGTCGTTTTCGGGAATATGGGGAATTGCGCTAGATGAACTATGGTTGTTAATGCAACAAAAATTTAAACAAAAAGAGCCACTTGATGATTTTCAAAAACAAACTATATGGCAATGGTTATTTTTCAGTTCTGAAGAAAGCAACGAAGAATTAAAATTATATATTGCTTGTAAGAATGAGCCCGTCACAATTGACTTGAATTATCAAGAATTTTTAAGCAAACAACAAGATCATTCAGAGCCAAGAGTTTTACCAACTACAGAAACCCAATGTTTTTATTTGACTGGTGTTGCTAATAACAAAAGATTCATTCAAGCGTTAGGAGACAAGCCCTATGAACTACTTCAAGAAATTGCCAAACATGGAGAACAAGGTATTTGGGCTCCTGATTTATGTGAAGCTACCCTTCAAGATGCTAGGTCATTGACAGGAAGACTCAAGAAGTTAGAAGATATGGGACTAATAGTGAAAGAAAGTAAATTCTATGAGGGAAGAAGAGTGCATAGTACATGGCTGGTTCATACTAAATTTTCAGGTCTTGCTAATAAGGATTCAAAAGTTGATGAAAGTGATAGTTCATACAGAACACCTGAGAGGTTAAGGCAGTATATAGTTCAAGCTGTGAAAAACGCTCCTAATAATATCAGGGTTTATAGGGATTTGAAAGTAGAGTTAAAAATGGATCAGAATCGTCAGGCTTCAAGGTTATTTGGGGTTGTTATAGATTATTTGAGTGATAATGGGTATATTGAACGTGTAAATGCGAAAGCCATGGATGAAACAAAACAAAGTTTGGTCTATTCACTCAAATTCAAGAAGGATTTGCCACAGAATAGTCTGAACGACATTGATTATTTCGAATTGGCAAATTTGATCGAAGAGGGTGAAGACAAAAATGAAGCAGATGATGACATGGAAGATAGTGATGAAGTAAATGGTGATGTTGCCAATACTAAGAAGGATGAAATTGTTCCTACTTTCAACACTTTTTTCCCATTGGGAACCCAAATTTATCAAGCTATAAATGATGCTGGTAGTGAAGGAATAACTTCAAGGCAATTTATAACCTCAATTTATGGAGATCATAAACACAGAATGGCGGAGAGATTTGTCGAACCTTTAGCAAGCTATCAATACAAAGGCACTAGCTTAGAACCTTTGAAAACGCATCCAGATGAAGATGAAAGAACGTGCCTTATAAGAGTTGGTGAATCGGAAGGTAAATTAAAATATTATCGATATTACACTAGAGAAAATTTTGATAAAAAAGTACCAGTTAAAGCTTTCAAAAAGGAAAGACCGATACGCAAGATGGTATCAGGAAAGAGCCTTAAAGAATTAGAACAATCTTTGAATGTGAAATTAGAAAAAATACCTCCAGGTCCACTTATTTCAACTATAATGATAGGAAAAGATACATCATCAAATAAAACAAACACTGCAGCTTTGAAACCAAAGAAACAAACAGCCAAAGCTCCGAAATCAGTGAAACAGTCGTCCACTAAAAAAACAAAGTCCACAAGTGTTAAGAAAGAATTTTCACCTTCGCCTACAACGCAAGAAACCCTATCGGCGTCATCAAGGAAACGATCAGCAGTTGCTGATTCTGAATCAGCTTCTCCACTACCTAAGAAAAGAAATGTTCAAGGTACTCTTGATCTTCGAAGACTGACCAGAGCTGCAAGAAAAACCCCCATCATACTTGATACTATGGATGTGGAGAGTGTGGAGGATGAAGATAAAGATGAATCTTGTGATATAACCACAGAAAAGCCAGAAATTGAAGAAATTGAAGACACCCCTGGATCAGAAAATTCAGGAGAAGATGTTATGATAGAACAGAAAGACGAAACAAGAGAAGTGAGAAAAGCAATAGAAGTCAAAAACGAACTAGACGAGAAAATAGAAGTTAAAACTGAAGAAGTGAAAGATAAGAAACTGGAAGTAGAGAGTATACAAAGTATGCTGATTACTCCACAAATTAGTAAAGTTGTCAAAACAAAAAGAGGAAGAATGGATCTAGCTGATGTAAAAGGGATTCAAAGAAGAATGGAATTACTCGAGCTTATTAAACTGATGGGTGGTGTCACTTACACTACAGCAAGATTGGGTAGATTGTTGGATGAAAAGATACAAAGTGACACTCGAACAGATATGAAAACTATAGCTCGTGATATAAATAAACTTGTCACCAGTCAAAATTTGGAGTTGGAACTTGTGCCAATGGTGAAGAGTGGTAAACCAGTCACTAGAAAACTATTGATTTTAACCAACGAAGATAGACCATCTGCTGAACAAATAGAAAAAGCAAGACAAGAATGTTTAAGAGAAAATGGAGACACAATTGTCCCTGTTTCAAGCTCTGGGCGTCCACAACTTAATAGAAGAACTGTCGAAGACGAAATTACGTTATTCAAAATTGATACTGTGTTTGCTAAAGGTATAGGGAAGAGATTGGACTCATTAACTTCCAATATTCCTAGAAAATCTAAATCTAGAGTAATCAAAAAAGAGGCCGTTGAATTTGATTACATCACAATTGCACCAGAAATTAAAGAAATTACTAGAAAACGTAATGGAAAAAGCAACTTACGTGAACAAATTCAAGAGGATAATCAAAAACAAGACGCAACTGATGAACATGAATTGGCGCCTAAAAGGCACAGAAAGAAAACAGCCCCAAAACTTAAAGATCGCTCACGTAAACGTGGTCCTAGATTGGCACACGCTGCTAAATTTGGCAAAACTGACGCAACAACATTGTTCCGTGCTGTTTGTATATGTAAAGCATTCAATAAAGCATATATCAATTATGAATGGATTGCAAACTTGTTTGATTATATGGATATAAAGACTTTGAAAAGAACCTGGACACAAGTCAGAAAACAAGTTGGAGGATTAGTTGCAATCACAAAAGGAATTGAAGAATTTGAAAGAATACTTTTATTATCAATATCGCAAAAAAGAGTTTCAGTGTCTGACTTAGAGGACATCCAAATTCCATTTTTTCTAAATTTATGGCAAGAATTAGACGGATCAAGTATTGAGGTAACTGATAAAACTCCTTTATATGCCAAGATGGAAGACAATTTCAGCGCTTATATCAAAACGAAATCCGAATTACAGCTGGACCTCTTTGAACAACTTGAATCTCCTTCAATGAGACAAAAAGAAGGCTTGCTTGCTAATACTTCATTCTATTATCAACAAGAAGTTGATGATAGCTTTGTAGTCAGAGAACCTTATGATCAAATTAGAACTACTTTGAAAGCCATATTTGGTACATCAAAACAAGATTCTACTTCAACACAAGTTAGACAAATTCTATCGCAATTTGATCAAAATGCAATTAAGGAAGTATCATCATCCATGATCAAAGATAAAGAATTGATATTCTATGGGGATGAAGATGTTGACAAATTCAAATTAACTGATAAAGTTTACAATGGACTTTTAGTACGCACTCAATTGTCATTTTTCAATAAGGCTTCAAAATTTAGAGATAACTTAGTTGATATTTTGAATGAATCAAAGGGATTGATCTTATCTCAGGGAATCGAAGGCTGTAAAATTGCCGAAATATTACAATTGATCACGTCAGGATTTCTCCAAATGAGTCACATAGATAGGTCATACATTTTCGAAGGATATGAATCAAGACTAATGAACAAAGACAATCTATCTTGTGATCTTGTTGTTTATATGTCTGATTCTAATAACAAAATTGAAGGAAGAGTTGTAAAAAAAATTCCTATACCAACAGGAAAACCGTGTTCACATATTTGGCTTGATATAAATGGGCAAATTGATAACAAATTATGGATAGAAATCATCATTGCTATACTACATTATATTCATTATAGACCTGGTATTCCTTATCACTTAATTTATGATAAGTTGCATTCTTTAATGGGATACAGTGATTTCCAAGAAGTCATCAACTGGTTGATAGAAAGTGACTGTATCAAAGAAGGGCCATTCAAAGGCTACTGGGTATCTACTAACTGGCTAACCATATTTGGATTTTAAAAACTAACGTTTGCTACACGTACAACTAATAAACTGTATTGATTTTGTATTTTATATGTATTATATAATATTAATGTATAAGGAGCCGTGAGGATCAATTTTGTAGATGTAAAACCCTTCGGTTGTAAGAATATGCAAGTAACGATAAATGAACCCTTTATATGATTCATAAACTAGAAGATTGAAAAGCTTATTCGAATAGATTGATGCATTCTTTAAAGGCTAAGATGATCATTCGGAGTTCGAACTGCATCTGTACCCACCGACACTCACTTGTAGCTTATTTCATCCAACAGAAAAGTTGGAATTCTGAGTCAAATCACAAGGAACAGCGGCTGGAATAGGAGAGGAAGAAGGGTTATGTATTGATAATAATAATTCAGGGTGGATTGCTAAACTGTCTAGAACCACACCTAGACCGCCATCAAATTTAATGATAAGCTGGTTAGAAATGAAAACACTGGACCCTGCATTTACTCAGAGGAATTTTAAGGCGCAGATGAAAAGATCGGCACAAGACATACATTAAACAATCGAATAGTTTGTTCTCAATTAATTTACCCACACCACACCACAAGGGCAAGACAACTTCTCATCACTAGTCATCAATCTGTCAATCTATCACTCAGTTTATCGCTGACCAATCAACCCGTTAGTTAGTTAATTGAGCGGTCATTGTCTGTTGTATTTTACCCATCCTTTGTTTGACAAGCGTTTTAGACTTCATCTGACTGGTATCAGATTTACAGTTCAAATCAAATTCAGTCACTTGTTTAGGTTCTTTGAGTCTTTCTCTTCTGATATTGGCTTGTATACATTTGTGATGTTCCAACTGATTCGAAAGAAACAAACTGCGTCCAGTACCCAGTTCTCTACTAAAGCAACTGTGGATGATAGTCTTTCAGCGGTTGCAAAGTACAAAAAAAACTTCAAAAATGAAATTGAGAAAGATGATAATTCTATCCTTTTACGATCATCCTATGGGTCGGCTGGTGTGCATGTTGATGTCGGTGTGAATTTCTTTAAATATAATGTTGCTGGTTTAAAATTATTTTCTTATCATGTTGATTTACAGCAAAAAGTTAAAAAAGGTGCTAGGCCATCAAGAATTACTATTAAAGGAGCTGTTGAAAATCATCTATTGGAATTGGAACCCTTTAAATGTAAAAGATCTCTGATTTATTATAGGAATTACAACATTTTGTATTCAAAAATTCCATTACCCATTGAAGATGTTGCTGTATTTCCCATTGGTAAGGATGATGAAGGTCTTTCAATTAAAGTTCAATATATCAAAAAATTGGATTTCAATGATTTGATCAAATATGTGAACTTGCAAGTTTATTCACAAGATTTTCAAGAAACTCAAGAGTTTACGAATGCTTTGTTGACTGTTATTGGCTCAAATGCTTTACAAAACCAAAATTGTATAGGCATTGGTCCTAATAAGTTCTTTTTTTTCACTAAAGAATCCAAAGTCGAAAATTTTCAGAAGGGTTTGTTTGTTGCAATGGGAACTTTTGCTTCAGTTAGATGTTCTTTTGATAATATTAGATTTAATATCAATCCAACTCCTGTGGTTTTTTATAAATCATTTAAATCAAATGGCGAACCAATGAATGTTCTTGATTATATTCAAGATTATCTAGGAATGAAACCTCATCAAATTCCTGAAGGTTCTGATTTAAGGAAAATCCAAGGATTCATCAAAGGAATTAAAATTTATAGAAATTATCTCAAGAAAGCAACAAGTAAGACTATTCAGGAATTTTATTTTCGTGAAAACGCAGTTACTTTAAAATTCAAAGATCATAACGATGATTTAGTTTCTGTTAAAGATTATTTTAAAAGCAGATGGAACATTATATTAAAACATTCTACTCTTCCATTGATAAAGATTGGTAATGACGCTTATTTGCCTATGGAGACTGCTTTGATTGTACCTCATCAACAATATAGAGGTCAAGTTTGGGATACTAGAACCATACTTCGAATTACTGCAACAAAACCAATGGAGAAAGCAAATTTGATTTCTCAAGAAAATAAAAGACTATTCAACAAAGTTGACTTCGGTAAAATCGATGATAAATTTGTTGTGGTTCCTTCAAGAGTTTTAACTGCACCAGTTATTGAATATGCTGCTGGAAAAAAAGTTTTATTTCCAGCTGAATCAGCTGATGGCAGAACAGAAAGGAAAAAAGGGGATTGGAATCTTGAAAATTATAAATTTATTGAACCGCCAACAAAGAAAAAAACATATACATTTGGTGTTGTAGTTTTAAGAAATTTTGCTCTTGCAAAAAAGTTGGATGACTTACAAGAAGCAACTTCAGCATTTTTTAAAGAGATTGGAAGATTGGGTATAAAGAATACTGGTGATTTTAAGAAGTACTCAGTAGATTTAGATAATCCTAAGTGTCGTGATGAATCTGGTCTTGAGAAGGAGTTAATTGGATTGTTCAGCATTGCTAAAGCTAGAGATAAATGCGATTATCTCTTGGTTGTTTTGCCAAAGAAAGATACAACTTTGTATCGAGCAACAAAAAGAGCAGGTGATTTGAAAGTTGGTATTATTAATAGCTGCGTGATTTTTGGCACGTTTACTAAAAGACATTTTAAAACTGGTAAATTCAATATAATTACCTACGCGCAAATCGCTATGAAAGTTAATCTAAAGCTAGGTGGTTCAAATCATAGATTGACTGAAAAAGATGGCAAGTATTTGTTTGACACTAATAAAGTTCCAATCTTTATCCTTGGTGCTGATGTTAGTCATCCCACTGGTCAAAAAAACAGTCAATCTGTCTCTGTAGCTTCTGTTGTTGGAAGTGAAGATGGGATTTTCAATAAATTTCCTGGATCAATCAGTGTTCAAACAGGTGGTCAAGAGATTATTTCAAATATCAAAAATATGGTATTGGAAAGAATTGAAAATTTTCACACCAAAGTTGGTAGATTGCCCTCAAAAGTGCTTTTCTATCGTGATGGTGTTTCTGAAGGTCAGTATTATACCGTCTTAAAAGAAGAATTAACTAAAGTTAAGGCTGCATTAACTGAGTATGGTAAAATGAATGCAGAACCAAACTATAATCCAAAGGTTACCTTTATGATTGTTGTTAAAAGGCATCATACAAGATTTATTCCACTTCGTAAGAATGCAGTTGATGTAAAAACCAAGAAGGAAGTTGCAGTAACTTCAAATGAAAATGTTAGTCCAGGTACAGTCGTTGATAAAGATATTACTTCACCAGCTTTTTTTGATTTCTATATTCAATCACAGCAAGCACTACAAGGTACTGGTATTCCTGCTCATTATTATGTTTTGCATGATGAAAATAATTACTCTTCTGATGAGATTCAAATTCTCACTTACAATCTTTGCCATACATTTGGAAGAGCTACCAAGAGTGTTAAAATTGTTCCAGCTGCTTATTATGCTGATTTATTATGTACTCGCGGTACAGACTATATCACTAGTAGTGGAAGAGAACCTACTGGCAAACAGAGTGTTATTGAAATTGCTAAAGCTAGACTTGGAGATAATATTTCTCAGTCAATTAAGAACACAATGTTTTATATTTAGGAGACGGTTGGTTGAGAAGGTGGTTAGTGATTAGATGAATTGAAAAAGAAGGCTATCTCAGGAGGAAAAAAGCAATGATGCGCCCTCTTTGATTGTAATAAATTAGTATATCTTTAGCTAATTAGTTTATGTGTATTTGAAAATTAATGATTGTTGCTTTATGTTAATAATAAGCACCACGACCAGCATATTCAGTATTAACCTCTTCATTGTGAATACTCAATTTTAGATTTTTTGGTTTAAAAATCTCAATGCTTGAAATAGGAATTTTGCAACCAGTTGGCCACTTTGAATCATTACTTACATCATTCCAGTGAATAACCTTATCAAATCTTAGATTATTATTTTCCTTCATAAATTTCAAGTTTAATCTGATTAACTGGTTGAAAAGATACGATAAATCATTCAAAATTATACCTGATTTGTCATTAAATGCAGACTTGTTAATGTTCAAAGTTGATATCGAGTTCAAGTTTGATAGAATTTGTTCATTTTGTTTTCTAGATATCTTCGATTTTAATTTATTCAAAACTTTCGTTGTTAAATCTTTTGATGTATCAAATTTTTTACTTTGTAATGATAATAAGCTATAATGAATCAACCCAATAGAATTCCCTAGTTTATCTTCTTTATAATTTTGAAGTGATAAAAATAATCCAGCGTATGCATTTATATATCTTTCAATAACCGCTAAATAATCTGACCAGTTTGAATAATTTAAATTCACGATATTTTTGGATATGGAAACACTGGAATTATTCAAATCATTAAGCAAATTTTTGACAATTTTTAATTCATCTAATATATATATTGCAACTTTTGATAATGTGCCATTATTTTCGGTTGTTATAGTTTCTGTCATTTCGAAATTACATCGATTAATCCATGAAAATTTTGCTAAGATTGACATTTGAATTGAGATTTCACTAATTTTTTGAATAATCGTGATTATCAATCTATTTATATAATACTTTTGACTAGTTTCGTCGTTTGTTGAGTCCATTGATTCTTCATTAGTCAATTGTGAAGCATAAAGCATATATGAAATTGCCTTTTTGTAAAAGTTCATAACCTGTTTCCATTGTTCATTAAAGTCTTCAATCTTCTGCGGTGGTACTATTTCTTGATCAATGATTTCATTGGTTAGTTCAGATCCAATTCTTATGTAAATTAAAGACACTGATATCAAAACCATTTCCAATTCATTCAATAGACTCCAAGATGATTGTCTTTCACCTACTCTACTTCCTCCACTTAATTTTGCTCCCGCAGATTTCATTAGCTTCAATTTATCTCCTTTCGGTGTTGTTATGTTGTTCCATGGAGTTTCCAGTATTGTTACAATCACATCAGATGCACTCTTATATATTATATCATCGTGCCCACTCGTTGATTGTATTAGCGCCTCAAGGTAGTCTTCCAAATCAATCGCATACCTTATTGATTCATTGTAGTTTGATAGCTGCGGTACTTGTAGTGATGCTCTTAAAGTAAGTAAATGCGGTGATAATTTATGATTAAGCTGTTTGAATGGTATGGGTAAAGGCGGTGTGTTTGGTAAAACTATCATCTTGTCGAAGGTAGTTCTTGTTTCTTGAATCCTGTTTGAAATACGGTGCTGTGTTTACCTTGGTGCATGAGTTGATTCTTCATAACATCATATAAATGTCGCATTTAAAATGTCTCGCTGTAGTTTCATCGCTGCGACATTTGTATCAAACAGAGAAATTTAACAATTACTACACGTACACAAAAACTACTGTTGTTTTCATCCTACTGCTTGGAGCTATCACAAGGATTGGATCTCAATTCAGTTGTTTACAATCAAAATAATGCTGAACGATATTCTGGAAAGATCTGAAGGGGATGATAAATATGGTATTGTTATAGATTCTGGATCTTCCGGTTCAAGAATTCAAATTTATAAATGGAAAGATCCCAAAAGTCAAGTTAGTTCTTCTGATCAATCAATACTACAATCGCCTCCAAAAATAACACAGGAGAAACTTTGGACTAAGAAGATAAGTCCTGGAATTTCAACTTATAGCACGAATACTAAATTTAAAGCAATATGGTCTGCACATTATTCTCAACTAATAAAATTTGCTGAGGAGATAATTCCCCTGGATAAGCACAGTGAAACTCCTGTATTTGTATTGAGTACGGCTGGAATGAGGCTATTACCAAAGAAAACTCAAAAGAAAATCTTGTCGGAAACTTGTTCGAGTATTCGAAAAAAGACAAATTTCTATTTACCAGATTGTGATAACTTTGTTCAGATAATAGATGGTTCCACTGAGGGTATTTATGGATGGTTGGGATTGAATTATTTGATGGGACAATTTGATAATTATGACGGATCTCAATCCAATTATGAATCGATTGGGTTCATGGATATGGGTGGTGCTTCAACACAGATTGCATTTGTTCCATCATCTCAAGATCAGATCGCAATGCACAAAAATGATTTATCAAAAGTAACAATACGAAATGTGAATGGAGAAACTCAATCTTGGGATGTGTTTGTTGCCACTTGGTTAGGATTTGGAGCTAATGAAGCACGTAAAAGATTTATCAATCAATTAATTTATTTATCCGTTGTAAATGGTGATAAATTGAATAATAAAATAAATGATCCTTGTTTGCCAAAAGGTGCAATTTTAAACTATGAACTAGATGAAAAGACTTACCAGATTACTGGTGTCGGCAATTATGAAATGTGTATAAAATCTATTTATCCGTTATTAATGAAAAGCCTTCCATGTGAGGATGAACCCTGTCTTTTCAATGGTATTCATGGTCCCAAAATGAATTTTGAAAAGGATAAATTTGTTGGTATATCGGAATATTGGTATACTGCAAATGATATATTTCAAAGTGGTGGTGAATATAATTTTAAAGGCTTTAATGCAAAAGTTAAAGAGTATTGTGAAAGTGATTGGAATACTATATTGGAAAATTCCAAAAAGGGTCACTTCTCAGGTTTAGATCCTGAGAAGTTTTTGAAAGATGCATGTTTCAAAGCAAGCTGGGTGATGAACATTTTACATGAAGGATTTGAATTACCCCGAATAGGAATTGAAACAGATTCAAACAATTCAGATGATCAAGAATTGAAAAAAATCAGTAACACACATGTTCCCTTTAAATCTGCCAACTCGGTTGAAGGAGAAGAATTATCATGGACGCTAGGTAAAATGTTGTTGTTTGCTTCATCTCAAATAGATGCTAATAGTAAAGATGGCCAGGTAGTAGATATCGGAATATATCCAAGTGAAATATCTGGTAAAAGTTTTGTTCCTGGCGGAGTTTTTCATAAAAATTATTTAACTGATGATGATGATGATGAGAAGGAGGGTTATTTCGGTCATTTGTTGTATTCGCTAATATTTCTCTTGTTGCTTTTCTTTTTATACCATTTTGGTAAATCCTATTTTGGAAGATGGAGCAATAAGTTAAGGAGGTTTCAAGTACCAGTTGAAGTTAGAAGAAATGTTAATCATTTTGCATCAAAGATTCCTGTTTTGAAAAGATACTTCGAACATATAGTTATGTATCAAGACCTTGAGCAACAGAATATCAGTTTAGAAGAAGCAATTTTGAACGAACCCAACTCAAGTCCTAGTTTACAAAATAATAAATCAGAAACTGCTGCTACTGCCTCTGTTTTGAGAACAAGGCTGGCAATTGGATCAAATGATGAGTATGGTAATGAAAATCAAATTTTACCAGCTTCAAGTACTCCTGGAATTATTTTGAAAACTTTTAATCCTCGAGTGAATAGTTTTATTAATAAGCCGTTCATTATTCCAAAAAAAGGTCAGTATCATTTTCCCGACAATAACAGTCGCGAGTCGTTACCAAGAAATTCAAGTAGTATATCGATAACAAGGTCAAAAAATTCAATAGACTAGAAGTATAATATACGTAAATATACATCACGGCATAATTTCAACTTTGAAGAAAATTCTGTTATGTTTCTAAATTTTTCAGTGCAAATTTTGTGTAAATTTTTTTTGTTTTTTTTTTGCAACCAATAAATAAGTGTTATATCTGTGGTCAATTTTTCTTCACTTATTCAGAATTCTATACTTTTGCCAACGAGTTCCCATTAAAATCCAATCATTATTCTGTTGAAAACCAGTTTGTCACATCTACTTCCTTCAAGAATCCAACTGGAAAGCAAGAAATTTTAGATGTTGTTCAGAGGATATCTAATAATCATTCAAATATCTATTCTTAGTGTGTTTTCAGTACTAGTTCCGTTCAAGGATTCAATTGAAATTGTACTAACACCTGATGATTTCAAAAAGGGGACGGATTATATGTTATGGAAAGTTCCTGCTGTCAAGAATAACTTCAAAACTACAGTCAAACAAAAATTACTCAATAGGTTGTTGAATAAAGATCTTCAAGAAATAAATCCAAATCCTCCGGATAGTTTTGAGTTTGATTTCGAGGAGCAACAGCAACAGCAGAGAGCTAGACAGGCCAGAGTTGGACACACTTATCAGACTATTGAAGTTGATATCCAAAAGCCCAACGGCTTTGTTCAATCAGTCATCAAAGGACCCTCTATGACTGAAAAGAAGAAGGCACTATTACGGCTGGCAGATGAACAACAGCTAGAAATGCATAGACTCAATCAAGCTGAAAGTGATGATGATGATGAATATGATGATGATGCCGAGGATGAAAGATCATATAATCATCCAGGGCATATAGGGTATCTGAATCCCTCAAGAATCAAAAATATAAAACACAATTTTGATGTCAAATCGAAGAAACCCGATACTGATGAAGACGATTTTGATGAAGAGGGAGACGGAGACGAGGACGAAGACGAAAATTTTGAAGCTGTTAAAAGCAAGAAAATAAAAGAATCATTCTACGAAGATTAAATAATCGTTGTTGAATATCCGAGATATTTGTTTCTACAAATTATTTGTATAATGTTTTGTAACATAACATAATCAATAAAGGTTTTTTTGCCTAAATAGGAAGCACAAAATACTTCACATAGATGATGAAAAAACGAAAGCATAGAGTCAACAAACGCATATAAATACTGGCTTGGGACACCTACTATTAACTTTCTATTCTTATAAAAAGGCATCGGATATAAATATAGCCCTTAGTAGCTTCCATATGAGAGCCAACAAGTTTTCAGTAACTATAGATATCGATCTGGAAGGAGATTTAATTGAAATTATCAATGTCATAGAATAATACAATCAGCATCAACATACAATGTAATTGAAATCAAGAGTTTGGAAGGAAGAGTAGATTGGTGTATATTTCTTGAAAGGACACGTTATTACATAGTTCTTTACTCAGTTCGGTAAACCAACTATTATGGGCCAAGACAAATCAATCTAAAGTGTACCGTTCGCAAATGATAAATTGCCAGTTTGATTTGAACTACTACAATCCTTTTTAATTTGTACAATTGTTTGTAGCAAGATAATACTACGAGATATGAAGTTTATCTATGTATGGGCATTCCCGTGGCAGGATTCCCCTAACTATTTGTTTTGCCTGGTTCCTGGATTAAACTACATCGATTTCCACTCTGTGCACCGTTTGATCAAATTGAACTGCCCTCTAAATCACACCCTTTACAGGTGTATCCTTATGATTCACCACGTTATACTGTTATACTGTTATACTGTAGGGTCTGTGATTTTGTGGCACAGTACACGACCAGAAATCTGTGTTTTTCTACTTGCATCTCATCACTTTAGCTGAATTATTTTTTTTCAGTATTGTCAAATCAATAGTCAACTACCACCAGGAGACCAAGTGTTATAGTATATAAACATCAATAATGAGGGTCAAGAAACCAACCTCTAAAAGGACAACCACCCGAATGAGAGAGGGGATTAAAAAGAAAGCCGCAGCTAAGAGAAGAAAAGACAAAAAAACAGCTAAAAAGGATATAACCTGGAAGTCGAGACAAAAGAAAGATCCAGGTATTCCTGCAAGCTTCCCATATAAGGAAAAGATTATAACAGAATTGGAGGAAAGCAAAAGATTAGAAAGAGAAAAGAGAGAACAATTGAATTTGCAAAGACAAAAAGAAAAGGAAGCTGTATTGGCAAAAGGAGAAATGGTTGATGATGATGCAATGGAAGATGAAAGGATGGAGGAAGAAGATGGTGCAAATGGATTAGCTGCATTGTTGGAATCTGCTCAGCAAGCTGCAAAGGATTACGATGGCGAGGATTATGAATATGATAATATGATCGATTCAGAGGACTATGTTGAATATGAGATTAGTGAAGTCGAAGATGAAGAAGAATCAGGAGAATTAGATAAATCTCGTAAGTCGTACGATAAGATATTCAAAATCGTGATTGATGCAGCAGATGTGATATTATATGTTTTAGACGCAAGAGATCCAGAATCTACTAGATCAAGAAAAGTTGAACAAGCCGTCTTACAAAATCCTGGAAAGAGATTGATATTGGTGTTGAATAAAGTTGATTTAATTCCCACTCATGCGTTAAATCAGTGGCTTGATTTCTTAAGATCGTCTTTCCCTACCGTTCCAATCAAGGCTGCTCCAGGTGCTACCAACGCCACATCATTTAATAAAAACTTGACTGGGTCAATCACTGCTGATTCACTATTAAAAGCTTTGAAAAGTTATGCCAGTAAATCCAATTTGAAAAGATCAATCATAGTTGGTGTTATAGGTTATCCGAATGTGGGGAAATCATCCATAATTAATGCGTTAACAAATAGACACAGTAATAACTCAAAAGCTTGTCCAGTTGGCAATCAAGCTGGAGTTACCACAGCTATGAGAGAAGTTAAAATTGACAACAAGTTAAAAATATTGGACTCCCCAGGTATTATATTTCCCGATGAAATATTAAATATCAAGAAAGAATCAAAATCTCAGCAAATGGCAAAATTAGCATTATTGTCCGCAATTCCACCGAAACAAATCAATGATCCAATCCAACCAGTGCAGATACTATTGAAGAAGTTCTCAAATGATAGTGATATGGCAGACGGCTTGAAAGCTTACTATCAGTTACCAGCTTTACCATCCGCGGATTTCAATGAATTCAGCAAGCATTTTTTGATTCATATTGCAAGAACCAAAGGAAGATTAGGCAAAGGAGGTGTACCAAATTTGGAATCAGCTGCCATGTCCGTTCTAAATGATTGGAGAGATGGTAGAATTATTGGCTGGACATTGCCAAAAGCTTCTAAAAAATCAAGTGAGGATGCCACTGTAGATAACTTGGATGCTCCTAAAAGCTCATTACGAGGTGAAAAGGAACCACCAAAAGTTGAACAAACAACTATCGTTTCTGCTTGGGCAAAAGAATTTGATTTAGATGGTCTTTTAGGTGATAACTCTATGTGAGTAAATTGTACATTTCAATATATGTTTATAAACATACAACAGGCTCTATGATATAGTTTCTGATATATCTATTTCCTCTTTTCATCAACTTTTGATTCGATTTGACTAGTCAATTTGGGAACAGTACGAAGACTATTTATTATACTTAAGTTTTGAACCATTAGTTCATCATGATTTTTCAAAAGGTCATTCAAAGGTTTTTTTAATAACCTTATCCCTTGAGTAAGAGCCCTATAAGGATCATTTTTGCCATCATCGTTGACACTAGTCGTGGTACTCATAGCGTTTGTTGATAGATTCAAAGTGGTGTCACTAAGATGAGTACATTGTCTTCGCGTCTAAATTTTTTTAAATTTGGATCAGATATCCAAACTGTCTTCGTGGCACCAATAAAACCACTTTCAGTTACTTAATTCGTATTTGATATAATGCCAATAATAACATTGGACGATGATGAAGATGACGATTGGGATTTTCAAGATGATGATGATATAGAAATTCAAGAAATACTACAAGGTAACAACCCATCAGCACCCACAGAAAGAAACAGAACTACTAGCTTACCGCAGAGAACCCTTGATGGATCCGTTCTAGTACATGAACAACAAGCAAGTCCTCAGTATAAAGAAACCTCACCTCCCCATAAAGTGAATGTTCCAACACATCATGCAATGCAATTTGAAAATTTGAAAACATACATTTATCCAACCAACTTTGAAGAGCGTGATTATCAATTCAATATTGTTAGGAGAGCATTCTTCGATAATTTACTAGTTGCATTACCTACTGGTCTAGGTAAAACTTTCATTGCATCAACGGTAATGTTGAATTTTTTGAGATGGTTTCCAGATTCCAAGATTATATTCATGGCACCCACTAAACCTCTTGTTGCACAACAAATTAAAGCGTGTTGTTCGATTACAGGTATACCAAGCTCGAAAGTTGCAATATTGTTGGACAAGACGCGCAGAAACCGTGAAGAGATTTGGAACTCTCGTCAAATATTTTTCACTACACCTCAAGTTGTGGAAAATGATTTGGCTAGTGGTGTGATTAATCCTAAATCAATTGTTTTGTTGGTCATAGATGAAGCACATAGAGCAAAGAGAAATTACTCCTACAACAATGTGGTTAAGTTTTTAAAAAGGTTTAATGATTCATTTCGAATCTTAGCGTTGACAGCTACACCGGCAGCGGATGTTGAAGGAGTTCAAGATATAATTGACAATTTACATATCTCAAAAGTTGAAGTTAGGACAGAACAAAGTATTGATATTATAAGATATATGAAAAAGAAGAGGATTGTAAGAAAGACTATATATGTTTCTTCGCAGATTCAGGAATGCGTGGATTTATTAGCAACTGCAATTTCTCCAGTGTTGAAAACTGCCAATCAAAAAGGGATACTTGATTTGATGGATCCTACTAAAATTAATGCTTTCCAGTGTATGGAAGCTTCTCGGAAAATTATAGCTAATAAATCCATGCCTGAAGGTTTAAAATGGGCTAATTTTTTTATTTTACAGCTACTTGGAGTTGTTGGTCAGTGCTATCGACGTTTAAATATTTATGGTATACGTTCATTCTCAAGCTACTTTGAGGATAAATATAATGAGTTTAAGACGAAATGGAATCAGAAGAAATCAAAGAATAAACTCAATGCTGACTTTTATTTCAGTGAACCAATTACAAAGTTGTTAGAAAGACTGAAAGAAATGCTCAGTGGTGAAGTATACAGCCATCCAAAAATAGAAGCAATAATGGAAGAGCTTGCTGATTTTTTCAGCAGAGGCCGGGATTCAGAATCTCGAGTTATTATTTTTACTGAATACCGTGATTCTGCGTTAGAAATAGTTAAATATATCGAAAGTGCTGGCGACAATCTAAGACCTCATATTTTTATTGGTCAAGCTAAAGAAAAAGATAAATTTGATGAAGAAAGTTACGTCAAGAAAAAGATAAAAGGGAAAAAGAAAGAACGGAACGGTAGACCATCTGTGAGAACCAGCTCTGAAGATGCTCAAATCAATGGAATGAATCAAAGCTTACAAAGAGAAATCATTAAAAAATTCAAAAAAGGAACATATAATATCTTGGTTGCCACATCTATTGGTGAAGAAGGTTTGGACATTGGGGAAGTTGATTTGATTGTTTGCTATGACTCTACATCATCTCCTATCAAGAATATTCAACGTATGGGTAGAACTGGTCGTAAACGTGATGGTAAAGTATTGTTGTTATTTTCAAGTAATGAAGAATCGAAGTTTGACAAGGCAATGGGTGGATATGAATACATTCAACAGCATATTATGAAAGGTGATTTTATCACGCTACATCCACATAATCGAATCATTCCTGATGAGTACACCCCAGAAGTAGTGAAAAAATTTATCGAAATACCAGAAGAAAATATTGAAATGAAAACCGAAGAAGATGAAGATGAAATCGTACGAATCGCCACGCAGTATATGCTGGTAGAAAAAGTTCTGAATAGAAAAGCAAAGGGTAAGGCTGCAAAAGAATCACAAAAAAGGTTCTTTATGCCCGACAATGCAGAAACCGGTTTTAAAAGCGCTGCAAGTATGATACAAGAAATGTGCAATAGTAGACCTATAGCCAAAAGAGATCAAGATAAGACATTATTAGATAGAATTGTGGATTCAGATTATGATCTTGAGGAAGAGTCAAGTGAAGAGAAACGATTTAGTACTCCAAAGAGTGTCACTGTTGCTGCCGATGATGACAGTGCAAATGCAAAAATAGATGAAACGATACCATTGCCCAAATCCAACGGAACCAAGCTCTCAAGCACTATTGAAGATTCAGAAAGCGAGGATGAACAAATTTTGAAGCCTGGAATTAACACGCCAGCAACTTCCTTTCTATCAGAGAATGATGACCATATCTCCAGAGATAGCAGAAATCTCCAAAAGCCACTTGAAATTGCATTTTCAGATGATTTTTCATTTAGTAATGACAAAGATATAGATATCGTTAAAAAAGACAATTCAGATTTATCTTCACTTGCCAAATATGACTGTGGGAAATATGTCATACAAGCTCAAAAAACTTTAGGAGTGAATAAGCAAACTGTAAAAGCACGTCTAGATAGAGCTGAAGAAGAACTAGTTTCTACAGCAAGAATAAAAGGAGAATCTCACTTTTTAGCTGTACCTGATGAACTTAAAAACGCACGCAAGAAATCACTAGGCACGAAGAAACGACGGGCGCCCAGTAGAGTAAAACAACTAAAGAAACACTGTACTAATAACGATAGACCAAATTCCGTTGACAATGAAGACAAGCAGGTAATAGCACTAACGGCCGATTCTGGCAGAGAATGCAACAAAATCAATCAGGAAGAGATGAAGCTTCGAGAACTATCAAGTGATAAAGAGAGTGATATTTTTGATGATGGGTTGGACGAAGTGGTGGCACTCTTGGTGCCACCACAACAACTTAAGCAAGCCCCGGAGCCAATCTACCACTTCAAGCACGATAGATTTGAAGGATGTTTGAATGATAGGGAACTGATGGAACTCCACACTAGTTATTATGTATCAATTGATCCTAGGGAACAGATAAAATTCTATGATCCTAATGATGCATTCAACAAAATTAAAAGAATAGTTGACTCCAAAGCTAGATATGGCAAAATTCCACACAGTTCAAGAACAGAAAACTTGATCAGTTTAAACAATACAAGTTGTGATTATACTTCCAGTGAGTTACAAGGTGAATTAAATAAGGATTTTTCTTTCGTTGTAGAAGATTGAATGCATAGGTGTTGGTGAATGTAAAGTAAAGTAATACTAACCGGTAAAAAGTTTTACAGGTTACAATTCTTGCATGTTGGAGTAATTTGTGTATAAATAGCCAAACCTTTAACCAAAAAAAACTTTCTCTAGCCTTTTTCTCCTTTCTTTTGGTTTCCTTATCTTTATGCAGGGGCATTACGTGTATCAATGAGGATTCGTCCGAGATCATGTTTTTGCTGGTTGAAAACTATAAACCTGACAGCTCCTTGATGTTCTCAGCTTCATGCTGATGAGTATTGGGGGAATTTTTGGAAACCATATCAATCGATCCTTTGAACAGATGGATTGACAAATAGAAATACATAGCTTGGCACTTCTTTGAAGGCTCAAGAGTATTCTTTTACATCTTTCTGATTTGATTAATTTCACATTTTAAGTTTTTGAATACAACTGTAGTGAGGGCATTACCTATTGATTTAAAATTGAAGTTCGTCAAATACTTGCCAAAATATCCCATGCCTTTTTTCAGTAATGCCCTGTACCTCGCTCGGTTTAGTTTGTAAGTAACTTAATCTTGAGCTGGATGCTTTTGTTTCTAGCATGAATAGATCATTTTCATGTAAGTTGAAGCAATAAAAGTAAGGGGCCAAAGCAAAATAGTAGAAGATTTCCTTTGAGTGCGATGACACCAAGGTTCCTGTAACTGGATGGTGGCATTGTAATTATAAATCTTCACATTCGTTTGTGCCAGTTTTCTTTGAAATCTCTTGAAAATCTCTGATTTGATCTGATTAAACATACTTAAGGTAGTTAAATCTGCAAAGCAGAAGAAAATTTTTTTCAATGTGACACCATCTGTCAAACCAAACACATAAACGACACGATCATCATGTTTAAGAAATTCACTAAAGAAGACATTCATTCTCGTTCCAATATCAAATCATCAGTTCAAAGAGGTCTCAAATCTAATTTTACTTCTGTTTATCCCGATCTGGAGCCAGCTATTGATAATATTATACCGAAGAAATCACAAGTCATAGTGTTAAAATGTGAAGACAAAATTCAATTGTATTCAGTAGATATTAATGATAATCATGATATTGTTATGTTCCAGCACTTTAGTGACAAATTGGTACCTACATTAACTACAGTGCATAAATATCCTGATTGTTTTCCTCGTGTGCAAGTTGACCGTGGTGCAATTAAATTCGTATTAGGTGGCGCTAACATAATGTGCCCAGGTTTAACCAGCGCCGGAGCCAAATTACCAGAAGATAACTTGGAAAAACATAGCCTTGTAACTGTTTATGCAGAAGGTAAAGAAAATGCCTTGGCTGTGGGTAAGTTGTTGATGAGTACTGATGAAATAAAAAGCAAGAATAAAGGTCACGGAGTAGAACTATTACATTATTTAGGTGATGGATTATGGAATTATCATGATTAAGAGTCGACGATTGTACATTGCCTCTATGAAATTTTAATATAGATTTTTTGATTTTCATTAAACGAGTAGTCATTTAGCGTGCACAAATAATCAGCTATACCATGATTCATTGCAAATGTTGTACCTTCATTGGTGTAGTAGTAGACCTTAAAATCTAGAATTGACAAATCATTTAGATATTGTGATATGATACCTTTAAATCGTAGTACTGACGTAGTTTTGAGGAAGTTTCGAGATTTGGTACATGAACCAGGGAGAATAAGATTTAACCTGATCCAGTTTCTCGAAGATGAGAAATTGCAAACTTCGGAGAACTTATCATACTTTGATAGTAGCGAGCTCCGTCTTCCATCATTACTAATGCGAAATTCTCCCTGTTGAACCTTTGAAATAACGTATAGTTCAGCATTTTCAACCTCGTCCATGGTCAACGAACTTCCATTTATCTTCCACAAGCTATTCTCGCCACATTGAAATCTAGCAATGAGTTGCATAGTCATTTCGTTAACTGATATATTTTCAAACAACGGATTTCTGTTAATTCTGAGTTCTTGTAAATTATGCAAGCAGCATGAGAGTAAATCAATCTCATCCCAAGCTCGTATGTCATTTCCTCTCAAGTCAACTGACTGTAAAGCGGACGACGTTTCGAGGGATGTGATCCGTATGTTATTATGAGATAAATTCAATGTAGAAACGGATAGAAATCCAGGAAAAATCGTCAATTTGTTGTATGAAACATCCAACATTTGTAGATTTTCAGGAATATTCAAGTTAGCAATATCATCATTTGTATAATTATTTCCAGATATGTAAAGTTGTTGCAAATTAGGAAATTTTTTGATAATTTTATTAACTGAATATATTGGTAACATCGTTGAACTGAATTTTAGTACTTTCATAAATGTGTGAGATAATTGCGCATCAACAAGTCTGCTAAATCTGTTACCATTTAGATTCAATTCTTTCAACAGTGGTAATTTATCAACTATTTTCCAAACTTCACTCAAGTCGTTAAATAAATTACAACTTAGTTCCAAATTCTTCAAATTTTTAAGATTGTTGAAAACATAACCTTTCACATCAGTATCGTCTTTTATATTCCCCTTTTTTTTATTGTCATCCTCACTAGCATCTTCACCATCAAAAGCTCTATCCATGAGCTTATGATCTAAAGTTAGGGATTTCAAATTCAATAAATTAGCTTGATATTTGTCAAATTTCTCCCAACCTAATTCCTCAACTAATTTTGAGCCGAATTTTATATTACTATCCACATATTCAACGTTTAAGTACTCTTCCTGTATAATTTGCACAAAGCTTTTTCTATTTCTTTGTAACTTTTTATTGGTTGATTTTATAAATGAACCCGAACCAGGGTGTACTGGGTTAAAATATTGAAAACCATCCAAATCTCCATTGTTTTTACCTTTAGCTACATCATCCCATTCTATACCTAATGCAATTATATTCAGTCCCCAAATAGGCAAGGTTCCGATATATCTTATAGTTGCCAACTGATTGTCAGTAGTTGAGATCCTATCATTTAATGAATACTCATAGTGCATTGGGAGCTTTATCTTCAGATTCTGTGTGATTTCGAGTATCACCGACTGCGCACAGAAAAGATACTTGAAGAATTTGATTGTGAAATGAAATATTCGAAAATACAAACTAACCTTACATTGACAACTTTCGCATTGAATGTTGAAGGTTCATACTGTAGGTTTTGATCATGTACTGTGATGTATGGGATCCACTTTTATCAATTTTGATACACAAATGCACCACATCAATATACCACAGATTTCAATATACACTCTAACTAATTTACACCAGTACTCACAATCATGGATCAAGATCCGCAATTTGCTTTAAAAGTAGCTTCTGCTACTGTAATTTCTATTGTACATGTACAACTATTTTAAGCTATTCCTCCCTCTTCGTCAGTTAAATATCAAAACCTTTGTGCAATAAGGAAATTGTGATTAAATATTCTTTGTCTCGAAAAGCCTCACTTAGTAAAACCCGAAGGATACCAATATAGTTATTGATTGAAGTTTTCAGTTTTCGTTTATTGAAGCTCAAAAGACAACTTCAATGCCTAGCATGTTCAACACTTGCAAAGACTGATTCATCAAATATACTGTCTCTTGATTCTGCTCCTCCATTGTTACTGAAAATTGATTGGTTAGTTTCTTCAGAATCAGCACTTGCTTTATTTGAAGGAGTTTCTAAACTTGTCAAAAAATATCAATTTGACTACACCACTTGCAGATGATGGATCATTCAACCTTAATTCAATTGTTCTTTGGTTTACAGGGTACCTCATATGATTAATATACTTTTAAATTTCAAGAATCAGAGTCCATTGGTTCTTCATGCCCTTAAACTGCATCCTGCGGCTCTTGATTGCAGCCCATTCGATTCTGAAATGTGGTCATTGCGATTTACACAATCAATCCCCCTTTATCTGTAAGATGATGTTTTAGCGCAGCAGTCACTGGAGGAGTTCTTGACTTAGTACCTTGACGACCTTCAAGTTCTCATTTAAACGTAGACGCACAATTTCTTCAGGATCCGACCTATCTGGATTAGTATCAAGCCTGACTGAACAGCCAGCTTCTCTCTACTTGAATCCACCAGCTATGAGTAGAGATTAAATATGCAATTTTCAAATCAGAATTAAACTCAACACCTTCGTCTGTCCAAAGTTTTCCCTTATTTGCTAAAAACCTAGTCATTTCGCTCTACCATCGGCATTTAACTATTAATTCCTACGATTGAGAAATCATTAATATTTTCGTAGCTTTTTCCTCCTAAACTATGCCTACAACTTCCTGTTCTCACCACGAACTTTTGTTTTCCCAGTGAGAATCACTGTTGATTCAATTTATGACTAAGCTTCACTATTTCAGGGGGTGGGTGGGGGGATATAGAGGGATAATTGTATACCTATTGAGCGTCAGTCAACGAAGATTCTCAAGCTCTTTGAGCCAAACATTCTGTCCAGAAGGAGAAGCTAGTTTCTACCAACACAATTTGGGACTTGGAAAAACCACGAAAATGAACCAGATTGTATGAGCTTAGGCAACGGTTTGAAGTTCGCTGTACGACTTTTTCCTCTTATCGAGAACGACTTTAAATATATTACAGAACGACATCTCTGGAGAAAATACTGTAAATAAGATTCGAAGGAAAAATTATATTTGCTGTTTTGTCTCTTCCAGTTTTGCCAACCTACAAACGATCAACCGTTGTCACTGCTACTACTCTCAATATAGCCATAACAGGTGTAACGTCATATCTGTATAAAGCAACTACATCAATAGTGTTTCATCCGATTCCGGTATACGCAGCACTGGTTATTTATTGTTCATTGGAATCATAGTTACAACCAAAAGAACACAGTCGAATCAACTGGAAAAAGAGACCAAAAAAAAAGAATCTTACACTAATTAATTTTTTATCAAATTAAACTTACTATTGAATTTGATTGATTTGAATTTCATCTAGCCTGATTCGATTTGATTTTGTTTGTGTTGATAGAAGCCAAGAAGTTATTCGATACCATTGATTGATATTGATCTTATATTCATTCTAATACAACAGATATATGCATCGATTCCTTTATGTATGTCCATTATACAATAGTCATTACTATCAAACTTCATTAGGAAAACAATAGTTACCAAGCAATCCATCACCTTTTGAATAATATAACGCAGCAATATGTCATCGTCTTCTGCTTCTCTAAAGCAGAGTCCTAAAGTAAAATCAACAGCACAATCAGTCTCAACTGCGACCCCAACAGATGCAACACTATCCAACAATGAACTTCATCACGACAAGTCATTGACTGGAGACTCACTTAAGAATAACCAAATCACTAATACGATTCCTTCAGTTTTAACATCCAGAAATTCATTCGTACTAAATAAAACAACCACAACCACAAGTGTTTCTACATATGATACCATGAAAAAAAAGCCAGCATCCACCAATCATTGGACTGAACCAAGCCAAACTCTGAAAGTTCATCAACATCAGGAACAACTGCAACAAGATCAACTGCAAAATCAACAACTGCATCAGCAACTGCATCAGCAACTGCATCAACAACATTTCTACGACAATGGTAATCAACAACATGATCCAAACGAGAATGGCTCATCATCATCTCAATGTTCTCCTTTTTCATCTCCCAAACAATATCCTACTGATGATTTAAGGCACAATATATTTAGTAAAGTTGGAAATATGTTCAATAAGTCATCTTATTCTTCTTCAAGACAAAATTCGGCTATATCTTTAAGAGATGATTTGAATGGTCACCTGCATCCTCAACGTTCGTCAGAGGAAGCAGCTGAATTCTCACCCCATAGAATCAAAAAATCTACAGAATCTACAGTCCCTTCACTACGAATCAGAACCTCCGCTACATCTGCATCGTCAACAGTCCTTACTCAAATCAGTCATAATGATTATGATCATAATGCTTCAAGAATTTTTCCTTTCAAATCGTATAATTCTTCTCCAGTTAAAGAAACTAAGCGAGTATTTTTAGAGTATGATCCCATTACAAGAAGAAAAGTTTTAAATACATACGAAGTGCTAAGAGAAATTGGAAGAGGAGAACATGGTAAAGTGAAGTTGGCTAGAGATTTAATCAATAAAGATTTGGTTGCAATAAAAATCGTTAATAGGAAATCAAAACGAGAGAGACCATCTTTGAGAATGAGGAAGAATTCCAAAGCTCAAATAATAAACGAATATGAATTAAAAATCAAACGAGAAATAGCAATTATGAAAAAATGTCAGCACAAACATATTGTAGCTTTGAGAGAAGTGTTGGATGATTTGAATTCATTTAAAATTTATCTTGTTTTAGAATATATGGAGAAAGGAGAGATTAAATGGAAGAAACTACAAGCAGATACCGGTGATGTTCATTGTAAGGAAGTAAATGACGAAGAAATTCCTTGTTGTGGGAGCAACGGCCCTCGACAACCACATCATCGACTTTCTAATGATGGAGATTTGTTATCAAACGAATTTTCCCCTAATTTAACATTCAAGCAGTCAAGAAAAATTTTCAGAGATGTTTTATTGGGATTGGAATATCTACATTTACAGGGAATAGTACACCGTGATATAAAACCAGCAAATCTACTTGTCTCATCAGACAATATTGTGAAAATTAGCGATTTTGGTGTGTCGTTTGCGTCATCTTTGACCGAAAATGAAGAAGGTCATTTAGTAAATGAATTAGACTTAGCAAAAACAGCAGGAACCCCTGCGTTCTTTGCTCCAGAATTATGCCAGTTAGGTGATGAATCTAATCTACCAAGGGAGTCCAACGAATCAGGAAATACACCTAAAATAGATTATAAAATTGATATTTGGGCGCTTGGAGTTACTTTATATTGTCTCTTATTTGGAAAAGTCCCATTTAATGCTGAGTCAGAATTTGAATTGTTTCAAGTTATCGTTAATCAACCAGTGGAATTTCCCAAGGATGAAGATTCGTTCGACTCTCCTGGTCCAGTTACGAAGGAAGAATTCAATTTGGCCAAAAATTTGTTAACAAAAATGTTGGATAAAAATAGCATAACTAGAATTAACATAAAGGATATAAAAGAGCACCCTTTCACTTTAATGGAGTTGGATAATGACATTGAAGGGTTGCATGAATTATTTAATCTCAACAAAGCATATGATCATCAAGATCCATCGAAGTTGGATTTAGAGGAACATAATATAGTTCTGAAGGATGAAATAGAAAATGCAGTGATTGGTATCGGTACAAGAATTAAAAGAAGTTTAGTTAAAGCTATTCGAGCTGGAGGGTGGAAAGACTCCGATATTCGAAATAAGTTTGCGGCATTACAAGTAGAACATTCAAGAAGTGGCTCCAGTGAGGATTCTTCTAGTGGCTATTCTAATTTTAATTCCAGTACAAAACTCAACTTTAATCAACTTCAGTCTAACAACCATTCAATGATTTTATCTGAAGGATTACCTATGGCATCCGCGACTCCGCCACCAACACAGGCCAATCAAAATTTATCTGTGTCTTTGCATAGGGGACCTGTAGATCCACAACAACCGCACAATCCACATGTACCTTCTGCGTTATCCCACCAAGTTCCAAACACCTCATCTTCGTCACCATCATTGGCATTTCAAAACCCTTTCTCTTTTGCAGGCACGAGAGAAAATGGTAAAAGTTTATTACAAGATATATTTGATTCACAGAGCAACAGCTCAAGTAGGAGAGGAAGCTCTGCTGGTATTGTTATTGCAGAGGCTCCTCAAATTGAAACGAAGAGAAATGTTGGTGGTAATTTGTATTTGAAAAATCAATCAGCTGTGGAAACCTTCAAAGGCATCCAACAGCAAGATGAAATAAGAAGAAGATCTAGTTTATTTTCATCGCATGGTCCGTCAAATAAAAATTCTGTTTGCAATGAAATCACTACACTACCTAGTCATTTGACTCCTGAGCAAAGTGTGCAACCCCATCAAACACTTAATATTGCAGCCCCCATACCTGTACCTGCATCAAAGCGTAACATTGACTCCACAAGTGACAGTTATGACCAGAACAAAGATTGCAATGGTGTATTTGATCAATTATTACGTGTTGAAAGTACTAGTAGGCCATCTTTAAAAATTGGTCCTATTGGTATTCCCGCTACTGATTCAAACATGTGCGACTATAAAGAGTCTTCAATAATGTCTTTACCATTAAGTGAAAGTTTCGCATCTTTAGATAGTATTAATGATGATTACTTAAACATGAAATACCAAGAGTTCACCAATAGAAATTCAAATTCCAAATCAGAAATTCCTGAGACAAAAAAACAGATTAGAAGAAAATCGAGTCTTTCTGAGCCTAATTTAACACAACTTAACTCCAAAGATGATTTCACTGAAAAATTCAGAGCTTTCAATCTTGGAAAATTGATGAGATCAAAAGCTGATGTTAAGATAGAGAATTCGTCAAAATGTAAAGGAGATAGCGATGGCGGTATTGCTCCCAAGACAACTTTACCATTATCAGCAAGGTATTCCAGATCCGATTCATACTCTTCATACTCCTCTTGCAGCTTTTCTGAAGAAAATGAAGAAGATGACGATGATGAGTCAGATGAAGAAAATTTAACATTAGCATTTCATTCGAAAGTTGCACCTATATCCATGCGAAACTTTTTGACTTTAACTGGAAGGGCAAAATCTCAAGATTCTAACCTTCCAACATTGGGTAACAATCAAAATAGCAATCCAAGCTATGAAACCGCCCCTATAATTTTTCATGATGGTTTACCTGAATTGGAAGATGTTCCTGATGGACTAATTGATAGTACACCAAGCACTGAAAGTACAGGTGCATCTACTGTTAACAATCTTAAACCAATAACTGTTGCTAGCAATATGTCTACGGATACTCTAACTACCGATATGTTAAAAACTGATTCGGTTGAAACACAGTTAGCATTTTCACCTCATAAAAATGACCCTAATATATCTTCACCATTGAGTCTATCAACCAAAGTTATCACAAAAAAGAAAAAACCGCAACAATTTATCAGAGAGAACATATTTAATAATCAATTTAATAACCATTATAAGAAAGATCCTGTACATTCACCATTTGCTGTATCAAAGCATTTGGGTAATGACCAGGAGACCATTGTTAAAACATCGGCTGAGAAGTTTAGAGAAAATAGACTTAGTTACTTCCGCTCTAATTCTGTTACGTTGGGGCTATTACAGCATAAACCAAATGATATGGCAGAGAATCTAGAAGGCACCGGGGGGTGGGGGTGCTGAGGTGATGGAAATAAAATTTCTTTTTGTGTAAATCATTCAGAGTATATGTAAATATTCTACATGAAGCCATACTGGCACTCTTTGTACTACTTTTGTTGTAGATCATGAGATATATTGTTAAGATCTTCCAAAAAGGAATAATTGATTAAATACTTATTTGCAACATCTTATGTTATGTGGTAACTTCTTTCTACGCGTCCACTAGAATGAGCTTCTTTTCTAGCAATCTCATTACCACCTTTATGAGATTTGATTCACTTTTTGGAAAAACATTTTTGGTCATTGATGGAGGACGTTGATGAAGGTCTTGTGTTAGTTGATAGAGTACTTGTATTTGCTGATGGAGAATCTGCATTTGTTGAGGGAGAACTTACATTTATTGTATCCATTAGTTTGGAATTTATCTTCTCTCGATTGTTACCAATTTGCAGCAACTCTATATGTTTTGTTGACCGATGTTCTCTAGTGAAAGGAAATACTGTTATATCAAATATGAGATCTTTTGAATCAATATTTCTCTTAAAATCATTTTTATCATCATCAATATTATTATTGTTATTATTGTTTCTTTTAAGGTGTCGTTTACCATGGTTGGAATTTAACCTTTGATATGATTCTTTGAATATTCGATACGATAATCTTCTAAAAATCGAATCATGTTTCCGTCTTTTGATTTGAAATTGCCTCAAAGTTGTTTTATCATGGAATTTTGGATTGCCCATGTTAAGTATGGAAACATCATTTTGACCCTTATTCAGATGGCTACTTCCATATTGTTTATTGATTGATGGCTGCAAGAAAAAGTTTGACAAAAATAAATATGGAAACTATAGTATGCTAACATATTTGCCGTGCAGCAGCAGAGAAACCAAGCAGTGAGACACCTTAAATTCAAACGATGCCTTTTGTATGCATATTCTACGAACGAAAAGTTGTCGAAGTAGCAGCTTGATTTCAATTCAATGATTTTGTTAATAATTCAGGTTGAAAGCTAGCTCACAATCCTAATCTCATACTAGATTTTTCACATTAATCAAATGAGATGACACGCACACGATAAATGCGACTTATATGTCTATCTATCAGATTAGCATAGAATATGTTCGGTTTGTCTTGTGTTTCATCGAGTAAAAGTGTTCTGGCAAATGAATACATCGTTTATGATTCAGTTGATAAAGTCTTGTCCTCACTCAATTACTTTGCCATATACATTTGGACTAGAACAATTGGTTTTATGAACAAGTAGGAATCTAAACATAATAAAATGCGATGCAAGTTTCAATGAAGAAACCACATGAAATGACAGTATACCTGGATAAAAACTTTAGCATGTTACAAATGTTATTTGTTCCGCAATCACGTGTACACAACGGATATAAACCACCGAATGAGTTTTTACCGCTAACAGCAGAAATTCTCAACAATAAGTTTTATCTCTTATCTTTCTCTCTTTATTTTTACTTCATTTTTTTTTGTTCGTTTGTGGTTGTACATATCTTTGTATCAACAATAACAACCCCATTCATTTTTGATTAACATGTCAAATTTATCACAAGAAACATATACTCAACTACAGAAGAATCGCCACAAACCACCTTCACCTATCTCCACTACGACCGCAACTAATACTACCAATACTGCAGCTTCTTCTCAACTGTTTACTAATAAAAACTGTACTAAAAATGAAGAATCAATTGGTATCTACACGATTGGACCAGAAATAGGAAAGGGGTCTTTTGCCACAGTATATAAATGTATCAATACTGTAAATAATAAGGCTGTAGCTATCAAATCAGTTTATAGATCCAAATTGAAATCTAAGAAGTTGATTGAAAATTTGGAAAGTGAAATTCTGATTTTGAAGTCTTTGAAACATCCTCATATAGTTGGTTTATTGGACTATAAGCAAACCTCATCCCATTTCCACTTAGTAATGGATTACTGTTCTATGGGTGACCTTTCTTATTTCATAAGAAGAAGAAATCAACTAGTGAAAACCCATCCCGTGATATCGAGCTTATTAGATCGTTATCCATCTCCAGAGGGCTCACATGGTTTAAATGAAGTATTAGTAATTCATTTCTTGCGTCAGTTGTCTTCAGCACTACAGTTCTTACGTGATAAAAGTTTAGTTCATCGTGACATCAAACCACAAAATTTGCTATTGTGTCCTCCAGTACATTCAAAGCAAGAATTTATTGATGGTGGATTTGTTGGTATGTGGGAATTACCAATTTTAAAAATTGCAGATTTCGGTTTTGCCAGATTTCTACCATCGACTTCAATGGCGGAAACATTATGTGGTTCTCCACTTTACATGGCTCCAGAGATTTTACGTTATGAAAAATATAACGCAAAAGCGGATCTATGGTCTGTAGGAGCTGTCTTGTATGAAATAACAGTAGGAAAACCACCATTTAAAGCAGGAAATCATATAGAATTACTAAAAAATATAGAGAAGGCCCATGATAAAATCAAATTTCCATTGGCAGCCCAAGTACCAGAATCTTTGAAGCAGTTAATTAGGTCATTATTGAAATATAATCCCACTGAACGTAGATCATTCAATGAATTCTTTAGTGATCCATTAATTACTTGTGACTTGGAAGACACAAATCAGCCTTTGGAAACTTCCGAAATGGATGAGAATTTATTTATTAGCGAATACATTAGTCCTATTAAACCTTCAGAGAGATCACAATTTATTAATCCGATTCCTACAATTACTCCATTAGGCCAGATAGCTAAAGAAGAAGTCTCAAGAACACCATCACCAAAAACAACGGCGAATAAAGATGATAATGAGTTTAGCAATCGATCCACTCCCACTGTGCAGTTATCATCTCGGGATGAAGAAATTAAAAAGCTTATCAATAAAAGCAGTCCAGACCCTGAACTGCTCACTCATTCTATCAATAAATCACCAATCCTCAGAATAAAAAAGGATGACTTAATATTAGAAAAAGATTATGTCGTCGTTGAGAAACGAGCTATTGAAGTTAATGCACTTGCGGATGAGTTGGCTCATGCTGGAAGTGGTGCCTTAGCAATAAATGATCCACGCAAAAATCTGGCTGGTTCAGTAGGTGATAATATAAAGTCTCAACAACCTTCACAGAGGTATAGAAGATCTTCGCTGAGTGGGAGTCAAAGAAGACCAAGCTTTACAGATAGGAAAATATCCATCTCAATTTCTCCTACAAATGCCTTGAGTAAAGCAATAGGATTGGCATCTCATAGATTGTTTGGCGGAGGTTCAAACTACAATAATCATTTGACGACTGTATCAACTATAGCTGAAGATAATACTACTGGCAATGATACGTCATTTTCAACAGTGATCTCGAGTCCTAATTTTGCTAATAACATACTTTTTCAAAAATTGAATCTTCCGATCTCCGCAACGGTGTTAACCTCCAACGTATTAGAACAAGCCGTAAATGAGCGAAGTTCGAATAGTCAGCTGCTTTCGCCAGATGAGCAAGTGTTAATAAAATTGGAATCGATTGCAACTAAGTCTCATGCTGTAAACTTGTTTGCAGATGTGAAATTTAGTCAACTTATTCCCAGTCCACCATCATCAGATGGAATTGATGACGATTTATTGCATCATAATGACATGTTACCACCGAAAATCATTAAGACAGTCAGTGAAGAAGGTGTCGTACTTTATGTGAAAACCTTGTCATTGTTGGCTAAAGGAATGGCTCTTGCTAGTGAATGGTGGTATAATCAATTTGAAAGTACAAATTTAGAAGATAAAGCTAAGCCGGATGTTCAAGTATCAATGAAAATTAATCAATTAGTGCAATGGATACGAGAAAAGTTTAACGAGTGTTTAGAAAAAGCCGAGTTTGTAAAATTGAGATTACAAGAAGCAAAAATGGCAATAATTAGAGATGAAGGTGGATTAGAAGTTGGTGTTGAATTATCTAGCACCTCGAAAGTTATTGCTGAAAAACTAATATTTGATAGAGCATTGGAGATGTCGAGAAATGCGGCTGTTAATGAATTAGTAAAGGAGGATTTGAAGGGATGTGAGCTTGCTTATAGTACAGCAATATGGATGTTGGAAGCATTGTTAGATGAAGATACCTCTGACATCAGTGAACCAAAATTAGATGAAGAAGACAAAATAATGGTAGAAAAGTTTATTGTAAGTATTGGTAACCGATTATCAGTTTTGAAAAAGAAGTTGGAGATGTTGTAATAATCTTGAGTCATGGAAATAATTAGAATTTGGTAAAAATAGCTGGGTACTATTGGATTATTTTTCTAGGAGTAGGGTTTCATGGTTATATATATATAAATATATATGTGTGATAATTTAAAAGAGATTCAATTACTATCATAGTATTTTACTCTCGACCTTTCAATTACATTTGTCAAACATACACATTCAAATATAAATCTAAGGAAAACTCACAAATAAACAAGGTCATTAATTGCATAACTTTTAACAAATACAATATATACCTCTAGCTACATAAACATGATTATGTCTGCAAAAATAAAGAATATGCCATATTCATTCAAACTAAACGTGCATACAAAATCTATATAACAGGTTTCAATAAAACAAATCACCTCTTGAAGAACAGTTAGTAATTACTTCTTCACTAGAATTCGAAAACATTCTATATTAACAAGTATTCAACATGAAGTATACAATGCCAATCTCAAGTAATTCATATCTCTTTACTGGAACAATAAGATAAATCAAATAAAAACACCGGGGAAGGCAATACAAGAACACATAAGCATTTCAACTAGCTCATAAAATCAACTCTACACAACAATAAACTTACTATTATCTACAGAGAGCAAAGTGTAAGAGTAAACAAAATCAATGCTTAACAGGCTAATGTTACTAAATCAAAATTTAATTACTAACCAACCTAAATCTTATGGAAAAGAAACTAAAAAAAAAGTAAACGAGTACTAATGCCACTATTCAAGAAATTGCTACTATCGATTACAAATTCATCATTATGAACTACTGCTCTATAGCAATATACAATTAGCCAAATAAATTTCTTCTCAACACAAAAAAGAGAACCTACTCAAATTCAATCTATGACATGTAAGTACGAATATACCGAATATTCTAAACAAGCGTATAAAGGAATTTAGAACACTCAAAACAGAGCAGTACATACATCTTAATATACCATTCACGAATTAAGCAACACTAGACTAACATTCGATAAAGAATCATCTATCATAGATTTAGTAGCAAAAGTGCTGGAGCAATAGAAAAGGCACTGCAATCTTCTATATCACACACCATTTCAATGTAAATCGTCATGATTCCATTAGCCATATGCCTGAATGAATGATTCGTGCTCCTATGGAAGTATTCCTAATTACGTACAACTTTCCGGTTATAATCATATGAGCAAGCGTCTATAATGTCGCATAATGAAGTAACTATTACTCAATCAAATATAATACTGCACTCTAAGGTTTAGTGATAGAGTATGTAATAATCAATAGCAAGTGAACAGAGGTGTCGGTCAATATTGCTAAATCTCGGCGTGCTGCAGAAATAGCATTGCAATTACTAATCTTGAAAGTGGAAGGGCGCAAGCTCATGAGTTGTGTTGATTGCTATTCCGCCCAGTGTACAAAGTGTTGCACAGCAGCTCCGAACGAGCTGGTCTATTTCGCATTTCAGCTCACTCGAGGAAAATGGCAGTTAACCATATGAGCAGCTACTAGTTGGTTATCTCCGCCAGAGTGTTCAAGTAAGATTGATACCAAGGGCTCTGCAGTCTAACTGGGGGGATGATGATTACAGAATTCGTAGAGAAACCATATTACTCAATTTCGTAATTAGAAGTGGAGCTTGTTTATTACCCCAATTCATTTGCTATAGTTCCGATCGATTGTTATTCAGAGTCATATCCCCCTAAGTACTTTCATAACCTATATTCTTGATGTATTTTCTTAGCGATATGAAAGATAGTTTAATATTTTTGGGTCTGGAATTGTAGTATTATTTATGAGATTAGGGTTCGTAAGGTTGCCATTTCATCATTGTTATTTCTTCTTTTAAATACATTTATTTTATTAATATCATATATAAGTTGTGTGTAATTTGTTATATTTATTATCGGATTTGGAGGTTAGCTCAGGTAATTTACATGCTAGATGGTGGATTAGAGCTAGCGTAAATTGTACATTAGCAGCGAATCTTGTCTTTGATTTTGTTAGAGCATGGTAATGTTTCAAGAAGAATGTATATGTTTGAGTTTGCATATTGATGTTGAATCTAGTGGATGTTTATGTTATTGCGTATTTGTTTCTTCTAGTTTATATTTTTAGTGATATATGGTGTTGTTTTGGAAGGCATCTCCTTTATGGTCCGCATAGTGTTGATAAAGTTTGATGCACGTATTCTACGTAGTTTTATCTTTTACGTAATGTGAAGATAGTACAGTTGCATGGTCTAATTTATTGTCATATACTAGATTCATTTCAGTTGTTGCTTTACTCAGAATATTTATTAGAGAGTTTTTGCTGATTATTAATCGAATATATCAACTTATTATTTTGTAATTTTCTTTGTATGATTGAGAAGGTAGCAAATTTTTGAATGTTCTTTTAGAAGTGAACCCATAAGCTCTGTAATTTAGTATTTTCACTCGCTGTAAAGTGGTATATAGTGTACTTTTCTTCGTTCCTGTTTTTTTTATATATTAGAATTGTTAGTCTAGTTTAGCTCGCAGGTAAGTTAATTGGTTTGGATTGTGGTATCTCTTTAGATGTGCTATTTTTTGCTTAAGCACCACACAATTAGTTCCATAATTTGTCACAGCAATCAATGTGTTTATTAGTGTATTTGATAGGAGAGGAAATTAGATTGTGGAAGGAAATTGAGGTGGAGTAGAACTTTAGCAATGTTGCCAGGAATGGGAAGGTACGTAGTTGCTACCAACAAATACGTGATGTCGGATATCGTATACTGTTTCCTTTGATTTGAGGTTACAAGTTCAGTCTCTTGATTCATAGACTTGTATTTGTCATGCACTGCATACTCTTAAGATCATCTTTGTGATAAGGTAATATTTTAAGTATAAGAGAATTAATTTACATATACAAAAAGCTATTTAAATGTATATGGTGTTTCTACTACTTCTTCTTTCCTTTGTTTTTCTTTTTTTTTCTTGATTTTTCATTACTATTACTGACAGTTTGTTCTTCTTTTTCGTTAGCTACTTCTTCATTACCATCATCTTCTGTTAGTTCTTCTTGTTGTTTACTCTCTTCTATTTCTTGTTCTTTTTTCACTTCTGACTTTTCTTTGTATTCAACATTTCCCTCTTCCTTTTGTATGATTTGTTTAATGTCTTTCTCTTTTGACTCAGACGCTTCAACATAATAATTCCACAAGTCAGATAGTGTTTTGGTTCTTTCATCCGTTGCCTTCAACCTTCTTCTTAGAGCTTCATTGAAACAAATTTCTTGAGCTAATGGAAAGAATGATTGTACCCACCCTTTTTTAAACAGTTCACATTCGTTTACAATTTCTTTTAATTCCAATTCTTGAAATTTTATTTGAAATTCTAATTGCTTGAAAATATCATCACCAATTAATCCATTTTGATATAATTTGTTGAAAATCGGTTCATTCTCTTTCAATTTCATTGACCTTCTGATTGCTTCAACAGCTCTTCTTAATAGAGCAGCTTTCATTAATTTTTCGTGAGGTTTTTGATCTTTAGAAACATTTGGATCAGTATATTGGTTTTTCAATTGTTGATATAATAAAGCATTATAATTTTCTTTAAAAATTGGTTCAACTTTACTGAAGGAGTTCAATCTTCTTTTTCTATATATTATTGAAAATGTAATAAACAATGATAATACTACCCCGACATAAATCAAAGGGGTGAAAACAGATATTTTAACAATCTCTGGTTCTGGTATCGTAGTTTCTTCCGCCATAATTCATCAACGAAAGGGAATACTGAATAAATGAATTAATAGAAGATGATGTTGGATGTAAATTCTGCAATTTTTTCAACACATTAAAAGACAACTCACACCAAAAATATATATTTTCCTGTATATACTGCTGCTACAGATTCAAATGCTGTAAAAGTCAATCACCACCCATCACTTAATCTTCTATCTTTTATACCAAAATATCTTGCTAACTCATCATAAATTTCGTTAATTTGTTCATCATCGAACTCTTTGCCCATTTCAACAATATCTTTTTTCCTAACAATATCAAAAATTGCATTCTTAGTATTTTGATCTTCATTTTGCAAGACTTCACTAACTTCTTTCTCATTTGGTAATATAATTTCATAAAACAATCCTAACTTTAATGTTTCAGTTTTATCTAAACTTTTGAAATCTTTTAATGTAATTGGTATTTTAAACTCGGGAAAATCGCCATCTTTGTTGGTTAAAGGTGCCAATTTATCAATTTCGTTATTAATTGAAGAGTTATATGAACGACGAATAGTTCTATCTTCCAAGGAATCTAATTGCCCTTGTAACTCTGTTACTAACTGTATTATATCATCGTTATTGATATAATCAGATAAATCCATTGACTGTGATGTTAGCTTAACATCTATTTGACTCATCCTTGATTTTACATCTTTAACTTGCATTTCGATTAACTTTTGACCAGTTGACGCAATTAATTTAGATTGTTTTTCAACTACAAGTTGGAGTCTTGCTATTTTATCATTAAGTTCTTCTAATGCTGAATTTCCCATAATTGGTTGTTGATGTTATTGGTGTGTCTTCTGAAAGAGTGTAGAGAGCGTTTTTTTTTTCCTTGTGTTTCCACAGATTGTGTTGTCAAATTCAGCAAGAACAAATCAGCTTCAGGTGAACATGAGCTTTCTCTAATCATCCATGTTTATGAGCGTATATACTACTTATACAATTTATGTGAATGGTGAGATATTTGATCCATCAGTCAATTAATACTGGATCGTCCCAACTGGTACCATCACCACCGTCCTTGCCAGTATTCGAATAAACGTTGTTGAGATTTATATGAAACGAATTAGCTTTCCCATAAAAGCCACCATTCCAGCCAAACTCGTTACCATTGCATACTAGAGTTTTGGCCTTCATTTTGTTCTTTTTAGTTTCTTCGATAATTCTCCGGTCTTCCTCATCGTCTGAACTCAATTCCACTAAACTATCTTCTTCGTTTTCTCCTTGTCTAATTTTAGTACTTGCAGACTTCTTTATTCGATATTCATCTATCAAACGGTATTTTTCTAATCCTAATAGCTCAATTCTTTCAGTTTCCTGGGGTGTACTCTTTACAAAGAAGTTATATGCATCACTTATAGTTAGTGCACTTAAAGTAAATTTGACGTCACATATGGGACATGAATAGAACGGACAATTATGATACGTTGGAGTAACAAATTTGGAAGAATATTCAGAAGCAGAGTTGGGATTATTCACTATTTTAACATATGAGGTATATTCTCTGTGAGGGAACAATATCTTAGTAAAGGGGTGGTTTGGAGTGGAACATAGCGAAAGCTTTTGATGATTTTGCGGTTGCTTATGCATTGAGAGTATCGATGTTTGTTGATGCGGATATCTTTTATCACCCTCCTGAGATAATTTACCGAAGTTTTGCTTAATCAAGTTTCTTCTAGTTACTTCTTTAATTGAAGTGGGAATTTTATTGAATAGACAAAAATTTTCAAAATCAAAGCATTCGAAATGGACACAATATCTTGATTTAACTGGTAATTTGATCTTGTTTGCCCCAAATGGATCTTTAAGTGTAAATACTATCTTGTCAACTTGAGCAAATTCATCGCCATCCGCAACTAGTCGAAGTTCTTGTCTTACTATGGGCAAAATATTTTTGGGGAGAGATTTGTAAAATGGTAATAAACCCATGACTTCCGATTTTTGCTTGGGTAGTGCGGCTGCTTGACATATTGTGACAGAGCTGGCTTGTTGCTTCGGTACTTCAGAAGTGGAAGTAGTTACTTTTCCTAGTAGCTCAGTACTTGATGGTTGGTTCATCATTATAGAGCCAACTAATTGGTTTGATTGAATTGAAACCATGTCCCGTTGCTCTTGCGCCTCGACTATTTGAGTTAACTCTTCATCTAACCAACTTAAATCAGAATCATCGCCTTCAATGAAATTCTTGGTAACTTCAGCAGGTTGACTTACCCATTTTGAAGGTGATGAGGATTCGGAAGCGAAGCCTTGATGAATCACCTTCTCCTTTCCCTTTTCTTTATTATCTAGCTTTGCTAACAGCTCTGAATTCAATTTGATGGTTACTAATATTTTCTTCATTGCAATACTTCTTTGAAACTCATTGACCACAGTAACTCTATCACTAGATAGTTTCGGACCTCTTACAATTTTAATTCTAGGCATAGTATTTGGCACCTAAAAATTATAGACAATGGAGATTCATTTATGATGATGATGCAGGTTCAATATCTGGGTTTTGCTGTGGTCGTTAAAAAAGAATTATTGTTTATGTATGAAGATAATTCTTCGCACTCTTTGTCGTTGTTCTTGTTCCTTTTTTTGATGTCACTGGTCCACATCTTCAATTACAATGTCAGAAAGGATATGAACAAAGAGTGGGACAAATATGCCAATAATAGCAATCTATATTTTAGACCAATCAACAAGAGATAATTGAAAATTGTTAAGCTCAAGATCAAAGCATCTCTTGAGACAGAAAATCATAATGGCTGTTGTCGAATTGATTGATGTTGGAAACTTCAGAGATAACGAATCGACTGACGAATCGCTGATACGACAAACAATACGTTGACATTTATAAAACATGCGAGCCAGGCTGATCATTTGCGTAGTTAAAATACCTATTGTTAAATTAAGTTGCTAACACAAACAACGAACTAACTACTGAAGTAAGTAATTAGCAACCATTTTAACAATCCACATTCTGGATTCAAGTTCACATATCGAACAAATGCTACATTGAGTAACAATGAACAAGCAAATATTTATCATTTGGAACTTAAACTAGGTAGATAATTGTATAGTTACCACTTGGCTCAAATTACATTCGTAGTCCACTAAGTTGTAGGAAACTGCTTAAGAATATTTTCGAACTAGTAATTACAATCAGAGAATCTTGATGATTGCAGAAAATATAACTCGGCCAGTGGCACAGTTATACAATCGTGACTGCAAACAGCATCAATTTCTACATCAATTTTATTGGTAAGGGGACCCCATCTTGTACTGAATTCAAAAGTTTTCAACATATGCTTTTTCAATTTGGGCTGTCGAATCTCGCTTATGGTTCATCCTGCCACAAGACATAGTATGAAGAGTTTAGACTCAATTACGTTTGAAATTATATGGAATCGATTGGTGCAACAAAAATTTATCTAGCTACCTATGTCATACAAATGATGCTAAATTCAATTACTCTTATACCATTCAATAGAATTTTTGATGAATTGACAAACCTTATTCATATCTTGATTCTTGAATATATCAAACTCAATTTTTTGTATACACGCGGCTTCATAGACTATCTCCCATCTAGTTAACTCAAAATCAAGTTCTTTATCTTCTACTTTGAATTTAAATCCCGAATAAAATCTGACCCTCATTCTATTTTCTTCTAAATTAGCTAGTGAGTCTTTCTTCATAAAGCTTACTGGATTTATCTTTTTTCTACAATGCATGGTAAAGATCGGGATTGAGTTACCAGAACCAAACTTCGCTTTAGTTTCCTTATTCCAATTTTGTTTCTTATCTTGGAATTCTCTCTGAACTTGATTGAATAACTGATAATCCAACTCAGGATTTTTTTGACCCATGGCTGTTCCTTGATAGTGATCGCCATGCTTAAGCCCAAAGGCTTTAATTTTGGAGTACACCTGATAATATTTCTTGTTACATACAAGAGCAGCAGCCGCAAAGGTATCCTTATCACCTTCACCCAAGGCTCCTAAGCTGAATAATTTATAGTAGAATTCAGGTCCAAATATGTTATAATACAAGATGGTCAACAACACTTTGCCATGAGTTCCCTTATTGATCATAACCTGGCCAGACTCAGTAGCCATGTCAGATAAAGTCCCTTTAAGATCGTTGAACCTTGTTTTGCTTTGTTCTTCAGGAGTTAATTTTTTATGATGTGCTAACGGGAATCTGCCATCTCTAACTTTGGTGCTGATATCATAAGGTTTGCCAATAATATCATACCATTCAGGACTCATAGTTCTTGCCCAATAATCTGGCCATAAAACCATGCCATTATGTTTATATACATCTGAATCAAATAAAGTATCAGGAACTTGTACGGGAAAATTATCAGAATCCAACAAAATCACATGTTGAAATGAACTTATAGCTAGTGCTAATGCCTTAAATTGAAAGCTTTTAAAGGTCCAAGATTTAACAACATTAATACCCAATTTCTCGGGAACAACAATACACCTAGCATTATATTTTGGCAATATTTTTTGACAAAAGTGTAGCTCCTTCGTATAATTCTCAACTGATGGAATAATTAGTTCTAATGGCAATTTTGAGCCGATTTTACGTAATTGCAATAATTCAATATAGGCCATCCAAGAATAGAACCCACCACCGATTGTGACAATTCCCTTACTATCTGGTTCGTAAACACTTGTATGTAATTGATCAGGTAACAGTTGAATCACAGCATCATGAGATGATTTAATGTAATCTTTGTTATTAATTCTTGATTTTTCTAATAATGAGTTGGTGGATTTATCATCTGGTAAAATGTGGTCCTCTTTTTTGGTATATACAATCAAAGGTTGATATTCTTTACTAAACCCGTATTTTTTGTAAATAGAAAACACATGATTCCAAAAGTCATGAGATTCATCTAATTTTGAACCGTATCCATCTAAGAGATTTATATTGTCATCCTCTTTTAAGTCTTCCTCTGAACCAGAATTAGAATAGTCATTATCATTTTCGTTCTTAGCACTTAAAAAGCTATTAGTTACATTATCTATAACACTCTTGGCTGTAGCATTTGCAGTATCGTTTAAGTTCGTTAGCAAAAATAATAGTAGAACCACTGAGATAAATACACTAGTTACTACTAGATTCTTTGTGCGTAGCAACCTTGAAATGTTCCTAGACCTGAAGCCCATAGCTATATAGAATCGTACACTAAGTGGGTAGATGAAAGAACACTATGCTGTATGCTGTAAAATATGGTGTACAAATAAAGAAGCCAATATATAAAGTCCTTCTTTGAAACCAAGGCTGAATGTGTTCAAATTTCTTCTTAGGTCTGCTTGTCTAACGGCGGCTTTATAAATAGTTATTTACCGTGTTGTGTAGGTAGTTTTGTCGATATAAATCGAAGGTGAACAATTAAGAAACAAACAAACTAACAAACGATTAAAAAAAGTCGGAAAGAAGGCGAAGGTCAAATTTAAAAAATAATGTTTGTGTTTCACCAAGAATATGAGTATGGCCCATTATATTGCATTGATATACTTGTATCTACAAGAAAACCATTTTTCGTTGTAGGACATACACTTGCGTTTTCTCTCACGTTTGTGTACTAAGTGATCTATAAATATTGAATGGTTGCTTGTTTAAACCATTTACTTTTCGCTTCTCTTGGTTGCGCCCTCTCATCATTATGAAGGGGTTTTATTCATCCAGCTTAAAGTTTTATCAATACATGAGAGCACTCTCGATCTATCTTCACACATTACTTGATTCATTAATTCAAGTTGTAGTTTCTCGAAATCGATTTGTTTATCACCAGCTTTAGGAGTAAAGTTATCGTAGAATCTTTGTTTAAGACCGTTCGAAGTTTAATCTCTCTGATTTTCGTATTGCTTAAAAGGATCCATTGTAATCTTGTTTCAATGTATTGAAAACAACATTGTGGATTTTCCATCAAGTTTCTGTATAATGCTTTTTAAATTTTCATTCATTTGTTTCTGAGTATAATCTTGATTTGGATTCTCTTGCTTAATTTCTTTATCGAAAATACTAAAATCCATCTTGGGAATGGCTAAAGATCAGTGCCAGTTGATGATACTTTCTTTCATGTTTATCATTATTTTTTGTTTCTTTGTATCCAATGTTTATGGGTGTTGAATAAATTTGGTAGATAGTTTGATTATTTACAATACTACTGATGGCAAATAAATTATCTCTATGACCCAACAATTTGTAGAAAACATCAGCACCCAAAAAGTGATAATATATATTCATAATAATTGACAATCCACGAGTTCCCTTATTTATAATAAATTGATTTGCTTTAATATTTAAGCCATGTTTTTTATCCATTTCATTATAGAAGTCGACTAATTTGTCGGCTTCTGTCAAATTTTTGGATCTTGGTGAGTTAGTGGATATTTAGCATATTTCTTGAATGTATTTAAATCAGCTTGTTTACCGCTAAAACTATTGAATGTTGAATCAAGTGAATCAACACTGCCTTCATCTTCACTTTTAGAAGACCATGCTACAAATCCGTTACTCTTATATACATCTGTGTTGAATATGGTACCAGGATTATCCACAAAAAAGTTATTTGGATCTGCGTATAAAACGTACTGAAAAGATGGCACTAATATAGGTAAGGGCCTCGATTGTTCAATACCATATTTTCCAGTATCAAATTCTCAATCTTCTCCAACTTTTAACCCTAATTTCTCTTCAAATACAACACATTTTCCATTCAACTTAGTCAAAACATTGTTACAGAGATCGTATTCAGGTTGAAACTCATTCCAAGTTGGTAAATCACTTCAATTGGGAACGTTGAACCAATTTTCTTTAATGATAATATATTTAGCCCAATAATTATATCCATCTCCTAGCATTAGAATTCCTTTTTTTGAAGAGTGATATAAATATTCCGATAACTTTTTACTGCGTAATGTATCATATACTCAATCGTTGATGAAGTTCGCTCAAAATTTGGGTAGTTAATTTATAATCTTCATCAAATAATTTATTGCCAATGTTAGATTTAGTTGTTTCGAAAATTTGATTGAATACTTCGTTCCAAAATTTTTGTTTCTCTTCTTTCTTGAAACTAATCGCTGGTTTACCTAATATAGATTGATAATTTGGATTCTCGTGGAAAGAGGGATATTTTTGTGAGAACTTTTCTTCGGGAAGATCTGTTTAAGTCTTGTGTTTCGTTTGGTTGGACAAGGACATTGACAATGGTGAAGAAGATATATATAATAATTATATTTTGATCAAACATATCAAAGTCGTGATAACTGCCAATCCCACGAATAGCTTGGGTTTATGTAGTAGCTTCTTAAACATCTTACGCTTCACATTTGGTTTGGTTGATAAAGAAAATGGAGAAAGAAGGATGAAAAGAAAGACAGAAATAAAGAGAGCAAGAACTAGAAGCAAGATATGCAAGTATAAATTGAAAGACCCCAAAGATACGAAGAAGTAAAACACCATGCTACTTTTGTACCGCTCCCTCTCTATTCAAACCTTATACAAGATTTACCTAGTTTCGTGACCATGTATGGTAGACTATTGTGGAAACCTTGTTTTCAATTACTGATTTGCCTCTTCAATTTAACATAAAAAAATTCTCGTGTTATCATCACTCGAATTTGAATTTGAAGAGCAAGAACATGCAGATTTGCGAAGCAGTGGGTTGAATTCAATTGTACTTTGCATTCTTCTCCTTGTACGCTCATTTGTGATCGAGTTTGAGAATCAGATGCAGAAGGACCATGTATGCGTGTATTGGTGGCACAAAATCAAATGGTTCTAAGTCTGGACATATTTCACATCCAGAGGAAACACTTCATACACAAAAAGAATAGTATACGCCATTTTACATGTTGTCTTCCATGTCTGAGCCTTAAAGCATAAATATGATGCCTCATCAATGATGTGGTTTTGTCGGGTAATAGATCAATTGGACTACATACAACACTAAAGATGGCTGGACGGCATAGTCTACCAAAGCTACTAGTTCTATCTGGAAGAATGAGGTCTGCTCAAAGAAGTTGCTGTAATATCATCACGAAATTATGAAGAAATTCAAAGCAAGATGTGACAAGTAACTTTGGATTTACCTGGGACTCGTCTTTTTTTATGATTATTTTTTACTAATAATTTAGAGGTTCTTACCTGATATGCTCTGTTCTTTCATAGATGAAGCCTAGCTTGTAAACTCCCTTTTTATATATGAAAACGAACAAGTAACTGATCACCATGCGCAGAGGAGTCGCTACTCGCACAGCACGCTGGTCGACATTGATGGACAAAAGCGCTTGCGACATTGATCTTTGGATTTTGAAAACAATCAGGAAAAATCAAATTGGAATTTCTGTGCTGAAGCCGGGATTTCTGAATCTACAAGTGGCGTTGAGAATTGGGTTGAAAAGTTCGTTGAACAGCAACTGAAAGCATAATATTCGAGACCTATCATCTCAAATACACTTAAAGTTAATAGTGGAATAAGGAGGGTAAAAAGAGTATGAATAGGAAGTACCCTTCTACAAATGAGAGTTATTCCTCTGGGGTTTCTTCACACAATGATGCACTTGATCTGCTCCATCTTCGAATTAAAAAAACCACCAATCGGACCCAACACTCCTGTTATGATGTGGGAGATCAATCTAACTCCGATGATCTTGAAGAGATCATCACGAAAACCTCAAAGTTGAACATTAATGGCAAGTCCAACGATTCTTTATATCGCGTATTTGTCAAATTCATAAATCCATTGATTTTAACAGCGATTTCAGCATTTATACGTCTTTACAAAATTGAAGAAGCCAACAATGTCATATGGGATGAGGCACATTTTGGCAAATTTGGTTCTTATTATTTGAAACATGAATTTTATTTTGATGTTCATCCTCCATTAGGGAAACTATTAATTGGCTTATCAGGTTACTTGGCTGGATATGATGGAAATTTTGAATTTGAAAGTGGTTCAATGTATCCCGAAAACATGAATTTTGAGTTTATGAGAATATTCAATTGCTTTTTTGGAATTCTCGTAACTCCATTGGCATATAGAACTGCAGTGTTGTTGGGTTTTAATCAATTAACTTGTTGGTTTATTAGTTTGATGGTGATTTTTGAACAATTATCATTGACTTTATCAAAATTTATACTATTAGACTCAATGCTTTTATTTTTCACTGTCTTTGCGTACTTCTGCTTGATTAATTTACATACCTTGAGAGTGAAAAATCAATTATTGACTAAACAAGGAATAAAGTGGTTTATTGTGACTGGTATTGCAATTGGGTGTGTTTGTTCAGTTAAATGGGTTGGTTTGTTTGTTACTGTGTTGATTGGGATTTACATCATTTATGATTTGACGATAAAATTCTATCAAGCAACTTCAAATTCTCAATTATCTTGGAAAACATATTTCATACATTGGATTGTTAGAATAGTTGCATTGCTTATAGTCCCAGTGTCGATATACACGTTGACTTTCAAAGCTCATTTTACGGTATTGAACCATACAGGACCTGGTGATGGTTCAATATCAACTTTGTTGCAAGCTTCATTAATCGGCAATGATTTGCAATCTGGACCAAGATCAGTTTCTTTTGGGTCCTTGATTACTATACGGTCGCAAGGACTATCACCAAATTTACTTCATTCACATCCACATAACTATCCCGAAGGCTCCCAAGAACAACAAGTTACAACTTATGGCTTCAAAGATGAAAATAATGATTTTCTAATAGAGTTTGATGTTGAAGCTGGTTTGAAAGATCAACATGCAACACTCGAATCTTACGAACACGAAATAACAACTGATATATACCACACGCTTTTGAAACATGAAGACACTATAAGATTGAATCATAAGAAAAGTGGTTGTTACATGCGTGCTCATTCAATTGTTTCTCCAATAACGGAGAATAATTATGAAGTCTCATGTTTTGGTGAGATTAATTCAAATGATTGGATTGATGAATGGATTATTGAAATTCAGTCTCAAGAACAATCTCCTTCTGAGCTTTTTCAAAATGAGAATAAAGAGGAAGTTCATCCTATTTCAACAAACTTTAGATTAAAACATAAACAATTGGGTTGTTATTTGGCAACTACAGGTAGATCATTACCATCATGGGGTTATCAACAGGGCGAGGTTGTATGTAAATACTCAATTTTTGATAAAGATAAAAACACTTGGTGGAACATTGAAAAACATGTGAATGATAAATTTGAAAATCCTCAAGAAGAATATGTACCACCGAAACCTAAATTTTGGAAAGAATTTATTTTATTGAACTATGGAATGATGGCTTCTAATAATGCACTTATACCAGATCCTGATAAATTCGATAAACTAAGTTCAGAATGGTGGGAGTGGCCTATTTTGCATACTGGTTTAAGGATGTGTAGCTGGGGTGCAGATGATATAAAATTCTTTTTAATGGGCAACCCAGTGGTAACGTGGCTTTCATCCCTTTCCCTAGTTTTATTTTTACTTTATTTATTATTTGTTGGATTTCAGTATCAACGACAATTTGTTAGATTTGGAACATTTGACAATTCTTGGAATTCTTTATTGAGTCAAGGTATACTACCATTCGTTGGATGGTTTTTGCATTATTTTCCATTTATTATAATGGGAAGAGTCAAATATCTACATCATTATGTACCTGCACTATATTTTGCGATTTTTACTTGTGGATTCATGCTTGATAAAATGTTTTCGAGTCCAAAAACTCCAAAAACAATAACATACCTTATTTATATTATATTGTACATGGCTATCGTGGGATCGTTTTGGTATTATAAAGATTTTGCATTTGGTATGAAAGGTTCATCTAAAGAGTTTTCTCACTTAAAACTTTTAAACTCATGGATGGTATAAAAATTTTAATTCATGAAACATATATATGTGGAAAATACTAGACAATTGAAATTAAGAGTAGTAGTACAAGATTTGAATATATATTAAATCTAAAGAATGTTTAGACAGTTTCTTTGTGAACTGTCACTGGCTTATCGGACGTAATTAAAATATGCTTCATGGTAGGTGTATCGACATTATCCCCAAATGCAACGGCGACTTCTTCCAAAGTATAACCAGAAGTTTCAACGTAGAAGAAAAAAACAATGAGCACTTCAGCAGCGATATTACAACAGTAGACAATATAGTATTTCCATTCAATTGCATCCATGGCAACTGGATTCACAAACCCATTGTAAATGATAAAAAGATTAACCATAGCATTGAATATATTAAGACCTTTTGCTCTATGAGAATATGGCAAAATTTCAGTAACATACAAAAATGGCAAACCATTAGCACCAATGTTATAAGAAAAGTAGAAAAGAAAAATGAACGCTAAAACAGCATTAGCCAAGGAATGATCTTCAAATCCAGTAAGCGCAAATCTAGCTGAAAGTATGGTCCACAAGATGTAACATGTTAACATACCACCTAGACACAGTAAGAATAAAGTTCTTCTTTTGAAATATCTCACTATTGAAGCAGTAGCCCAAGATATTACTAAATTGTAAATCATTAAACAACCATTAATTTGCAATTGTTTGTTGGCTTCAGTAATACCAATGGTATTCAAAACCTTATTCAAATAGTATGAAACTAAACCATTACCTGACAATTGCATGAAAAATGCTGTGAAAACAACCAAGAATAGTCTTTTTCTATAAGATGGAATTGTAAGGAAATCAGTATATTTTGCATTTGCAGAAACTTTCTCCAATTCTAAAGCAGCTTTAATTTCTTTAACTTCAAAATTAACAAAAGTAGTAGCCATTTCAGAGTAATCATCACCAGTATGATATTTTCTCAATATAGCTGTTGCTTGCTCAACTTTACCCTTGGATATCAAGTATCTTGGTGATTCGGGAACGACATAAAACAAAATTATTTGTATGAGTGGAAGTACTCCTTGTAAATATGATGGAATTCTCCAAGAATCGTCACTATCAAGAAAATGTGTACCATAAGTTACCCATGCAGCAATAGTAGCTCCACAATACCAGAAAGTATTAAATAATGAAGTACAAGTATCTCGATATTTTGGGAATGCAAGTTCTGAAATTAATGAAGGTGATGCAACAGTGACGATACCAGAACCAACACCAAGAATGATTCTAGCTACCATGAAAAATGCATAATTTGTAGAGATACCTTGTAAAATTGCTCCCAACACAATAATTGCCAGTCCAATACAAACAGTTGGTTTCCTTCCAAATCTATCTGAAAGCCAAGAAGCAACAAGAAAACTTACAAAAGCACCACAAACAGCACCATTAGATAAGGCTCCTAAGACTGCACCTTGTGGATGACCCATTTTTTGCCTCCAACGTTCAATAATTTGTAAACCATTAAGCATACTACTATCATAACCAGTACATGTTGAACTTAAAGTATTCAAAAAAATGAAGAAATGAAGAACATTCAAAAACTTATATTTGTAAAATGGTTTGTCTAGATAATAGTAATCTTCCGCACTTTTTCCGTTTAAATCATCTTCATGGTTTTTGTCGTCTTCTTCTGAATTAATAGACACGGCCGAAATATGTTGAGAAGCGATAGCTTTTACTTCAGTATTAGACATTGTGGTCTCTATTATTTGATGTTTCAATAAGTTAGTTAAAAATGTAAGGCGATTCTATTGATATTTATACATAATTATAACCCGAATTGTAAAAGTAAAATCACTCTAGAGGAACACCACATACCCAATATATGATCAAGCCATCACGAGAAATGCTCAAAACCAAACATTATCAAAGGAAAAGACGTGCAAATAACTATGGAAGGGTGGAGTAAATAAAAGAAGTTGTGCATACCTTTCAAGTACCCATAGTGGAACTCGTACTTCTTGGTCTGATTCTCTGTTCGACCTTCTGGAGCATGATCAATACAAACTCATAACTATCTGTACTTCGAAGCCTTTGGAGATAATTTGATAGAATCTTGGCTTAGTGACTTTCATAATGGAAACCTTTCCTAAAATGGCTATCAGAAATCAGCTTACAATCACTGGTTTTCTTGAAGTCTCAAACCAAAATATAGATTTAGCTACCAAACATTCACATTTTTACTCGAACTAGTCGTCGTCTTGGGTATCAACAAGGTACACATGTGCTGTGGTTGCTGATGCTTGGTACTGCAAAATGATGATTGAATTAACAAGTAACAAATGTTTCAAGGTGGTAAACTTCAAAAAGAAGTGAATTTGCAAACTTATTGTGTAATGAATCAATGAACCGAAGCAACAACTCTGAAAAAATCTACTGGATGTGCAGCGTGTGTAAAAAGAAAGGCTTTATCGTATTTTACAGAAGAATAATTATATTTCCGATCAATCTCCGTCCTATAAAATTTACTTTGCCTATTGAGAATTTCCCCAGGTTTTTGATTACAACAATAAAGTTGATAAGATGGAGATCCTAACCCTACCATCAAAAGGTTTACTCCGAGTGATATTCTTGACTCCCCAGATAAATCTAAATAAAATACTAGACATGGCGTCAAAAATATTTGTACATGCGTTATAACAACTGGAGTAATGGTTCTGATAAACTACTATATACGAGATTTCTTGTTAACTTCAATACTTACTGTTTACATGATATAGCCTGTTTCCATAGTAGCTGCTATGATCGTGAACCAGCAAAAGCTCGACGGTCCTTGCCTTCGCAGTTATATCACGAGTATATGAAGTTTTGAAATGATTTCGTTCTGTGTAACCAATAAAACCAATCAAACGAGCTTTCAAAATCTTATTGACGGAAAAACCTTTATTTTGGAGTACCGGTTCAAATACCCAATAAGGAAACCTTTCCAATATTTTAATATTTCATTTTTATAGTACTGACCCTATTGCTTCAGTTTTGCAGCAATTCGTGGTACATGAAACACTTGGGGTTGAAGGCAGAAAGTTGTAACTCAATTCAAGTGAAAGGGATTAATTTTGCTAAGTGAACTTAGAAATTATCGTTTATAGACTTGATGAACATTCGTTTCCAAGCCATTATGTGAGAATCTTATAGGAATAGACGAACTATTCCATTTTTTCAAAAACAAAGTAACAAACATCGGCAAGCCATACGGTAATTCCATTACCCGGCATAATATTCCAATATCGATACATACTGAAACAGGGTTGCTCTCACACATGTGGATCATCTTTCTGCGAAAAAGATAGCTCAACTGCCTTGGTCAATATGAAAGATCAAAACAGTGAAATAGAAGTTAAACGGCATACAGCACAGGTAAAAGTACAAAAAAGCCTTTTGTCAAAGATTGATATTGTCAGATGCAATTGTGCAGATCGAAAACCATAGTATGTTGAGTAAGTTGATCATACAATCAATTTAAATGGGAATCAAGAAAAAAGGATCATATTCTGGAGCTGTTGAATTAATAACTAGCATTTTAAGGGTTTATTTGGATGCTAACTTTAAAAAACAAACACCGACGGCTAAGCAACTGAAATTGAAACCAAAAATAACACCTTACACTACCCAACTATTTACGCTTTCCAAGTACCTAGTGACTTGAGTAAACAAAAGCATCACATATGAAAGAGTTATTTCTTATTTTGATCATTCGCAAATGCATATGTATGTCTGTAACGATAAAGTTTGATCTTCTTGAGGAGAAAGCTATAGAAATTGCAATAATATACGAGTTATTTCGCTGCCAAATGATAGAATTCTTTCAAAATTCGATTTTGTCACTGATCAACGTACAACACTATTTAAAACAACAGATTACCAACGATTATTGTCATCATACCTACGTCCTCTCTGATTTCCAGCGTGCTCCTCATGATTTCCTTCATACCTACCTTGGTCTCCACCATATTCTCCTTGATTTCCACCATACCCGATACTATGGTTAATATTATTCTTACCACCTCCTAATAAGCTGCCGATTAAATCACCCACGCCGCCTGATCCACTTTGATTGGGACTAGTACCATAATTGTTACCATAATTGGAGTTATTACCATTATTGTGATTATTACCATAATTATAGTCATAACGATCATTATTAACACGACCGAAGAAGCTACTGGCTAATTCTCCAATGCCATTACTATGGCTCTGATCATTGCCTCCATGATTAGAATTTCCATAATTACTTCCTTGATTATTATATTGGTGCTTATTATCACCTCCTAAAAAACCGCTAACCAATCCTCCAATGCCACTACTACCATTATTATTATGTCCACTTTGCGAAGATAATAAACTTCCAACTAATGCAGCTGCAACTCCACCACTGCTATTCTGATGACTATTTCCACCACCAACTGCCGAAGACAAGGCTTGATTAAGAACAAATGAACCAATCCCTCTATCTGTCTGTTCACCATTATCAGACTCCCTTTTTTGTGGGTCTTCATTGTAGTTTTGTGGTGGGGGTTGAGAGGATTGATCTGGATGCTTTGATGGTCGATTATAAAAATCTTTGGCAGATCCAGAGCGTTCATTGTTTGATGGTGTCACTTCTTCTTTTGGCTCTTCCCACTGTGATTGACCAGTAATTATATTGACAAAAAAGTATCTCTGATATTCATCATCCCATTGGGCAATCCATCCCTTTGGGAGTTGTGGAGGCTGAAGTATATTTGACATGATAAATAGTCGTTGATCGATAGATTAATTGATTAGATAATTGAGTGACTGATTGATTGATTGATTTGGTCGTTGTTTGTGTATGAGACAAGAGTGATAACATACAATGAAGAAAGAACTAAGGAAATAGTTGAATGATTTGATTGTTTCAAGTGAAAATTTCTCCTTGGCAACTTTGCAACACCTGAAATCCCATAGTTGACACTAGTCGATTTCATTCATTACGGGTTGACACACTAACAATCAAATACATCAGGATAAATGGAGTAGATATAGAGAACAAAACCTTTAAAGATTTTCTTCCTGTGTTATGATACATCGCAGCGTGCGATTTCACTGTGGAATATCATCAGCATGTCATAGCCAGACAATACGACTTCGATGTTGCCCCACAAGGGAAGTACAAAGCAGTGCTATCTATTTAAATTACATGCCATCACAACGTATGGATGATCGTTCTTGGTCTGGCCAAACTAAATATACATGTATTATGAAGTGTATTTACAACTATTTGATCTATAGTGATGAAACATCTTTGCCTTTGAATCTATTTCCTGTATATCATTCTATATCATCAAACTTGTATTCAATGCCAATAGCGCTCGAGATTTCCTTCTGTAATAGTTGGGTCAATGAACTACCATCCCTCAAAGTAATCCATTTTCCACCTATTAAATCATATCTCTTAGGTCCACTTATTGGAGAACTTAACCAAATTTGCTTATTTGGAGGTTGTTTATTTATAACATATGTACCATGGGGAGGTAAAGTTAACGTTAACACACCATGACTCAATTCTGAATCGACTTGTTCGAATTCTTCATTTAATTCTTCTAATACAACAGATAAGTTCTCTAAATAACTGTTCGAGATCTTATTATACTCATTTCTTGTTAATTGATCTATTTTATCCTCTACACGTTCACCTTGTGTACTTACTGAATTTGATCTGACGGATTTCGAGGCAATTGCTACAGTTTTTATAAATGGTTGATGGTGTTGTCTGATGATATTTTTTGTAACCACGGGTTGGAGTAATTTAAAGGTAGTTAACGCTGTGTTCTTAAGCATCGCTATTGACTAATAAACCTATTCTGTTTGACTAATGTCAAAATTACAATGGTCTTCTCTTGATTTGTCGGTCACAAATTTGAGGTGAGTGATAAATTTTTTTTTTCACTTGACTCGTTTTGATTGAGATGCAAGAACAAATATATGAACTGGCAAACATGTTTCAATCTCTTTGACACATTATTACAGTTATCATGTTTCTCATTATTCTAACTATAGCCATAATATTTGTGGTCATAATGCTAATCTTACCTTCTGCATCAGGATTAACTAAGATAGAGTTATATACAAATTATCATCATAAGCAACAAAAGAAACAGGAGAGAAAGCCAAAGTCACCAGTACAAGAACATTATGGTTACACACCCCCTGATGAAGCAGCTCATGACTCAGAAGGGGATCATAAATCTTTGGCAGCCAGAACTAGTGCATTAAAAGAAAAGTTTCAAATTCATTCTGAAGAAATGCCAATCAGAATTAAGTTGGACAAGAATGATGAGTTAAAGGAAAGTGCTTTGAGAAACAGAAAGAGGGAAAAATTAGATTTGGATACTGATCCCAATAATTACGATTATGATATTGATGAATTGATCGCTGAAGAATATGAAACTGCAAAGCAACAGAAACAAAATGTTTTTTATAAAGATCTAATAGTTGGTAAAGAAAAGGAAGAAATGGTCTAAAAAGATAGTTTTGATTTTGAAAAGTTCTGTGTTCTGAATTTAAATCGACAAGATCATTTATAACCTATATAGCAATTTATATTTGCAACGATAATTTCGAAAGAAAGTTAGGTTGCACTTTATCCAAACAATTTCGGTCAGACAACTGAGGAACAACAGTTTGAAGTTTCATACCTTCAAATGTGTACCATGTGTAAATGACTTCTCACACTAGTCATGTTGAACTATAAATTGCTCCTCGTAGTGGTCATGTTGAACTATAGGGAATCTTTATGTATCATCTTTGTGTCTAAATCTTGTTGTATGTTTGTGTTTGGATCAGTAGCTGCAAAAAATTACTAAAAGAAAAACTGAATTCAAATGTTCAAAACACCACACTTGTGTCACACCAACTCAACCATTTCCCCTATAATTATAGTGGAACTATTTTGCTAAAATTGCTTGCAATGCTTACAGATATAAGCTGGCAAAAAATATGGCTATTCTTGCTTGCTTTTATACGAAAATCCCCAATAATATCAACGTTTTTCATCATGTCAACGATCATAGTAACAATAATAGTGATAGACCACGTAACAAGCCCTAAAGAAATTACAGACATTTTTTCAATTCCTAATGAATTACCAATAGTAGGACACATTCATCTTATTATAAATAATCCAGCATTAGTATACTTAAATTGGTGTAAATTGTACAAAGAAACAATTTTTCAAATACGAATAGGAAATAAACGAGTAGTGATCGTGAATTCATATGATGATGTTGTTGGTATATGGATGAACCATTCTTGTCAAAACAATTCTCGTCCTTTGAGTTATACATTTCATGGATTAGTTAGTGCCATTCAAGGCTTCACTGTGGGATCTACACCTGCTAGTTTAACATTTAAGAAGAAGAAGAAAGCAATATCACAACACTTGAATAGAAAGGCAGTAGAGCAACTTCTGGAAAAAATAGACGATGAAATAAAATATATGATCAAACAAGTAATGAAAAGAATAAATGATGATGATGATATCGATTTGATGAAATATTTCCAGTTTTTCACACTAAGAAGTAGTATTTTTATGAGTTATGGTATACATTTGGACTCATACGGTAAGGATCAAGCATTGTGTCAAGAGATCATAAATGTTGAAAACAAGATTATTAGGTTAAGATCGCCAATTTCAAACTTACAGGATTCAATTCCATTGCTTAGATTATTTCCATTCTTGACAAATGCCAACTTTGCTCAGTCATGTGGGAAGAGAAGAAGTCAGTATATGAAGAATTTATTTCAGACATTGGAACAAAGGTTGAACGAGAGTGACGATGATGCTCTAAATAGTATAATCGGTAGACTTATCATTGATAGGGATAGCCATAGCATGGGGGATCAAGAGATACAAAGCATATGTTTAACTTTGGTTAGTGCCGGCTTAGACAATACTCCATTGAATCTAAATTACTTGTTGGGTATTTTATCACAACCCATACTGGGTCAGACGTTTCAGTTAAAAGCGCTACAAGAAATCTTAACTAATTCGGGTGGAAATTTAATCCTTGCTTGGGAACAACTGAATCAAGATACAATGTCCTGTGATTATGTCCAGGCACTAATTCTCGAAACCTTAAGGCACTTCACAGTTTTGCCATTAAGTTTACCACGTTCAACCACAAGACTAATACATCATAACCATGTGGTGATACCTGCAGGTACTCATTTATTCATGAATGCATATGCTGCAAATCATGATTCCAAAGTTTTTCAAAGTCCATATCACTTTAACCCTGAAAGATGGTTAGACCCAAAAACTAGGAGGATCAAAAGTCATTCTCATATTCATCAACATTTTGCATTTGGTGCTGGTTCAAGAATGTGTTCCGGATATAATTTAGTAATGAAAGAAATGTATATGATGACAATTAAACTTCTTCTACTTTTTGATATAAATCCACCAAAAGAAAATTTAATGGGATTGGACCCATTTAAGAATAATCTGAATCTACAAAGTACTTCATTTGAACCTAAAGTACATCATGTCAAAATAAAACTAAGAAAATTACCAAGTTATGAATTACTCCATGAAAAAATATTAAATGATTGAAGAACTACTGCTATCTTATATACTTTTATAAAAAAATATACAAACTTCAAATCAATTCTTCTTCTGGTATCGCAAATAGTGTAGGATCTATGTATCCAGTTTTTCTAACAACAACGGATTTAGTATTTCTAACCAATGGTAAATCATATTTCAAAACACCTGTGATTATCAAGTCAAATGGATTTTCACTTATGGATTCCCATTTCTTCGAATTATCTTGATCAGTTCCATTGGTTGATGGAGTCGCAGTCAAAATTTCAACAGTGACATTCTTACCTGGGTTCAACAACTTAATTTCTCCTCTTTGTATAGTTGGTTCTCTAGTGAAGAAACCGCCTTTAAAATTCATCGTTGATTCAAGACTCAAAATTGTGCCCAATTTAACTGTTTCCACTTTCGATGATGCGTCACCATTATGAACTCCTTCTTTCAATTTATTGTTATCAGATAAGTAGCCACTCCGAGCGAATAAATCTAGCTCCACTTCACTTATATCAACAGAAAACCAACCAGGATTGAAAGCTTCTACAACAACATTGAAAACTAGTTCATCTTTACTAACAATGGGATTTTCGATTGAGGTAATACCAACATCGGTCAAATCTTTGGTAGTTGCCAATACAAATCCTAATATAAATCCAATGGTAAGTATGACTAATATACAAAGGAATGTGTAAACAAAAGATTTGATGCAACTATGATGACTTTCAGTTTTTCTAGGCAAAGGAAAATGACCGCTGGTGATTCTATTTGGATGCTGAGTTCCATTACTTCTACTACCAAAATTGCGTGAAAGCTTCCTATTCACTGGTAAATCGGGTAAATCAAAATTTGGATCATAAGTTTGAGATTCTTGATCAAAATCATCAAAATCATAATAAAAATTGTGTTGTTGCTCTTGATATGGAAATGGAAATACTCTTGAAGTCTCCTTATTAGCTGACCCATGATCAGCATTAACCAAAGGTTGGCCGGTCGATAAGTAACGTTTATTTTGATGCTTAACACCAGGAAAACTCAAATTCAATGATCTATAGTGGGGAATTCTTTGATTTTGATTTAGCAATGCTGTTGACTCATTAGCGTGTGGAAATCTTACATTACTATCATAGTATATCAATTCATCATCAAAATCTTCAATATCAATATCATCGGGTATAGTACTATACCTTCTGGGTTGTGATCCCTTTTTGTCAAAAAGTTTCGAAGTGGTAGCTCTTAGTTTTGAGGATGTTGTCGATGACTTGTAATTCTTCTTTGAAGTATTTTTACTCGATATTGATGGCGCAGCTGAAGAAGGCGGTGGATTAACAAGTTGTTGCTGGTTTGATGACGATGCAACAAGTGTGGTATTATTAGTTCTTTCAACTTCTCCATCATCAGTCGATTCATCATCTATTAAATCGTCTTCAATTTCATTATATGAAAAAGTATCATCATTATATCCGTCATTAATTGAATGAGCAAGACTAATATTTCTCTGATTATCATTATCGATTGGACAAGTAGTATGTGATTGAGCAGACATTCTTTCTGAATTTGGAGGAAGTAATGATAGTCTTGCATCAGTATCATTCATCGAGTAAGTCGAAAGAGCTCTATGTTGATTTGGTCTCTTTGCAACTGAGTCCAAATAATATGCACTATTCATGGAGTTGGCTATTGAAGGTGCCTTGTTAAATGTTGATTTGTGTTTAGAATCATTATGGTGTTCACCATCAATTAAAGAAGGTGTATGATGAGTTGGAGGTCCGACAATAACACTCCCATTGACACTAGCATTATCTATATTACTGGTTTGGTTCGTATTATTAGCATTTTCATAATCATTATTATTATTTTCATAAACAAAAGTTTCATCACTGTCACTACTTTCAACATCATCAACTGCACTTGCAAGTTTTGCCGCAAAAAAGTCAGTCCTTGTTGAATTCTGTTTAGCTATCTTTTTTTGCTTTTTTTGTTTTCCTTGAGTATCAGTCTCGTTTATATTTGAAATAGTTGGTGCATTAAGATTTGAATTATTCGAATGTATCATAAAATTTGATGGTGTGGGTAGAGCTGTCTGTTGTTGTGATTGCTGCTGTTGCTGGTTTTGTTGTTGCGATAATTGTTGTTGCTGGTTTTGTTGTTGCGATAATTGTTGTTGCGATAATTGTTGCTGCGATGATGATAGCTGTAATTGTGACTGTTCTTGGGCTGATGTTGTGGCATTTTCGTTATTATTCTTAAGTATCACACCAGGGGTAGATACAACACTATTACTTTTCATAATGCTAGCAGCATTTGATTGATCAAAATCCATTGTACTTGTATTTGATGATAAATTCGGGAACACGGTAGATTGTGGTGATGTATTAATGATGTTTGAGATCAAAGTCGGATTCTTTGGATGAGGTTCTCTTGTATGTATTATCTTTTGTTTTGCCTTTAAGGATTTATTGATATTAGATATCGTATTCTTATTCAATATCTGTGGAGTTTGAGAACCTGACAATGGTACTGAGGGTTGTGATTGTATTGGTGGCGTTGCGATTGTACTGGCATTCGGTGGATTACTATTTATATGTTGAATGATTGGACTGGTACTTGTACTAATAGTTGCAATGGTTAAATTATTTACAGATTTTGTACTATTGTTACTGGTATTTGTGTTGGCATTTGCATTTGTATTAGTTTGATAAGGCAACCATGTTTTATCAGTAATTTTGGTGTCTGTAGTTGATGATGTTGACGCTATAGGATCCTCAGTTTTGGATGCTAAGTTCAGCTTCTTCTTATTATCAGTTGATATTGATAAGCTTTTGATGTTTCTTGATAAAGGTCGTTTATTGATCTCACTCAGTTGCTCTTGATTTGCAGGACTAGCTGTTTGAGCTCCCATTTTATTTCTATTATTATTAAGACTAGTATTGTTATCTGACATGATATTTCATTTAAGTTATCATATGATCGCCTCTTTTTTCATGTAAAGTATGTTTAATGTTGATATTATGTTTGGTGTTGCTATTTTTTCTTTCGTTCTGGAAGACAATAAGAAATGATCAATTGATTGATTTGACTGATATAGTGGGTTAACTTTGTGGAAGTGCGGCCACTCTTATAGCCCTTGAAAAATACTGAAATATTGAATATCTGAGAGGTTGATTTAGTTAGGATTGACAATTGATCGAATAAAGCTAATTAATCTTTAAATGGCTGTAGGATTTTCTTACATATGATAAAAGTTTTGAGAGTTAAAACAGCTCGAATAGAATATGAGGAATGTCGTGTCAGAATAAACACAGCAATGTCGCGCGGCACCATTCATTGAACCATACCCAAATACCCAACGAACACTTCGTATATAGTAGGATGGTCAATGTTATACTGGAACGTATAAAATATCTACAGGATAACCAAACATAAGCTTTGTAATATCTTTCTACTATCTTTTGGTAATTGAAGATACAGACTACATTTATGGTCTTAAACATTGGTTGTCAAACAATTCTATATTTATTAACATCTATAAGTACCCAAAACCATCTCTACAACTTAAGAAGGATTAAAAGGTATAATGCCAAATCCACCACCCCATTGATCGTAAATGTTATGTTTTTGTTGTTGATGATCTTGCTGTTGCTGTTGTTGCAGTAGTAACTGCTGTTGTGGTTGCAATTCAGGGAAAGTGGACCCTTCTCTTGTGTACACATTGTAAAATAATCCGTACGAATTTAAAGTTTCTTGATCAACACCAACTTCGGCAACTTCCCTGGCTAAAACTTTGTCTTCTTCATCTAATTCTTTATCCTCTTCTCCATGATTGCTCTCTTCTACCTCTTCTTTTATCATTGCCTTTGGAATTTTTGTTGTGCTATTATAATAATGCAATGGGTGATGTTGTGATACTGGTTTTTGTGAGAATTGATTATTTCTGTTGTTCCTGGCATTTCTGGTATTATTTGGAAGTTGTTGTTGATAATTCGGCAAATCGGTCAAATTCCTCATAGTTTCCCAAAAATCTAGTCCTTCCTCATCTTCGCTAGGTATTTCACTATCATTATTTTGAGTATTTATGTTATTATTATTAGTGTGCTCCATTCTTCGCCGTTTTATCTTTTTGCTACCTTTATCTTCTGCCGCCGTTTCCAATTCAACGGCTTGTGCTAGTGGTGTCAATGGGTTTGAGCTTGAATTTTTGCATTTACTATAGTCTTCATTGTTTAACAATTTCATTAGATCAGATTCCCTACTTCGATCTAGACCATTAGAAATTGAGGCTTTCATTGAGCTAGCACTCATTATATTTCGGCGGTTGTCCGGCTTCTCAGAATGATGATGATGGTGGTGGTGATGGTGGTGATGATGAGTTGAGCCTATACTTCCTTTTGAATTGCTATCAGGTGAATATTGCGATGAATTCAACTTCGGAACTTGAGTTAATGGTGGTAGGTAGTTAAAATGTTGAAACCTTGACATTTGTTCTTCTGGCTCTACATACAATCTTTCGCCACCATCTCCGCTATTTGGTGTACTGCTGGAGCTTAGCTCATATGCCTCGCCACGTTGATTAGAACCATAATGATGATGTATATGTTGATGAACTGTAATATCTAAATTATTGACCTTAGCATATGTGATAAGATAGTGCACCATTTCTTGGTTTTTGATAAACCCTCCATTTTCATGCTTGAAGATTTCATTATGTAGGGGGTAGTAATTATTGTTATTCTCTCCATTCAATGTGTACCTCCACTCTACTTCAATATTCGCAGGACGTGGTGGTTTAGACAAAAATAAGCCGTCTTGTGTATCATTAACAGTTACTTCATTCTTTCTCTTCTTCGACTTTCTTTTGTGCTCGGGATCTTCCTTCAATTTGGTCAATTCTTCCTGTTGCTTACTCAAAGTCTCCAATATATTGGAGGAATTGCCATTTGTAACACTTTCAACTTCTCGCTTAATCAGCGGATCAGCCTTGCCTCTGACGACTTCAGTAACTAGTTTTCTCCAACGATTACGGCACGTTAGTGAGGGCCGACTTTCAAATACTTCACAGACTGTTCTCCATTTCGTTCCGTGGATTTTAACTTGGCGTATCAATTTTAAATCTTCCTCCTGGGTCCACGGTTTTAAGCGGTCTTTAGTTTTTGGATCCAACACTTCCATATATCTTTTTGCACATTGATCATCTGTTCTACCTTCAATTTCTTGGGCTACTTTCAACCACGATGCTCCATATTTCACATATGCTTTGATTAACAAATCATCTTCTTCTGCAGTCCATTTTCCTTTACGTAGAGTTGGATCTAAGGAATTGCTCCATCGTTTTCGACAATCTTTACTTTTTCTTAGTCCATCCGGAGATATAATTTCTGCTATTGCGTCCCAATTTATGGTATCAAGATCTGTAATTTGAGGATATTTCGACTGAATTACTGACGCTAGTTTTATATCTTCTTCTCTAGTCCATGGCTTTCTTGTCCCCTTCCTAAATGTTTGAAACCCTAGCGATTCGGTAATTGCTAGTGGATCTATTGGTACCACTCTTTTCCTCGTTATCGAGGATGTTGAAACTGAAGAATCCCAATCACTCATTTTGTATTCTACTGTACTTTTTATTCTGTTTGAGTATAAAACAACACACTGAGATGTGGAATATATATAAAAAAATGTGGCTGCTGAAACTCTCTCTCTATTAGTCAATAATGGATTGGGGTATTCTTGAGTAATACTACTGGCTGTGTTTGGTGGGATCGTTAAGAGAAGAAGATATTTTGTTAGTATCTTGTATTAAAATACCTTGAGGCATTCGAGTCAGAAAGAAGAAAAAATTTTGACTCCCAACCTTGCAAACTTACACAAACACCACACCCAATATATATCACTCAGCTTTCAACTGGACTGCATATATTGGACATCGTTTCCAGTTCCCGGGGATAGCCTGGATTCTAGACGATGATGTTTATGATGACGATTGGGATTCAATGCCTTTTCGAGTTTGGTTATTTTCAATAAGTCTTAACAAGTTTCTTAAAAGTATGGCGATAGTAACCTTACCAATGGAAGGAACATATAATCCAGCCCTTTGTTTGATATCTTCATTAAAGTTTTTAGCACTTGAGAAATTCATTACAACAGTACCATGACTGACGAATTCACTTGGAAATTTGTAACTTTCTGAAGGTACTCCAGTTATTATAACGTCACATTGCGGAGCAATTTTCTCTAAAGGATTTTCTTCGATGTTCAAATCGACAACTCTGTGTCTTTGTTCCAGTAAATCATCACCTCTTGTAAACTGTTGAATATTATTGATGTCAACTGAATAAACAGTAGCACCATCATTAGCTAATAACGCAGCTAGTGGTCTACCGACGATTTCTGATCTATTCACAACTAAAATCTTTTTACCATACAATCTATTTCCATAATGTAAAATTGTATTGTAGACACCCAAATATTCCAAAATTTTAACCATTGCCAATGGGGTGCAAGGTAATATAGATTTTTGTTGATTATGTGGAGGATCCAAGAATCTTACGTTGTGATATAAATTGTGATAATACAAAAAGTTCAAACCCTCAACATCTTTCTCGGGAGCTATTAATTGTTGTAAATACTGATCTTGTTTATCACCAAATACAGGGAAATAAACCATAATCCCATTAACCGAATTGTCTTTGTTAGCTTTAATTAAACTAGTTTCTAAGTCATTCTTGTTGACTTCAATCAATTCATAGTGAAATCCTAAGGATTCACAAGTTTTGCCTGTCCAGTTGGCATACATTTTAGCAGCAGGATCTTCATTTGCTAACAATCCAACTAGTTTCGGTTGAAAATCTAACTGTTTGACAGCGTTCGTGACCTCATCTTGGAATGGTTTAGCAATTGTAGATGCTAATATGGTTCTACCAGCTGGTCTAGACATGATTTCAGGGATTGCTTGGTAGATGATTGAAAAAAAAACCAAAGAGGAAGAAAATAAGATGGTTGTAAAAACTTGTTGAATAAATGAGAATGATGAGATTGTGTTATATTAGTACTACAGTAATATTACATAGTAATTTTACTATGTGAAGATTCTTGACTTCTCCTTAGAAGGTATATAGAAAAAAATGATTGAACAGGCTGGTTGCAAATACATTACCATAGTAATGCAGAGTTAGATTGTTCACCAAAGGCTTACAAGCTCCATGACTCGGGCTCATTGGTCATGTTCTCAGTCAATGTGGTACATGTGTTCTGGATATTATTCGATGGATTGAGAGCTTTTATTTGTAGATGACTATTTTGTATCAACTAAAAACAATGATGTTGGAAGCAATACCCCGTTCAAAATGTCTTGCAGCAATGCACTAGAGGCTTGAATGATACTAAGGAATGTTCTGATATATTTTATTAGAGCATTATGAACTTTCTAGCATCAGTCATGACTTCTTTCCAGGTAGTCTCTCATCGAAAGCAATGTACCACAAGTCAAACTCAACACATTTAAAAAATTTGAATTGGCTATATCTCGAAATGGCTAAGAATACAAAAGAAGTAAATCCTTGAAGTCTCGAATTTTGCGTCATGAAGGAGTTCTGAATATTGTAATCACATATAGAGAAGGGTACCAAGAGACTTGGGCTTTTTTTAAAAAATTCTATTCATTACACTACGTTTGACCTACTACCTTAAGTGAGCAGATGCATTTTTATACAAACTTTGCCAAATAAAAGCTTCACTTAACATTAATTCAACATCTTTTTCCTTCCAGTTGTCAGTCGGAGGCTTTTGTAAGAACAATAAAATCTCTTGAAAATCTTTTTGTTTCAATTCTTGACTAAATTTGATTAAAAATGCTGCACAAACATACGTATGAAAAGTATTAAAACCAAGCGGAGTTTCACTCAAATACGTATCCCACATTCTGATAATTAGTTGCATGGGTAATTCTCTCATCAATAAACAATTCATCCATCTAAATGAAAATTGAATAAATTCAATACCTTCCTTCTCGAAATGGTTCAAAAGCTCAACATCAATTTTGGATATTAGATTTTTCAACTCATTGACTTGTCTTATTATTCCCGGTTGCTCATGGATATAGTTATCAGTTATATTTTCCAATAATCGTGATAAACACCAATATGTATCAGCTTCAATTATTGAAGTCACTCTGGTCGATATCCACTCAGGATTAAAATTTTCCAAATTATAATTCATAAGATCCGGATCACTTAATAATTTCTGTTCTTGCTTATCTTCTTCTTCTATACTTGCTAAATATCCAGGTATGAATAAATCTTCATCGTTTTCCTTTTGTTGCTTTCTTTGTAGCTGCCATATATAATTATTCAAAAACATTTGATAAAATGGGGTACACAAATCATTTATTCCTTGAACATATCCACTTGCGGGATGTCGGACAGCCCAAAGATATAAAACTTTTCGAAGTGAAACTTGTGTTGCTTGATGAGAATATAGTTTGATAGTTGGATTCGTTCTTTTTACATCGATTTTGATTTGATGATACAACTGTTTATCTCTAGTCATATTTGATAGTGATGTTGTTGAGTTATTATCGGGATTGAAGTCTTCATGAAACTCCATCGTTACATTACCTAAACCTTCCAAATATTCTTGACGTTTTCTTTTCAATGTCGAACTTTGTCGTGAATTATTTGTTGGAAGATAACCCAATAATAATAACCATGATAGTGCTCTTAACTCGTTAGGTATCCCATTCCATGACAACTTCCTTAAATCTTGTAAATTTACAATATTATCTGAAATCAATACTTTTCTAAACTTTGCATATTTGCTATTCAATTGATTCAATTTACTGATTTCAGCTTTCGCTTGTAAATCTTCATAATCTAATGATTCTTTTATACTTTTATTTGCGGTTTGAATGGGCATTTGTACTGTTAAATCAGGATATAAGGAATCCAACATTGGACTTGGTGCAGAGGCATTTGAAACTTCATTCAACCCAGAATCCCAGTCGTCATCTAAATCAGTATACCTGGAGGTTGAGCGAGATCTTCGGTGATTGTTTTTAGGTGATTGATTTCGATTTCCACTGCTGGCAACACGTTCACCTACATGAGAAAACACGGCACCCACAGAAACAGCACGGTTTGAAGGAGGTCTCGACGGAAATATGGATCCTTCATTACTAACGTTAGGATTAGATCCATTACTGGTATTATAAGATAGACTTCCATATATGTTGCTATTCACATCTTCGTAAGAATCTCTATTATTTACTGTTGATGATGATCCTGTTAGTGACAAGTTTTTCAAGAACGATGATAAGTTTTTCCCTTTACCTCCTGATTGTCCGAATATAAACTCATTTTTGGATCCCTTATATACTTGGGCCATCTCCTGCTTCTTCTTTCCCATAATGAATGTTAAATTCAAATGTGAACTTGAAAATTAGTGGTTGCTTTGCCGTAGAGCTATACGATAAAGACAGAGACAACAAAACTTGTTGCCAACAAAAAAAAAACTGATGTTCGAGTGCAGTTAAAAGCGGCTGGCCACATATACAATTGACCTTATATGAATCTATACAATACTAGCTGAAGGTAAGTTGGTTGATTACTCGGGTTCATCTATTGAGAGGCGATTTCACCTTTAATGGCTACAGAACCTTGTTTTAACTCTCTACCTGATAAATGTAATACACCATTTTGAGTGATATTAACTGTAACTTCTAATTTGGCGTTAGGTTTCAAATCTTTCAAAGGTAATTTAGCCAATAAATACCCAGCTTCATATACAACTTCTTTTTTAATTTCTGGTTCTTCGTCAGAATATTCTTCATCTGGATCTTCCTCATTATTTTCTGATTCTACAACAGTTTCTTTAACAGTTCTTTTACCTTCATACAATTCAATCTCTACCGACGATGATTCACCATTGGTAACTTCAATTGATTTCTTAATTGGATAAGCAGTTTCAGCAACCAAAATTGGGTGGAATTTACCCTCGGCATCTTTAATACCAATTGGTTTTGATAAATGTTGAGTATTTACTACTATTGGTTGTAAGGACTCTTTTATTTCCAGTTCATCAAATGATTCAACCAATGAAGCTTGTAAAGCCGCACCACGAGCAACCAATTCCGATGGGTCCAAGGATTTAGAATCTAATGAAGGAGCTATTACGGTCGTAGTTTCAGGGAACAAATATGAGATATTTGAAGCCAATTTTGGAGTGTGAGCTGAACCACCCACTAATAAAACTTCATCAATGTCCAATGAATCTAAACCAGCTTTTGAAATAACTTTTTCAATAAAAGCCGTCATTTTGGATAATGGATCTCTTGCTGTTAATTCATATCTTAATCTATTAATACTTGTGTGGAAATCGATTCCTTCGGCTAATGATTCAATTGAGCAAGTTGAAGTTTGAACGTTTGATAAGGTTTTTTTTACAACAATTGATTCAGCCTTTAATTTTGCAACTGATCTAGCGTTATTTCTCGGATTAGCTTTGTTCTTCTTTTCAAATTCTTTGGCAAAAAATTCAGACAAAGTGGTATCTAAGTTATCGCCACCCAATCCATATTCATGAGCAGTTGCTAATATAGTCAAAACACCGCCTCTAACAGCAATGACTGCACCATCTGATCTAATACCACCAAAATCGGCAACAACGTAGACCTTGTCTTGGTTTAATCTATCTTCCTCAACAGACAAATGAGCTAATAGAGCAGATGATGGTTCATTAATTAACTGTAAAACTTTCAAACCAGCACCTTCCGCAATTTTAGACAATTCTTGTCTTTGATGTTCATTGAAATCAGTTGGAACAGCTAACACAACATTTTCAACCGTTTTACCAATAAAATCTTCAGCAGCTAACTTTAATTGTTTGAAATGTCTTCTAGTGATTTCATTAACACTTAAGATTTCAGTTTTCCCATCATTAATTATCTCATAACTAATTTCACCGTTGATTTCTTTTGGTTTGGCACCGTATGAAAATTTATCATCAATTTCGGAATAATTTTTACCAATAAAGTCTCTGAAGTTTACAATAGTGTTTTCTGGATTTCTTATTAATCTTGCTTCTGCTTGGGTCCCATGGTATTCATCGGATCCAATGTATGATAATGCAGATGGAATAGAACGATCACCATCTGGATTGGCTATGACATCCACTTTACCATCTTGAGAGGCAACTGCAATTGATGATGAAGTGTTACCAAATGTTATACCAATTATTGACATGTTCTGTAAGATTGATCAAAGGTCTACTAATGAAAAATTTTTTAATTCAACTCTTTTTTTTGCTGTTGTGGATGAGGATTTACGATTAAATTGGAAGTAGTGCCGAAACTGTCGCAAGAACAACGAGATTGAAGTCAGGAACCATTCTATATAGTGAATGAGTTTGTAAGCTCAATCTACTCTAAGAATAGTTCTAAAAACTTTTATAAGTAACTTAATGGGCTACTTTGTTTTCCTTCTAACGAAAAATAGCTATTGGTGCTTTCACTTGCCATCAAATTACATTTGGTAGATATAAAATGCGATTCAGTAAATGGAATCTATGCAATGCCTTTACAATACCTCATTCGATCACAATTATATTGAAATTTGTGATTTGATATCTGGTGTAAAAGTTAATTTTCACTATATTGTATGGATTAGTGTGGTACATTGCTTCAAAAGCTGTATAGTATGGGTTTGCAAACTGAAGTTTCTTTCTTGGTGGATTTATAACAAATTTTGAGTTAGCAATTGATTAAAATTTCACCTCGATAGGTAAGCATTTAAGTAGCTTACAGTTTAATACCAAACCAAATTTTTATACATTAGGCAATTGCACAACGATTCAACGACTTTTAAGTTAAAACTTCAATTGATTGAGAATGGTTTTCAAATCTCTCCAAATTACTTGCTAAAGTTTTAAATGCGTTTACTAAGAACTGTTGTATTATTAAAGTTAAATTGGTTGCAAATACTTTCATGTGCACAGAACGTGATTGTCCCTGTTGAATTTCGGGCGTTCGGGTATAATCGATTTGGAGCGTCCGAAATTCTCCTTTGGTGAAAGCGATATATGATGAGTTAAGCTTCTGTTTATTCACTACTTGGATAGATATAAACCTACATGAGCTCAAACCCCTTAAGAACATGATAAGAAAGATTAAAACTTTTCTCTTTTATTAATACTGGCAAGGACAATCGAATTATCCCCTGCATATAATTCTTTATTAAGTTGTAGATCGGGCTATTCCACCGGAACAACATATTAAGTCGATAGAGACTATGATTGGTTCACGATGTCTCTCATACTTCTTGGATGTTTCACTCAATAACACAAATTGACTCTAATTAAACATCAGCTTAATTTATATATTTAGAGCGAATCTGGATCTTGATTGTTGCCACTGTGAATCACGTGATCTAGTGTTGTTACTGATCTATCAATACAAACCTTTAAATCTGATCCGACTATTGCTGCCCACAGAACCCCAATACTGATCTAAATTGCTATACAGAGTAGCAATGAACACTCTGAATTGCTAATGCAATTATCTACCCACGAGTGTCCAGGATCACTATAAATACAGGTCTGGTGAAGAGATTTCTTTGTTCTTCGTGGTGACTTGGTTGTTGATTGATGTTATGTTCCTTATTGGCTCTTGGCTTTCTGTCATAGTTGTTGGTTTGTGATATTGGTGGCCCATAGGCTTTGCTGTACGCTTTCAGTAAATCAAAGAGTAATGTCAATGATGTATTCGCTTTCCTATATTTGGTTTGGATTACGATTTCACGCGCCGGGCCATTTGATTTTGCTACATTAGATAAAATTGTATCGATAATTTCCTTTTATGTAAAAGGGTAATTGGATCTGAAGGCTATTTTTTGAACCTAAATACATAGCTTTTGAATTTGATGAAATCGAATCTGTAGTCGTATGTCAAACTGTTGAGCATTATTCTAAGATCAGTTGGTTCTTTGATGCAGTTAGCGTGTTCCATTAGAGCATGAATGTTCGTTTGACTATCGCTGTTTAGATCGAAGAAATACCTGAACTTAGGAGCGATACCAGTTAAGACATCGTAGATAAAGGTGTGATCCTGTTCTGTCCAAACTGCGGGCTTAGCCTTATATGTTTTAGTACCAGTGTTAGTCTCAGTTGATGTTTCATCTTTTGATGTGATGGCTGCAACAATTGAGCTAGTTTTAGTGTCTAAATATTGGTGATCGATAAATTTGGAGATGGGTGACAATTCGTTACTTTGAAGAAGTGAATTAGTTGCTGAAAGTAGATGTATCTGGATGCGATGGAGTCAAGTTTGTTGATACGTTCGCCGAGCTTATGGAGACTATATTTGTTATAGTTGTTGCCCATCTGTCGTCGATTAAATAGCAGTGTAACTGGTAGCGTAATATATTGTATAACATGAGCGTCTTATTTTTCTTTGTGTTTTTTTTATGATTCTATATTGTTTTTGTTTGTAGCTATGTTTGCTTTAAAGGTTGGTTGCAAAGGTCTTTAACGTAAACTAAATGGGGTGATTCTCTCTGTGTGAGTCCTGCCCGCTAAGTTGTAGATCGGGTTCGTTCTACATTTACATAATTGAATGTTAGGGTATTTGAGCCTTATTTATGATATATAAAAAGTAAGAACATTGCGTATACTTCGTATGTTAACAAACCGCATCTATTGTTATGCAATTATTCCACCAGAACAATACTGTTGCTCCATCATTGGTAAATAGCTCTTTAGGTCCTGCCCGGAATCGAACCGGGATTACTGGAAAACTTCGAGATTTCAAAATCCAATGTGATAACCATTACACTACAGGACCAGGAATTTGTACTCAGGGTATAAACTCAATAAGATTCGTATACTTACCAATAAAGTTGTTCCGGTAGAATAACTACGTAACAATAGATGCGGTTTGCTAACATACGAAGTATACGCAATGTAGTGTTTATCAAATGCCACCACTCCAAAACTTCAATAATGTAAGTCGACCTATTATATTATATTATCAATCGAAGTTATTCTTTCTATGAAAAAATGATCAGGAAGATTGTTTTTCTGTGGTAGACAATTTTACTTTTTTCACTAGCTGTATAAAGAAGTGAAAATTCCTTTTACCTCTCCTGTACATTTTAAATCTTATACTTTAGTCTTGACTTAAGATAAAATACTTATTAAGAAGACTCATTACATAAGTATTAATTTGAATACACATTTATGCTCTACTTTTTACATTGCTATCAATGTATTGGTAGACTTGAAGAAATCGATTTCAATTCTCGCATCCTCCCCGTTAGGGTATTAGTACCTGGGTTCAGACGACTCCTTATCATGTTAGTGCGTTCTGCAGACATGCAATATATCCCCTGTATGTGGCAAACTATAATTATGAGTAGTTTCCTTCTTAAAGCTTAGTATGATTCAATTTATTCGCTGATTGAATGTTATTTACTATAGAGCACTATTGTGCTCCTTTTCATCCATCTTCTCTTGACTTACACACTTGTACAAAATCATTGCATACATGTCAAAATGACAAAAGAGGGCAATTAGACTACTAATGTTGAGATTAGTGAGCAATTACTAGCGGCAACAATCTGCAAAACTGAACACAGCATATCGAATACTCACAATTACGAGTAATGAAACTTTTAGTTCAAAAACATTTAAAGTACGTGCACATCGCGTAAATTATATACACTGCAAGTTCTTTCTTGTAATCTGAAGATAAGAGTTGTTGCAATGTTAGCTCGTCCACATACATTGTAAACTCCTCTGAGATAATAAGTTCTTATTAATTATATCTTACTCTTCATACTGTTTCTACAATCATCTTTGTAAAATGTCTAGCCATCTCAAGGTAATTAACATTTCTCAAGACAGCCACGATACCACCAGCAACTTGCTAGATGCAGCAACCACCCAAGGGTTTCTTTTCCTTGAAGGTCATGGTTTCACTCAAAATGAAGTAGATAGATTATTTCACTTGTCTAAAGATTTTTTTAATTTACCTGAAGAAGATAAATTACAGTATCAATCGAAGGTAATCATGGTTATGGTACCATCTATAGAAAATCTTAGTCCATCTACACAAAAAGAAGGTGATCCCAAAGAGTTTCTTAATACTTCTTTCTTAAAACTTAAAACTGGTGAATCATCACATCCTATTCATGATTGGATTACTCGTGATGAAGAAAAAAAGATCTTGTTAAGAAGCACAGTTGTTAAATTATACAATTTGTCATTAACAATTTTGAGAACTATAGCTCGTGGATTGCAAATCCAGGACAATATAGATAGTAAAGGAGAAAGTTGGTTTAATACAAAATACTCCCCTGAAAAAACATCAAGTAGTACGCATAGATTTCTTCCTTATCCAGGTTCTAAGCTAACTCCGGAAAGCAAAGCTAGGGCAGGGGCTCATACAGATTATGGAGCAATTACAATGTGCTTTCAAAAAGAAAATGAGGAAGGTTTGGAAATTTATTCTCCAATTTCAAAGCGATGGGAAATTGTGCCATTCATGCCTAGTTCATTCGAAGGTATGGCACTCCAATTGTGGTAAATATTGGGGACTCATTAAGTTACTGGACTGCTAGATTATTGAGATCTACTATACATAGGGTTAGGATTCCAGAGAAAACAAGAGAGAGGGGCTAGGATAGATACTCTATTGTGTTCTTCAGTCATCCTAATGATGATGCTTTGTTGGAGCCTGTTCCAAGTGACTTGATCAAGCAGAGAGAAGGAGGAGGAATAAATAACAAGAACCAGTATATTACTGCCAAACAACATTTACAAAAAAGGCTAGGAGCAACATACGATTTGAAGTCGTGATTAAATAGTGGAGTATGCGAGTTTCGTTTCTAGTGTTAATTTGTGTGTTCGATTACCGCTGATACGCAAAGGTGTTCCAAATCGGGAAAGATCCACTCGCATTGGTGGTTCATCTCTTTTTCTTATCAGCGAGAGAAGAAGAGATTCCCCGTCCAAAATACTCAAATTACACCAAAACCTTATCCTTAAAGACATATGTCAAATACACCATTACTTTCATTTAAATCACCCCATTATGGACATCTTTCTCCAAAATATACTAATCATCCAATGGAAGTTGTTGAAATCATAAATGATCAAGAGTCGAGGAATTACAGATTTGGTATTGTCCTACTTGTGATTTCTATTGGAACTTGGATAATAGGCTTAGAATTGGTTAACTCAGTTTTGAAAGGTGAGGATTATAACAAGCCATGGTTGTTTGCAGTAATTACAGGATCTTGTTTTTGTTTGAATCTCATACCTGATTTATTTCTTATTTCAAATTGGTTTAAAAGAGAGAATCCAGCTGAAAGTGAAGTGAATCCGTTGCTTGAATCAAGCTCCCACAACAACTCGTCTAGATCTCTTGAGAAAACCATGTCTGAGAGTTCATTTTTCCCTGTGGAATTGACATCAATGGAAGTTTTTATCTTGGCTTTGCAAATTGCAATAATTTATTATTCATATAATCTATTTGTGATGGAAGCTTTACAATTCACACTAGCTCTGAACCAAACTGTGATTGGATCGTTGACTTCCGTGTTCACCTTACTAATTGGTGCAATTTTTAAAACTGAGAGGTTTTCCATGAAAAAAACGCTTTGCGTGGTAGGCAGTTGTTTTGGGGTGTTCTTGGTAAATTTCAGTGAACACTCAGGAAGAGATCCAGGAACCCACAACAAATTTGAACCCAAAAATCCTATTTTTGGTAATTCTTTGGCCCTATGCGGGGCCTTAATGTATGCTTTTTATTTGCTTCTTATGAAATTGAAATGTGGAAGGGGGAATAAGACAACCAATGAGAGACGATTGTTTGGATACGTGGGAATCATCACATTAATTACGGGAGTCCCAATATTATATTTGGTTAATCTATATGATATTGAAAAATTTGATTTCCCGCCACCAAACAACAGGATTTTAATCAGCGTTTTTATCAATGGAATATTCTCGGTCGTATCAGATTACACTTCAATCTTGGCAATGTTATTAACCAGTCCTCTTGTTGTATCGTTGACGCTAACTTCATCTATTCCCATTACTATTTTTATCGATTATATGATATTAATTTTCACAAATGAACCAGTTAGAGCTAATTTCATATACATCTTAGGGATAATCTGCATATTGGTAGCAGTCCTCCTAGTTAATATAAATATTACTTCAGAAAATGAATTAATAGAAGAAGTAATTGAAGATGCACTCGAGAACGCTATACTAAATGATGAGACTATGTCACCTGTATTGTCACCACTACTTGATGCGGCCTCACCAAGACCAGTTTCTTCGCCGTTTACATTCTTTTCACCAAATCTAAAAAAAGGGAAACATTTAGTAAGGGTATCCAGATTCAATCTAAACGAAACCGAATATAATGAAAGTCTACCCACTTTCAACTCAAATCATCAACCCACATTATACGATATGTCAGGGGAACCAAATATTATAGTTGTAAGTGGGAATAGTCACAAGTATCTGGTTAAGCGAAGTACAGTAGAATAAATAAGCGCGAATACATTATCAACGAAATGTCTAATCTCTATTTATGGTTGCATGTAACTTGTGTTCTTTCATGAATAATGAAGAAATGTATCCAAGTGTAACTGTAGCTAAAGCAAATATGAACGCACCTTTACAACCAGCTGCATATGCGGCGCGAATTGAATGTCTAACATATTTTGGAGCATCATGAATATAATCTGTGCTCTCCAATGCTTTTAAAATGATATTAGCTGCTTCATTTGGATCCTTAACTAGGTGGTTTATGTTCTTCGTTAATTGAATCAATAAAACATTTTGAAAAATCGCAGATGCAACAGATACACCCAATGTAGATCCTGTGGATCTAAAAGTATATTGAATTGACGTTGTACAAGCTTGATATTTTGATGGTGCTGCAGCAATCAAAGCAAGTAATGTAACCGTTAACATACATGAGTATCCAAGACCTGAAGGAATCAATAATATAAACTGCTCCCACGTTGGAGTTGATGATGATAGTAATGTAATCTTGAAAACACCAAGTACTGAAAGTATACCTGCTCCTATTGTTAAATTATAATAACGGCCTGTCTTTCTCATATAGAGGCCAGCACCAACGGAACCAAATGATACACCAAAGAAATTCGGTATTAAACGAAGACCATTTTGAGTAGCCGTCATATCCATCACTGACGTGTAAAATACTGGAACATAAAACAATGTTGAGAATACACCCATGGTACAAAACCAATTAGCTAACGATGATGCTAACACTGTTCTATTACCAAAAAGTTCGATTGGAATGATTGGTTCTTTTGAAATATAAGCTTCTGTATATACAAAACCAGCAATTGCAATAGCTGAACCACTAACTAATCCAAGGAATGACCTCGATGAATACGCAAGATCTCTACCGCCTAAAGAAGCTGCGGTTAAAAACATCATAAGGGAACTAATTAAGAAAAATGATCCCAAAAAGTCAACTCTTTTCAATTTCTGCTTGATATCTCCTTGCGCTCCTAATCCTGGCGATCCAGCAGGTAAATTCAAATTAAAGTGAATTGCTAGTCCAACTGCAATGGCCAATGGAACTTGCAAAATGAACACATATTTCCAACCAAAATAATCCGCAACTAATCCACCAATTATCCCACCCGAAGCAGATCCCAAGCCGAAAAATATATTAGCCAAACCTTGATAAAAACCACGATCTCTTAATGGAATCATATCTGACATTACAATAGTCCCCAAAGAAGTTAGACCTGAACCTCCCCACCCAGTAACAAATCTTCCAACAACTAGCCAAAATAGTGAATCTGTTACACAAATAATACAACCTACAGCAAACAATGCACAACAAGCAAGTAATAATATTTTCCTACCAAAAATATCCGATAATTTCCCAAATATTGGCTGAAATGCGGCAGAAGACAATAAATAAGCAGTTGCAATCCATGAAATATGAGATATAGCGTGTAATTCAGATGCAATTAGTGTCAATAAAGTAGTAACAACTGTACCATCAAGTGCTGCCAAAAACGAAGCCATAAATAAACTGGAAATAACTGTGTATAACTGTGCTCGAGGTAATGCATAACCTCCATGTGGATCTTCTGTCTCATACGAAGTTTCTTCTGCGAATGATTTGGTGATGGCTCCATACCCATTTGATTTCGGTGCAATGCTGCCTAGTAATTCCTCCTCTTCCGCTGCTAATTCTCCGGCTATAATACCTGAGGCTCCGGCTGAAGCATCTTCAATAATTTGAGGATGCAACAGAGAACGATGACAGTGCCCTTGAAATTGCAGATGCTGTTGGTGGCTGTTGTCCGTAATCATACTATTATACTTCCGATATACAAAAATAAGAAAAGGTGAAGAAAGTGGTAGGTCTGAGTAAAACCACTGACAAATATGGTGACATTGTAGCAGATAATTCGAAGAGAAAAAGATGGAATTTTTTTCCGTTCCCGAGAGAAATGTGATAGATAAGACAAAACTCACACAAGAAGCCACACCGAATCCTCAAATTTACAAGTCAAAAATCCCAATTTGTCGACTACCGTGCTCGTGTGTCCTCTATGATTATTGTCTTCATGGTCATTCTAATGGGAGAGGGTTGTACTGTTTGAATTAAAATATCAAATCTGGAGTTGTTGATCTCGCTGGCTCACCTGACGGAAGGGATTTAAATGCCCATATTTGCGAGTCTATTGACGGTAACAGGTAACAATTCTCCTTATTTGGACTGCACTGGTGTAGAGAGGAGAATCAAATGCTTGTGCTGGTGGTCTGAAGCTCAACAACGCTTTTTACCAGGTTTGTTTTATAGTTCAGTTAATAACAGTTGCTTCAGTTTTGCAAATCGTTGAAAGAAGCTGAACAGAAAAAAATACATCCCAAATTTTCTACTTGTCACTTACAACCTTTTCAAACTCAACCATGTCTACCATCCAAGTTAATAACGATACAACCCTAGAGACCGTGGCATCTTTACTACCTATGCATGTTCAATATACTGGTCTGGTAAATACAAAAGATTATTTCACTCCCTCAAAAATACTAGAGACTCAAATTGATGGTACTGAACTAGAGATAGCCTATTTTAGAGGTTGTAAACTTGCCGGGAAATCAATAGATTTGACAGAAAACGATATGAAAGGATATATTGTTAATAAGTCTGAACACTTGCTTAGAGTCGAGGTTGCTGATTGTTCGGAGGAAATTAAGACTGTAGGGACATACACATCCGTTGCTAAATTTGATAAATTGACTGTTTATGGACATGATGTTACTGCCGAACTGAATAATCAATGGAGTTTGATCAATGAATATATGAAGATCAGTAGTATACTTCATGAGTAAGCTCAATGTATGTAGATCAATAGAGAATAGAATTGTTTATTAATATTGGAGAATTACGTGGGAAGAAAAAAGAAGTATTTTTCATAATGAGTCTGCTTTTCATCCCCAGTGATGATGAGGATGAGAAGCCACCACTTAAAAAGGCAAAAGTTGAAGATGAGCCAGAGTATGATTGTTTAACTGACTCATATTTGGAAGACTTCATCCTTGATGCTCCTGCTGAAGAATTCAATCTTTTAATACAAACATACGAAGACGACCGAAACCAGAAGCTCAAGCAACTCATTAAAGAAAAGCAACAGAGGGTGAGCCTTCATTATTTGAGTATGGTATCATACACTCTTCATGCAAGGTACAGACATAAGTTACTTTCAGATTGAAAGGTACTAAAGTCATTGAAAAAGTTGCCCCAGACCAGTTAATGAAGCATTATAAAAAGTTCAAGAACTCTACTGGAAAAGAGGCGGATCAGCAATTGATTTACATTTTGAAATATTTGATTAGATGGTTTAGAAAAAATTTCAAGCATGATTCCAATGGATTGAGGATACTTGGATATTTACCTAAGAAAGTTGTTGGTGACTACTTTCCCAATAATGCCAGAGATATTGCTAACAATGGCGACTTGATATCTGCAATCAAGAAAGTTAAACACAATATAATACAGGAGCACAACTTTTCAGTGCAATATTGAGGAGTCTAGGATTTGAAAGTCGTTTAGTATTTTCGTTGCCTTTATTTTCGACTGGCAAAAACAAAAAACCGCAGCCCAAATTGAATCATGATATAATGAAAGTTAATAAAGACAACGATTTGTTATACCCTTATTATTGGACAGAATTAGTCAACTCCTTGGATGTATCAGATTTGATAATCATCGAAACTCAATGCTTTTATGAGGAGGAAATACAGTTGAATAGATTAAAAAGATATGAAGGCAATATCTCTAACTCTTATACTGGACAATTCTATCCCGTATGAAATCAATTTTGCCAAATTTCAATGCATTACGTGTTGGCTTACACTTATGATAACCTCATATTAGATGTAAGTTCAAGGTACATGAAATATATATCGTACAGGTATTTAATAAGTTAAACTTACGTACTGATTTGGGAAGAGCTACATTATTGCTACAGTCACTGCTACTTATTTTCAATAGCAATAGAGAATATAGTCCGTTTGATGATCGCGAATTGGATGGTCTACGTACTATCACGATGCATAACTATACTATTCCTAACACATTCTCAGCAATGAAGAAAAGTCCAAATTTTATAACTAAGTCAACACTTCGATATAATGAAGTTATTATTCCAGGTACAAAAATTTGAATAAGATAAAACTTGACAATAAAAAGGAACCGTATTTTTCAAGAGCTCGATACTTATAGGAAAGTCAGGGCAACTGTGGAATATTCTTGGGCGATCAATCAAATTAGATGAAATAGACAACCCAATCAAACTCACAAAGGTAGCACCTAGAACCATCTACAAAAAGAGAACATACTCTCAAAATGAATTAATTAATCCTGAGTTAAACGAAACTAAGGTATATAATTTACTCAAACATGTCCCTATGTAAATCTTGAAATATCAGAACAAGGTGCTTCACCAAGAAATAAATATGGTATCATTGAAATATATCGTGAAAATATGATCCCTGATGCTTGTATATGGTTGAGATTGACTAAAATTGAGAGTATACTTCTGAAAAGTACAATATGTTCCTGTAGTTGTGAGCTTTGTATTTAAATCAGGCCAAGTATACCCAGAGAAAAATGGTGAACTTGTTTTGAAGAAAGATGTAAAATTAGTAAAAAAATTCTGGTTTTCAGCACGAATCTTTGAGCACAACGAGCCACTTGAAAGAAGGAGAATTAGATTACTTTATGCATGGAAGCAATTTATCAAAAGATTGGAAATAAAAAGCCGTCTTGATGAGACCTTTGGTCATTTGTAATCAGGCGGTGCTTCAGAAACAATTAATTTCAAGTTATTGAATACTTTACCGAATTGCACTTGTGCACCATTTGTTTGGCCAATTAAAAAATTTGTTCTCGTTTGAATTTCTTGAATTTGTAAATCTGTGTATCCATGTGGATCTCGTGGTAACCACACTTTGGGAGGTTCATACTTAAAAGCTGGATGAAGATACAATAGCTGATGGTTCAGGTCAGTACTTGTATTTGGTTCACTTACGTATTCGAGTTTTTTATTATCCTTGTAAATCTTGTCAGATAATATGGGTAAATTGGAAAAATGTGGAAGATATCTATTGTAAATAATTGTATTGGCAAATATCGTGAGGATCAATAACCCTGTCATTATCCAACCGTGTACTTTCATTGGATGATCTCCATTATGATTTCTCAGTAAAAAGAATACTCCAATCAAACAACATTCGAGACAATATACTCCAGTATAAAGGTGAAGTAATGCAATTGGATATAGTTTTCCCATTGTTTCAGATGTATTTATGTGACTGTAAACGTACTTCAAAGCATATTTATAATACAAAATGGATAAATTCAAAAAGAAAATGATAAATATCGAAATCAATGGAGATATGATTGAATATGCGATACCTATTGATGCATAGATCGAATATACTGCAAATGTTGTACCCCACTTTATTTTGGGTAGATTTGTGATTCTTTTGAATTTTTGACGAGGAGTTTTATCAATCATCTTATAGTAGGTATTTGATAAAATTAACTGGCTAATTCTCAAGAAATTATTGCCGCAAAATGCAAATGCCCTGAGGGAAATGTATTGAAAGAAAAAAGTTGCCGATTTGGGTAAATTTGTGGCTAGTAACACAGGGATAGATGTTGGTTGATCAATAATCTGTTTACATATGACTGTGACACTTGACAGGATTGTAACAACAAGAAATTGTTGGACGAATAAGAATGAAAAGTACCATTTTTGTAAATCAATTTCAATCTCGCACCCAGTTGTTCTTCCTTTAAAATATGTAAGAAATCTGAAAGTCACCATAACAATTTCAGTTAAGATCGTTAATAATATTGAGGGTAAAAATCCAGAAATAGTCTCCCTTGCTTCTTCTGGGAATTGGTAAATCCATTTTAAACAAGGCATTAATTGAGTAAGTAGTGGAATCTGTGAAACTAATCCGATCAAAGACACGGGGATAACATATAGAATAATTATACTAATAAATATTATTGTCACCAAGTATTTTTCGAATTTACATGCAATGCCATCATTTCGAGATACATTTCGCCATATTATGTCCTCGGGGTGACTCTCAATCAATGTTTTATCAAGACACCCTTGACTTTGGGAAAGTAAACATTGATGAGCAATGTATGCACCTTCTTGTGTTTGAAACTCGACAAATATCTTATTATGCCTCCTTAATTGACCATTGGCTAACTTTAGTTTCTCTGCATCTATATACATGTGGCTATCATGTAATGTTTGAATGGACCATGTTAACATTGAGACTCTTTTTTGACAAGCAAAGAATCGCAACCATCCTGGAAGTTTGACTCTAAAACTTCTATCAATCTTCGGTATATTTACCAATCCAACGTATATAGGTGGGTAGAAATATATATCATTATTGAGCAAAAATGCTCTAGGGTCCTCCACAGTTGTCCACCAACTATTCTTATGTCTATAGAATTTCTTCAATCCTGAAATTTGAGATTCTTCTAAAAAACTTAATGCATCTTGTGCTTTCTTGACTTCGTGATCAATTTTCTCGAAATCATAAACATCCCAAACATGTTTTATGCCACCCGGAATCGTCTTGAATAAATCTTTCAATATATCATGATCTCTCAAATAATTAGGTGCATTTGAAATTAACAAAGTTCTTGCCATGATGGAATTTTTATGAGATTTGGAAAGTAAATATGATTGTCTAATTGTAACGAAACTTTGAAATTCATATATGATCAACCAATGGAAAAACCCGATAACTAGCAATCCCATTATAAAATGAGCATTCAATCTATTCACGTTTGTACTCGCAATGTTTGATAAACTCAATTTATCCAACCCAGATGCTGAGTACTCAGAATTACTTCCAGTGAAATTTATAGGAATTAGTACAATCATATTCAAAGTCCCTATGAATAAGAAAAACAACAGTAGTACACTAATAAACCTAACAAAAAAGTAAGCATCCAATCCCAAACTCAAATATGTATTAATACTACATTTCAAAGTTGGAACAATCCATTTTAAGAAACCTCTAGGTAGAACCTCCATTCTTTCATTGATAGGAACGCAAAAACATCTTGGTTGATAAAGAAAACTAAAAACTGATCTAAATAAACAAAATAATGTCAATTGAATCGTACAAAAACATAAGGATGTAAATAGCGTTTTTGTAAATACACTGAAATCGATCCCAGATGATGAGTGGGCAGAGCCTGTTTGAGTTGTATTTAAAAATTGAGCAAACTTATGGGAATTGAATATGTCCATATATGATTTAGTTAATGTTTTATAATCATATTGTTGATCTATTGACAGCATTGAAGTGTTAATGGCGGCAAAAAAAATTGATGCAAGAAAATAAAAATGCGTTTGGCAACCATGAATAATGGCTTATGAGATCAATTCACGATGATGAATCAACATATTTATGGAAATGTAAAGATAGAAGTCTTTTCAACTTTGCTTTGCATTCAATCTATACGTATGATTTAAAATGTCTTTATTAGTGAAAGTGCAGAAAAGTAAAAAGATTGCTTAATTGTGGGCTTGAATTTTTGAGATGAATGAACTTTAACGAAAGGTCAAAACAAGGGGTTTCAAATCCACTTTCTATGTCATTGATCAATACATCCACACCACAGGTTATTTTAGGCACATACACCTCAATTTGCTGAAATGTCTACAAGTCTAGTTGGAGAACAAAACGAGTGAAGAATATTTTGTCGTTCCAGTAGTCTAACTCTATAACGCGCGTGACTTCAGCGTGATATCCTCTAACACTTGCCAAATATTTGGTTCAACAAGTGATATATACTGTCTATAACTCATTGGAAAGATTCTCAGTGATTGATAATCTCATTATAAATAAGTGAAATTCTCTTACGATTTATATACATTTGTTATTACTCTTGAGTCTTAATTTTCTATAACGTCAAGGCTCACAATAATAACTAATATAACTGTAGAACAGACACAATCGCTAAATCATACTTTGTATAACTATAGAAGTACAACTTGTATACCAACCCCAGCTGATATATAGAACCACTTTCTTCAGTAAAGAAGTGTATGGATATCGTCAAATCACATAACTCCAACATAAAGCATGTATTTTGAATCAGAATTTGGGTTCTTCAGAACTTAATTTTGCAATAACATCTGGTAGCTGCGATATTATTATTTTTCCCAGGGCATTCTGGGGCTTCTAAATGTCAGGAAGCCGAAGATCTGAGCTATAGCTCTAACCCAGTAAACATAACATATGTTCTATGACGAACTGATGAATATTCGTGGTTCATAAGCATAAATCGTGGAATGTTCATAGTACGAGTTATGCGGGCAAGAGATGCTCATAACAGAATAATTTACAATGTGAATAAAAACTTGAAACTTAGTTAAAATCATATAAATTACGGAAGAGATATAAATAGGATGAATTGAGAACTATTTATAACAATTTCGTATCCTGAGGGGTAGGATAAGTATCACAAAATAAGCCTATAGGGGGACGTCATTCAGAATTACATAAGGATGATACGTTAAGGGATAAGGACCACAAGAGATGAGGAGAAGCATAATCCTAAACTCTTCGGAAGAATGACACCAATTGGTTAGGTATCATTTGCTCGATTATTGGCTCTTTTTATCGAGGGATAATGTTGAGCAGTGAATCGTCCTCGAAATACGTGCGACAACGTGAGCCAATCAGATTCTCCTAGACTTAATACAGAGAAATCATATGACTGTTCTCATCAGTATTTAAGAAGGGAAGAACGATCAAACCTTACATATCATGTTCTTGTTGAAGGGGGTTTGAATCTATATAGTTGTATATTCATTTAATAAAATAATAGAAGCTTATTCTAGTTATATTTCGTTTTTCACCGGAAGGGAGTTTCGGACGATCTAAATCGATAAGATTCGAACGCCTGTGATTCAACCGATATTCGCTATCAATTTGAATCATGTCGCGTGTGAGATCACGTAAATCTATTTTGTATCTACCTTAACTCTGATTATACAGCACAGAATAGTTTATAATCACGGGAGAACTTGCAAACTTCGTTATTTTATTAAACTATTCAAGGGATCGCCAGGTAGATTCAAGGCCTAATTAAAGTACTGAGAGCTCGCAATGAGCCCAGGTGGTGTCAATGTTACATATTGCATCGGGAGATGCCAATGTTACTTCAGATGATGTAAGTCTTTCAATCGTTACCATTAACCATTAACATGGTCTTCGCTTATAGTTGGAATATAATCACGTTTTGAGCACGTGATTAATGATGCTTCTAACTGAATTAAGATAATAGAAATGTTATATATAGAGTGTAAGAGAATATCGTCAAATAACAACAATAAGTCCCAGATAGTTTAGTGGCTAGAATTACCGTTTGTCGCATGGTAGACCAGGGTTCAATTCCCTGTCTGGGAGCACTAACTTTTATCTTTTTTTGTTTCTCTTACAATCATTCCCCATGTTCCTACTTAGATGGGAAAGTATGTTTTTTTTTCGAAAGTTAATAATTGAGTTGGTTTCAACTATGTACTCTTATGGTTGACTCTTTGTAACCTTCTTTTCTGCCCCAACGAAAAGCTTGAAAGATATGCAGTTTTGTGTCATTCCAGTGGTATAACTCTGTGATACACGTGACCTTCCCGTAAATAAAACCCCTTACAGGCAAATGCAGCAAACATTTGGTATTACAGGTGATATCCTTTCTATCACTCATGGAGAGATTCTCAGTGACTGAGAACTTCATACTATATCATCAATAACTGTAATTTTGTGCTAAATTTGCCGTAGGAACAGCAAGTTACCTCAATGTTTCTTAAGTGGATTTTGTGTATCGCTACTCTTAGATTCCTCCATTGAGTCATTTAGTGCTCTGCTAAAAAATCGTAGTCTTAATGTTCTCAACTTGAGACAGATTATTCTCATCTACTTGTTGTTGATTCCAAAGGCCTGAACGTTTCAGTGTTTATCGTTAACTTTCAACGCTGTGCTTCAGCATAGCCAGCCAGTTTGCTTTCACTAGAGCGTTATTGATTGGCGATACATAGCCATGAATATATCGATATGTTTGAAATAGGTACATACTCACTGACTTGAAACGCATATATATTATGATCTAAAACTGCATCAGTCTCAGTCAACTTTAAGAGTTTTAAAAGTTTGTCCTTGGAAGTTTTACTTGATTTTATAGAAAATAAAGCTCCAAACTTACAAAAATTCAAGATTAATGTTGATTTGGAACAAGCTAAATCATTATGTATTTTCACAGGTCTTGAAGAAGAAGATGATGACAGACACAAATATAATCCTATATGACTTTTCATGCATGAACTGATTACCTGTAATTGAACCTTTCCAATATTTATTCAGCAAAGTCTGTTGCTGCAAGTCAAAGTATGCCTGGCGATTAATAGTGGTTCCAGTGGTGTAACGTGACATAAACGTGACAAAACCGTAACGCTTATTTGCAGTAATACCAAACTTATTACAAGCGACATATGCTGTCTATAACCCATTGAAATGATCGTATTAGTCTACAGTAGTAATATTGATAATGATATAATGAGTGGTTTTGCAATCACGTGAATCCCATCCATTGCAGAGTCGTACAACTGGAATGATACGATGTTCCATATACTTCATGTGATTGCAAAAAGTATTTTGTTACAGATGTATTCCACCTGAACAGCAGCAGATTCCTCTTACTCTTTGTATAGATCTCACACTTTAGTCTTTATTTAGGATAAAACACATATCACGAAGACTCATTATATAATTATCAATATTACTATTGTATACTATCACGATCTACAACTAGTAGTTTTTTAATTATCAGCAACATTCAATGAGTATATAAAGGAAGCATAATATAGCATATTGATATATATATATATATATAACCATAATTGTGCCTTGAATTTACTACATACTGGTCATAAAATACACAAATTTATATATTAGAGGTAGAGATATGAATAATATAATATTATCAATATGTGAAAACATTGCTTATACAACAAATAGGCGCAAATGGTTTAGTGGTAAAATCCAACGTTGCCATCGTTGGGCCCCCGGTTCGATTCCGGGTTTGCGCATTTTTTCAAATTACGTGAAATTTCCTTACGTGATACTTAATGTGCTTCTGCTTCTGAAGTTCAGATATAAAAGGTTCACGGAAATTGTTACTGTACCTTTTTAGCGAATACATTCAATCAAATGGCCTTTGCACAGCTAAAAACTGAGTTATCTTTTTTGACAATCAACACCTAACTTTGAATGCGTTCGATGGTACAACCCACAGCTATTCATGCGGGAAGAATTTCAAGATTAGTGACTTTAATAGTATCCATCTCTGGTAATATGTTAGGGGGAGTGCACAAAGACGTATTGTTGAAACCAATAAGTGGCTTTTTAGCTGAAATCGGTTTTGATGTTGCGAAAATTACTAGAAGCATCTGATAAACAATCAGTCCATTGAAAGAGGTCCACAAAAAAAGAAAACCTCCAAAATTATGAAGCTTTAGAGGAATAGTCTCAGCAACCTAAAGGGTTCTATTCGTGTGACCTTTAATTTAGCAACCGGTTTGTTTCTACACCCAGTCGGTAATTGCATATAAGCTCACCTGCTTTTACCCAGATCAGCAAAAGTGATGAGTAGATTCGACGACACATTGCACCAATACAAGGGGAGAGAACAACGCAAACTAAAAATAATTGAAGTACTAAACTTGGGATTTTTGTGACCCATCCCCGCTATCTATATGCAGGACTCGGCTATTGGCTAAAGTGTTGACAAAGGGTTTTTCTTGTTCAACCTCCTTGGACAAATAGAACAGCGTCGTCCTGGAGAACCAGTGGGAAGACACTGGACAATGAACAGATGATTTTGTTCTCAGCGCCTTCGGAAGATGAAAATAATGCTGTTTGCAGAGCTTTTGTGAGACTTGGTCTTACAATGAAACACAACCGAAATTTCAGTTATTTACCTACCCCACCTGATAGGAGATAGTCGATTTAATTAAAATTTTGAACGCTCGCAGAAACAAACGGTAAGTATCCCCATTGTTTATTAGCCTCTTATTTCACCCATCCCTTCTCTTCTTAAGTGTCTCTCACCCATCCTCCGTTGCTCCCAGGCCATCCATCACTCACCCACCGACGCTTAACTCCTATCGTATCTGATAAGCCATCATCAATTACCAATCCCAAATCCTTCAACTTATTGGCTTTGCTGCACCGTATAATGTTTTTATTTGTATGGTTCTCTTCAACTTAGATACTTTGCTACTGAACTTCCTAAATGAGTAAATGGTGGATGAACACAAACTCAAAGTTGAATAATTTCATGCACTGTCTAAATCTTAAAAGCAGTTTTATATGACACTGCAATATTCAGACGTTTGTATATTCTTGTATCTTTTACCGAGAAACGCCGTTTTAGTGAATTATGTTGTTATTTACCTAGTTGGTATATACAGTTGAGTTTATTCTTCTGTCTGCTCTGCTTTGTTACACTTCTCCACTTTAAAATTTTCCTTGTTTTTGGCTGACGATCAATTTGTATCGGTATGGCTACATGTATTCAATATCTCAAAGTTTCCTGATTTAATGATTTTGAATTCATACAGCTCCTTGCATTAAAAGTGATATGATTCCCTATTTCTTTTAAACGAACTGTTTAGACCCGTTTTCTATATTTTTTAAACACTTTTCTTTTCATCCAAATCTCCCCTTCTTCCACTTCCTACATTTTTTTCCGCAAGTAAGTTCTCAATGGTAGAAACTCAAGGACAGCCCTACACAGGCTATTATACTGGAAGAAAACCCGAAGGACAACCATATTACGGGTACTACAGTGGGTTCAATAAGAGCGCATCAGCTCAAATCCATCATTTGGCCAAAACCATAACTCAGGGTGGGCAGACCTATTTCGAAGATTCTTTCACTGGACAAGGTCCAAATGTAAATACTACAACACCTCGAGGTATAAATCCCATGATTGATAAAACTGATCCAACTTTAGATCCAGAATCTCCGTTGTTCAGTTCAAAAAGATGGGTGCAAAATATGTGGAGATTGTATCAAAGTGATTCTGATTACTATAAACCTGGTAAACTAGGCGTGGCTTATAAGAATCTCCGTGTTTATGGAGATGCCACTGAAAATGACTATCAAACAACCGTTTCTAATGCTTTTTTAAAATACGGCTCCAAATTAATAAATAAGTTCCGAAAAGAAACCAATGACTACACATTTGACATCTTGAAGTCAATGGAAGGGTTGATCAAACCTGGTGAAGTCACCGTGGTGCTAGGAAGACCAGGAGCAGGTTGCTCGACATTTCTAAAAACTATATCATGTCATACCGATGGTTTCCAAGTTGCTGATGGTTCAATAATATCGTACGACGGTATTACACCAGAAGAAATCAAACAAAATCTACGTGGCGAGGTTGTTTATTGTGCAGAAACTGAAACCCACTTCCCAAATTTAACTGTTGGTCAAACTTTGGAATTTACAGCATTAATGAAGACTCCCAGAAATAGACCTATGGGGGTATCCCGTGAGCAATATGCTAAACATATCGTTGATGTTGTTATGGCAACTTACGGTTTAACTCATACAAAAAACACAAAAGTTGGTAATGATTTCGTTAGAGGAGTGTCTGGTGGTGAACGTAAACGTGTTTCCATCGCAGAAGTTTCATTGGTGCAGGCATCAATTCAATGTTGGGACAATTCTACTCGTGGTTTAGATGCTGCTACTGCATTAGAATTTATTTCATCCTTAAAAACATCAGCATCCATTTTAAATGATACCCCATTGATTGCTATTTATCAATGTTCCCAAGATGCTTATGATTTGTTTGATAAAGTTATTGTTATGTATGAAGGCTATCAAATTTTCTTTGGATCAAGTCAACGTGCGGCTAGATATTTTCAAAAAATGGGTTATATATGTCAAGAAAGGCAAACTACTCCAGATTTTTTGACTTCAATCACAAATCCAGCTGAAAGAATCATAAAGCCAGGCTTTGAAAGATTAGTCCCAAGAACACCAAAAGAATTTTATAGGTATTGGAGAAGATCCCCTGAAAGACAGGCGCTTTTAGAAGAAATTGATGAATATTTAGATAATTGTGAAAATTATGATCAAAAGCAAGAGATTTTCGAAGCCATGATTGCTAAGAAATCCAAACATACTCATCACAAGTCACCCTACACAGTATCTTTACCTATGCAAGTTAGATATATTATGAAGAGAAACGTGGACAAGATGAAAGGTGATCCATCAGTTCCTGTTCTAACAATTATTGGTAATATTGCTATGAGTTTAGTTCTTGCATCTGTCTTTTATAATCTAAAGCCAAATACGGGTTCATTTTATTATCGTACTGCTATTATGTACTATTCATTACTTTTCAACGCTTATGCATCAGTTTTGGAGATTTATTCAATTTATGAAAGTAGAGATATTGTTCAAAAACATCGCGAATATGCCCTTTATCCACCAATGGCAGATGCAATGGGCTCAATTTTGAGCGATCTACCTTTGAAAATAATATCATCAATTTGTTTCAACATTGCATTGTATTTTATGGTGAACTTTAAAAGAGAGCCTGGAGCTTTCTTTTTCTATTTGCTAATTAACTTTTGCTCAACACTATTTATGTCTCATTTATTCAGAACTATCGGTGCTTATACTAGATCCCTATCAGAGGCGATGACCCCTTCTTCAATCTTATTGTTTGCAATGTCTACATTCACAGGCTTTGCTATTCCAATTACATATATGCATGGTTGGTGTAAATGGATCCATTATATTAATCCATTGGCTTATGCATACGAAGCTTTGATTGCGAATGAGTTCCATGGTCGTGTGTTCAATTGTAGTTCATTTGTTCCATCTGGTTTTGGTTATCCTTCGTCTGGTAATTCGGTTGTTTGTTCTTCATTAGGCTCTGTCCCTGGATCTTATGTTGTTAAAGGTGATGTTTATATATCAGAGGCGTTCAGTTATTATTGGAGTCATGCATGGAGAAATTTCGGTATATTATTAGCATTTGTTATATTTTTATTCTTCACAACATTAATTTGTGTTGAATATAATAGATCTTCAGTCCAGAAAGGTGAAATATTGGTGTTCAGAAAAAAGCATATCAAGAAAATACGAGCTGAAAGAGAAGATGAAGAAGGTTATATAGAAGATCAGAGTATGCATCCTTTGGAATTCAGTGGTAGTACAGAATTTTCTGATTATACATATGACTTTATGGATCGTAAATTATTGGGAACTGAAAATATATTTCATTGGAGAAATTTAACATATACTTTGAAGGTTAAATCAGAAGAAAAAGTAATTCTTAATAACATTGATGGATGGGTTAAACCTGGTGAAGTTACTGCATTAATGGGTGCATCCGGTGCGGGTAAGACTACTCTTTTGAATGCATTAAGTGATAGGTTAACCGTCGGAGTCATCACTTCAGGTTCGAGAATGGTTAATGGTGGGCCATTAGACAATTCTTTCCAAAGATCTATTGGTTATGTTCAGCAACAAGATTTGCATTTAGAAACATCCACAGTTAGAGAAGCTTTGAAATTTTCTGCGTATCTTCGACAACCAAGCTCAGTATCCAAAGCTGACAAAGATGCCTATGTTGAAAAAATTATCGAATTAATGGAAATGGAACCTTATGCAAATGCTATTGTTGGTGTGCCTGGTGAAGGGTTGAATGTTGAACAAAGAAAAAGATTGACGATTGCCGTGGAGTTGGTTGCTAGACCTAAATTGTTGGTATTTTTAGATGAACCCACATCTGGTTTAGATTCTCAAACTGCTTGGTCAATCTGTAAATTGATCCGAAAATTGGCAAATCATGGACAAGCTATTTTGTGTACTATACATCAACCATCAGCTATTTTATTGGAAGAATTTGATCGTTTGTTATTTTTACGTGCTGGAGGTGAAACTGTTTATTTTGGTGAATTAGGTCCAAATTGTCAAACCTTGATTAATTATTTTGAAAAACATGGTGCTCCAAAATGTCCATCTGATGCTAACCCTGCTGAATGGATGTTACAAGTCATTGGTGCCGCCCCTGGTTCTCAAGCCACTAAAGATTACTTCCAAGTTTGGAGAAATTCGACTGAGTACAAGGCAATACAAAGAGAATTAAACAGATTAGAATCAAGATACGAATCATACTCATACATTGATCCAGAAAATGACAAATCATTTGCATCACCATTATGGAAACAATATCTTATCGTTTTGCACAGATTATTTCAACAATACTGGCGAACCCCATCATACATTTATTCAAAATTTGCCATGGCAATTTTTTGTTCATTATTTAATGGTTTTACATTCTACAAATCCACAAATTCAATTCAAGGTTTACAAAATCAAATGCTTTCCATTTTCATGTTGTTTGTTGTTCTAAGTACTTTAGCTCAACAATATGTTCCAATGTTTGTATCACAAAGGGACTTATATGAAGCCAGAGAACGTCCAGCAAAGTCTTTTTCGTGGTTTGCATTCGTTGCTGCTCAAATTACTGCAGAAATCCCATATCAAATTGTTGCTGGTGCATTATCATTCTTTGGATGGTATTATCCAGTAGGATTGTTCAGAAATGCCGTCGATCTGCATGCTCAACGTGGAGCATTAATGTGGTTAATCATGACTTTGATGTTTATATATAGTTCTACCTTGGCTCAATTATGCATTTCATTCAATCAAATCGCTGATAACGCTGCAAATGGTATTTCATTCTTGTTAACTATTTGCATGACATTCTGCGGTGTTATTGCGACTAAAGATTTTATGCCTAGGTTTTGGATTTTCCTTTACAGATTGAATCCGTTTACTTACTTGGTTTCAGCATTGATGTCAATTGGAATAGGTAATTCTCACGTTACGTGTGCTAGCAATGAATATTTGACTTTTCCACCTGAACAGCCAGGTATTCAAAAATGTAAAGATTACTTGGGTGCATATATTGAAGTTGTTGGTGGTTACTTAACAAATCCCGAATCCACAGATGAATGCCATTTCTGTGTTATGGACAAGACAAATCAATACCTCAGTCATTTAAATATATCAATTCATAATTTTGGTCGTGATACCGGTATCTTTATTGCATTTATTGTGTTCAATATGTTTGCTACCATTTTCTTGTATTGGTTATTTAGAGTTCCCAAGGGAAATAGACAAAAGAGAGGGGGCATTAAAATACACTTATGGTTTATGAATAATTATAGTGAAAAATTTTAGAAGACCGTTGTGTTTTTATATTTATTTTCCGTATATACCCCCACCCCGCAATAAAATACGTTTGTAAAATAGATAAAATCATGGCTGTCTGTAGTGTGGGAGAGTCTGTTGTAGATCGTGTTAGTCTACAGTACCAATATGATATTTATGTAGTGAGCCTTCCTGATATGTATTTGATCCTAAATAAAGACTAACAAATCCTATCTAGGATCTACAAAACGTAAGAGGAATTTTACTATTTATAGTGAAACTTGTTAATCATTGAGAAACTACGGTCTTTCCAATGATTCATACAAAATATAACATTTGTGGTAATGAATGTTTGGTATCACTGTAAGTAGTAATTATATAATTGGATGATTGTATAATGCTGAAGCTCCCAACATTGTAGGGTCGTACCTGGAATGACACAGTGTTCTACATACTTGATGTGGTTGCAAGTAATAGTTACATCATTTAACAGCAGTATTCCAAAAAAAGTCGGGTATTCGCTGTTTCAATAAGTAAAAATAAAGAAGGTCCTAACCAGATTCGAACTGATGTTGTTCGGAAGTTTGAATATTACTATCAAAACCGAAAGTGATAACCATGCTACACTATAGGACCTGGATTCGAACACGCTTCCACTTTGTTGTAAAGAAAGTGGGACACAAATCGACCATCACTGTCAACTAATGATATTTGTTCATATCTAGAGCTAAGTTAGATGCTAAATTAGAACTAATATAGTCCACGTTCGTAACACTTGAGCTTATTGCATATATGATCAACATCATGACTTCCATGGATAAAACCCATTGTGGGGGGATTGTGCTACTGAGGAGACAACACCAACTGTGAGATTACTCCGCAGTGTGAGGTCTACCATCGTACTTGCATCTTACAATATTAGCTCCAAAATAACATTACACGGATTAGTTAGTACTATAAATATGCCCATGATATCTTGATATTTATGAAATATTTAATAAAACAACCGAGTTCATCAGTATTACTTGTGATATAGTCTATTGATTTGTTTGTTTGATAATATGTGGTATTTAAAGAAAGTTCTAAGTGGCTACGCCGTTATTGCAATTGATAATTGGCGATATTCATTGATTCAGAACTTCCAACCCACCCAATGATATCTTATCCAGTGTTCTGTTCACCTGAGTTAATATATATGCAGTTGTTTTTAATGCCTTACCTAGGAGGATACTGAAACTCTATAAGATGTGTCAAATTATTTTGTTTATTCTCATGTTTAGTTATTCCTCATAAAAACAAGCCATTGCAAATGTCATCGAAATCAGTGAAAGTTGCAATGGAAGTCATAGTTTCAAGGCTGCTCAAAAATGCAAAACAAGGGATATATGATGTCTGCTAGTGCCGAGAAAGGATTAGCAAAGGGAATGGATAATAGGAGTACGGCGAACAAAAACGATTAATACAATGCGAACCTCATGAGACAACAGGGTATATGATAATATTCACAAGTACTATGTGCTCATATGTACTAATTAAGTACTTTAGATTTGGCGACATAATCATGAATAATCATAAGTATTTTGGCGCTGACACAGGTTTGTAAATACGTGATATCACTGGTAATACACTATAGTTTACATAAGAGAATCCGATTATGTCGGGGCACCGAAGCATTGGTAGCCATGACAGCATACCAAATGGCAGCTGTATCTTGTCTAGACGGACTAATAGAGTTGGGGCTCCCCGTGTGCTGGAAGCCAGCAGCAGTTGTAATGGGTGCAGTCAGAGTCGCCGAAGTTGTTCACGGGGGTGGTGAGAGAAGAGAAGTGTACACCTGTATATGTGCTAGTTGATAGTCAATTGTTTTGAAATTAGTTAATTCTGGTTCATTATTGGTTAGCCAATCTCGATATCAGGATGTTGCTACTGGCAACAAACTTCTGTTGATCAATAAAACATCATATAATACTTGGCCGACTCTTCCCCGTATGTACAACCTAAATGTGTTGAAATTAGCACTGCTGTTCATGGAGGCTGTTCTATTGAACAAATACTATCAAGGTGAACGATACCCAACACGCTCTAAAAGAAAACTCTTAGGAAATATACAAGATATTCGAGAAACGTGAAAGTTCTTGTTTAGGAGTTCTATTATTTTCAAATTGTTCTGACTTATTTGTCGCTGATGACAGTCAATGTGAGTTGGAAACAAGTCCGTATAGTTTGGAAGGAACATATGCTGCCACTATAAATACGTGAAGACGCGATGGTTATTTCAGGTCTTGCTATAAGAATTTATTTCGTTGTGCGCTACCATACTAGATTTGGCTTCAAATTCAAACCGTGTGACCACAGCTTCTTAGTACTCCTGGTTCTCGTTTTTTTGGCATGATTGGAGCGACTGTTCGATAAACGTAAGTTTAATCTAGTTGTTGTTGAGTGAATGTAGTAATTTAATACTGATTTGAATAGTGTAAAGAAATTGCATACACCACGTTTTATTTCCTGTTAAGTCATTATTTATAGTTGGTTATTGCACAAGAAAATTCCGCGAAGCCATAGACCCTGCGTTATCATGCTACACATCATATGGCGAAACAAAATAATTCTATCCTACATTATCTAAAGTAAGTATCGAGGGATAAAAGATATGTTCTTACAAATTTTAATTCTTTGAACCAGAAAATAGGTCTAAAATTGCATTTACTATGAAGAAGGTTCAGATGAATTTTGAAAGTATCACCTGGGTCATTATTTTGGCTAAAACTTCTTTAAAGTAACTCCGCTAAATTGTTTATTTTCATACATGATGTATAGCTTACAAAATCCAACGCATTTGGAGCCATTCATATATAATAAAGTGAGCTCCCATAGTTTCTGAAACTTATTGTTGTGTTGTTGTATAGCGCCAAAACAAACAAGATTTCAAACTCAACCTTCACTGTTCTTGTTGTCAACAGAAAGCATGAGTTCATGATCTCTTGTTGAATGTATTTAAGTAGTCCAATATTACAGCGGGAAGCTTACTAACATTAATTTCAGCATAATAAACTTATTCAATGGCTAGATTCGCTTGTAGATATTGCAAAATGCTTTTTCCAGAAGATAAAGAGGAAGAGTACTGGGAACATCAATTAAGGTGTAAAGTAAGAGGTCGTTGATGAAAGATTTGAATCTGAAATTACAGAGCGATGTTGCTAATTAGAATGGCAGTTTGTTTGTTAATCAATCCGAAATGAAAGCGTGGTATTTACTTTGAGAAAGTTTATGCGATTTGCTCTTTTAGGTATAAGTTAATGTATAGAGTTAATAAAGGAACATTCAAATCGTTCATTTTTGTATTCAATTCAACACAATGCATACATTCTTGTAGTTCCAAAGTTTTTCCTGACAAGGAATGTCCCCAACCTTTCAAGAAACATAAAGATAATGCTTTACCCGGTATATATTTTTCTTCACATCATCAATCGATACCACACAAAATTGAAGAAAGACAAGAGTTTATATGTTTTGTAAAGAGAGTGCTTTGACGGGCTTTAGGATCGGTAGGTTAACTCGAAATTAATTCAACCCAAAATTGAATGGAATGGTGAACAGATATGCTTATTCTTGTGTTAAATTGATTCAATTGTATTGCGGGTACTTGTTTCCCGCTTTGTATATATTCTTGGTTTGTTTTAGCTCATGTAGGTTTTATCAATACACCCACTAATCTCATCGTAGGGGCTCGATATAGAAAATAGCTTCTGATTAGAAACTGCTACATAAGTATATAAAGGGAAGATGTTTACCTCAAAATCCATATGTTATATTCTTGATAACATAATTTCACCCAATGCCAATATACAAATGCTTGTATTGAACTAAGAAGTTACAAATAAAACAAAACATTTGAGAAATGCTCCGAGAGAGGTAAATGCTGTGATTTGTGATTGAAAAGAATATTTGGACCTAAACTTCAGACTATTTTGGCTGAGACTAATATGAAATGATGACATGGTATATTTTGTAGAATTAGAGGTATTGGTTAATGTTTATAGGTTATTTATTTAGCTCAATATTAATTGGGACTTTATTGAATGAAATTCTTCGAAATCAACGGGTGCTGTTCCCACTTTCCCCTTGATTACCCTATTCTTGGCCAATTGGATATCACATTCTCGATGTAGCTCAATTTACAAGAAATCTCTTTCACATGTATCCCTATTGTTCAATCTTGTGGAATACTCGTAGACGGTAAAGGAACGTTTATCGTAACTACACATTTTGTTGTCAAGAGATAGATAATTTACTTGATCATTATCATCTTTTTATAAGAAATTGAATTTCTTCAATGTGATTTAATTTCTTACGTTTCATCATTTAACACTTATCGATACCAACTTTCATTTGTATTTATTGCAACAAGAAAGCTTTTGATAAAAAAGAGCATGCCAAAGTTTGCTCTGTAAGAAATCGGTAATAAAATCATTGATTGCAAGATTCGAAATAAACATTTACACGAACTACCTGAAAGGCTGTAAAAATATAATTGATTTTGGTAATTATTATAGTGTCAGGTTTAGTATTTAGTGTATATTTTTGTAAGAGCTAGAATATATTTGTTTGTCAACCGTTTCAAAAATTCAGTACTTAAACTACAAACAAATACATACTTCCCAATGGTTCTTTTCACAGCACGTTACTCTAATTCAAGCTTTCACAATGAATTAATGCCATGAATAGCGAATGATACGAGTAGAGAAACCTGAAACACTTTTCTTTCTAATATGCTTCATAAGGGGAATTCAATATATGCACATTTTGAACTGCGCCTGCATAACAATGAGGCACTCTGTACTCAGGTACGATACATCATCCCAGTTCGCAGATGATCAATCTTCTTCGTCTCAATAAACGATGAAGATGATGACTAGCCGCAGAGTATAAAAACAACTTGGGTTCTCCACCAGCTGCCCACACAATTTTTTTTTTCAACATCATCAACTTAAATAATGACTGACGGATTTATTTGTATGCATTGCAAACAAAGTTTTGACAACGGAAGGACATGTTGGGATCATCAAGAGAATTGTAGTAAAAGAATTCGTAAGCCTAAGAAGAAGGTCCGTAGTATGTAGGCAAGTGGCTGAATCTGGTACCAAAAATATTGAATATCCCATGGGTTGATTGGTTTTTCAATATCACCAAACAAACAAGCTAGAGAGGCTGATTTGTCTAGATTGTTAGTTTATAATAAAATATGCATTAAACTGATAGAAATGACTTTAACCTAACCCACATACATGTAGTTTCCACTTTAACTATAAGAATTGTTTTCCCCAGATATTGCAAACAACGAAGCTAAAAATCAAATGTAACAGATTGGTGAGAGGTACAATCATGAGCAATTGAAATATCAGCTTATCGCCTTTGTGGGGAATAGGAGAGGCACCCGTGGGGAGTTGTACAAGTAGTAGGCAAATGTGTTCACTCACAATGGGACACATTGTGAACAAAAACAGCACCACTGGGTTGTTAAAATCATGTGGTAGCGAAGTTGACTTACTGAAGAAGAATATATATATAAAAGACCCATTACCACCCCAGATCCTCTATATTTTTTCAAAAATCATCTTATTGAATAATGCCTACCTATAAGTGCAAATATTGTAAAAAATCTTACACCGATGCAGCCGAATGTGTCATTCATATGGAGTATTGTTATCAAAATGACAAATAATCTTGATTGGGCGTTGATTGGGCGAACAATTTGGTGTTTACCTTCTCATTCGATGAAAGGACTGACTAAAAGAGGAGCCAAATATCTCGAGTAATAAAGGCGCTCAAATTGGAGAGTATCGAATAGCTAATAATGTATAGGTTTATGACATAATATATATTTTGTCAGAAATTTGTTTTAAGATGGAATAACTGTAACGTTTCTTTCATCAAGGGAAAGCGTCTCAGTAAAGTACTCGAGAGTATTTAATTAATCACAAGCAACTCACAGATATTGTCAGATTCATATGTTCGTACAATTACTGTTATGTATCGAAGTGGGCACTGTGGCTTGATGAGCTATTACATTAAATGAAAGATCGTGATATCAAAGAGTTGAGTTCAAGATTAAACCAATATTCTTTCATGGTTGGTTTGCGAGTAGATGGTATTAAAACCTGCATTTCGGCTTAAGTGATTAAGTTTAGAGCGATCAGCCAAAAACGCTACTTCGAAAAAGATTACTCTAAACAAACTTATTGGTTTGTCTTCAGTTTATATGGATTTAAATAATTCCATAATTACAGAATGATGGCATCGCGCCTTCTGATACTCGGAAGGCATTTTGTTCTCAACTAGAATGTCGTTTTTTTGATCTGTATGAGTCTAAATAGCGTGTGTTGAGTTCATGATATGTGTGTATAATGACCGAGTTGCTCATCTGATTGTTGTGTGGTTGTATTATATATAACTATTTTACAATTTCAGCTCTCAATTGCCTATGAGTTAAAGAATAGAATACTGTACAAAAAACTTGAAGGCCTCAAGATAAGATTGTATAATTTAGTGAATACTCTCAAACACCAAAATCAATTCACAAAATGGGAAAAATCTATTTATGTTCAATCTGCCACAAGAATTTTGATAATCATGAGAACTGCAAAGATCATCAAATGGACGACCATAAGGTCAACTATGGAGATTTCAAGATCAAGATCTTAAAATCATGAAAAGGTATTATGCTAATAAAAGCTAGATGACGAAATCTAGTGTAATTACTTCGGAGATGGTACTGTCTGGAGTGGACGATTATTTTACAACACCATGGATTGGTAAATTGTCGTTGAAATCGTTTTGTGTGTATCTATTTTGAATTCAAAATATTATTGAGTAAAAATTGTCGTATAATTGAAATGACTAAATGAGCCACTTCTTCTCAGGTAATGCACTCTTCATCTTAAGCTCAATTTGATTTAATAACATAACAATTGTAACCAATACTCACTCAGATACAAGGTGTTGTCTCAAAATATATTCAACAGGTCCTGAAGTTCTTGATGGGTGAGAGGTAATGCAGAACTCCAAGCATTTAAATGGTCAAAAATTCCCCACAAATAATTGAATTATTTTTTTGCAACTATTAGTACTAATAGACGCACACCACACCTAATGGCAGTAATCTATTAGTGTATGTTCTGCACACTTAACCTTTTCAAGACTGAAGAATGCAAAGATCATCAAAAGAGAATACCCCGTGTTACAAATGAAGTTTAAAGATTTAAATTGTTTTTTCGTTGGTGATTGAAAGTTGGTAGAACGTTTAATTTGTAGCGGGTCTGTGAACTCACAATTCATAGATTCAATTGAATCAATGAGACACGTTGAGTATCAGAAGCTAGTGTTTTGGACAAATGATTTACTACGAATTGAACAAATTTATCCAGGTTCATAATTAATATATATTGAATCAATATGTTACCACTTCTAAAGTTTCCTTGTAATTGAGTTGAACTGATGAGTGCAAGAGTAGGTGACGCAATGAAGATAGACACAAGACTCGTTGACTTGAAACCTGTCTGTGTTTCGTATTTATTGTGGGGTGAGGGGGGACAACAATGAGTAGTTAATAAGATTAAAGAACTTGATGACGTACGCGCGTTCCCCCATAAATTGTGATGTTTGAAGTAATGTAGCAGAGGAAGTAGTATATTTAAAGAGCTCCATTTCTTCACAAACGCAATATGTTTTTTTGAAACAAGTTCATTCTGATGGCACTTTATATGTTTCAGTGTTCACTTTGTTCGAGGAATTTTGAAAACCCGGAGTCTTGCAAAAGACACCAAGTAGATGCTCACGGAATAGAAGATGGAGATATTAAAGTTAAGTTGTTCAAAGCTCCATGATTTCCTTCAATTTTCTTTCAATCGGATTTGAGGTCTGGTGAATCACAAAGTAATTATTAGAACGACGAAATAGAAATTCTCGAAAAGGGAATTGAATGATCTGAACTTTGCTGCGCTTACGAGGTCTTCAGCTTTTAGCATAATGATAATTCAGTAAACCTAGAAACTGATTCGTTGTATGGGTTTTGCTACCATCTTTGTATGATACCTGTAATAGTGACGTATATGCATAACACACACATTAATTTGATCTGGCTTTTCTAGAATAGAGAAGCATTGGGAAGGGACTGAAAAGAATATTTAAATACCCTAGAATACCCCTAGAACACTACTAGTTTTTTTTTGAATAATTTCACACTATTGTCAATTACAAGATGAACTATTTTTATCAGTGTACATATTGTTACCATTTTTTTGATGACATAGATCATTGTCAGTAGCATCAAAGTATGAAACATGACGTTATGGATGGCGAATATAGAATTAAGGCAATATATAGATCCAGTTGAAGATATTAACTGTTTAAAACATACACTGGAAAATAGAGACAATTACATATTTAACTTGACAGAGAAGATTATTGGTATAATACAGAGGATATTTATGATGGATAGTTGAAAAATGTATATTATTTTTAAATAAAAGATCAATAGTTGCGGAGTAACGTTGTGGGGTTTCGAGAATTTACCCCTTAAAAATATCAACAGTATTTTGTTCTACGAGCCTCCTGAGAGAGATAACTAATAGCCGACAAACCTATGGAGTAATATTCGGAATTGGAAGAGCCGAAAATGTTTGGCCAAGTGATTGTTCAATGTAAGTACCTCCGTATTTGCATTGCAAGTGTTAGCTGTGATTTTGTTTTGAACTACTGCCAATAGAAGAATGAACACATTTAAAATTAAGGGCTATTTAAACAAACTTAACACCACTATGTAGTACCTGAATATTGTTTTTCTCAAAATAATATCAACATATCCAATGGGTAAAATTTATCAATGTGGCCATTGTGGTTTGAGCTTTCGAAACACAGCGCTTTGTAAAGCTCACCAAATTAACGAACACGAAGTCGAAGAAAAAGACTTCAAAATCAAAGAAATTGTTTGAAAAAAATGTGGTGGCTATTTCAATCTTGATGACATGCATTCAGTTATTAAAGAAGTTGGTTGTTCTACTAATTAGAATGGATAGAACTACTTCGTCGAGGTTGGTTTTACACAAAAATTATCTAGAATATATACATCACACGAGTATAGTTTATAATTATTGAATCTGTAAATGGAAAAGCTGACAGATCAGAGCATCTATTTTGTAGTATAGAGAGCTGACTTGTTGAACATATCCGAAACGTATTTTGAAACAGCTTCAACGCTACGAGTTTAGGTGTAGTTCAATGTCTGTGTTGCAGCAGAGAATACACAGACTTGGAAGCATACAGTGCATTATTTTACTGATCATGCTTGTGATTTGTGATTATATTTAATTTGGTCAGGACAGTAGAAGAATTATTTCTTCAATTACAATAAAACTCGCAGTGTTGTTGGGATTGTTGGGCTAAAAGTAGTTGAAAGTAGTTGAAAGGGTATTTTTTGAAGTGATACACACGATTCAAAACTGAATGTGTCGACTTTTTGGACATATAATTAAGAAAAAGTAGATGATTACTTTTTAGATCATCTTACTTAGTGACTGTTGATTTGTATCTCACATACAAATCCTTAGAAGCAATACAAGTTTGTGTTGCCAATGCGACAAATCATATAATATGAATAACACGATGAATATCGAACTACTATTTTTTATCAATTGTTTCTTTTGATACACCTATAGATAATTCTATAAATAATTATCATGTTTCAAATATAAAGAATAGTAGACACTTTTCTTCCACATCAATAATATCATTAGTATGGAGCCATATCAGTGCTTAATTTGTGGTGAAGAATTCTTCAACTTGAATATTGCAAAGGCTCATCAGACTTTACAGCACGGTTGTGATATAAGATCATTTCAAATTAGAGGGGATGATCCACCAGAAGATTAAGGAAAAATATACAGGCATACTAATCAAAATCATAAACCATAAATGAATAGAACGGGCTGATTTTGATAAACAAGGTAAACAAGGTGTTCGAAGTTGGTTTGTAGTTGTTGATACATTGAATATATACTAGTTACTGGCTAAACTAAAATATTCATACGAGTTCCTAGATCTTAAACTGCAAGACGCAAAGGTCCATATATCCCACAACGTTAAATATTTGTAGCCAATAACAATAAAGTACTCATAAACAGATAGAATTGGTCACATTGTGATAGGTCATATAAGACAAAATTTCAGCTTCACGATCGACAACTATTGATCACGAAGAAAGCAACATATAACACTTTTAAATCAAAACAAGCTAGTACAAATTTGTTATTTGTCTGGTTACTACTATATTAACAAGCTCGGACATTTACATTCCTACTTTTTTTTTGGCTGCAAACTAACAAAAGATGATTAATTATCAATGTTTATATTGTGGCAAGAAGTATGAACTGGAGGATTTATGCAAACTTCATCAAGCTTTTACACACAATATCAGATTTAAGAAAGATCATTTTTTTAGGACAAATAAGTAGGGCCCCAATAACAGCATATATCGGATTCATTCCTAGCAGGTCAGAAGGAAGGTGGAGGTTTATGATTTGGTTCGAAGTATGGAGTTAGTGTTGTATTTACGTTATTACTATTAGAATCATTCTGACTACTTTCAAACATGTACAATACAAAGATGGTGCTAAACAGAAGGTAATTAAGGACTTGTAAAATGTACGCAAATTTTATCTAAATATTATCTTACGGGATTCATATTCAGTAAATAAGATTTGGTATGATATCTAGTGCAGTCGAAGTTACAATCAAATCTTTTATAATAAAACAACATACCAAAAATGGCCAGATGAAAAAGTTTATACTGTAAATAACATTGATGACAATTTCGTATATTGCACTTGAAGTGAAACATTAACCTATAGCTAAACTTTGACCAAACAAGTCAAGTAAGACAACTGATGGTAGTAACAGCTGAACAAACATGATGAGAAGGTGCTGGAAATATTTAAATCAGGCTTAAATAATTAGTACATCTATTATGGGTTGCTAGTCCCTTTAAAAATCTGTTGAATCTTAAATTTTTTACTAAGACGAGTTATTTTTGTGCTTCTGATAAATCTGTATCAAACAATAAGTAGTTAGCTCGGCCTACCATACAACCCCCATTAATTCGATCTGGTGACAGAATCAAGTTAAAACGTATTGTCATTACAATTGGTGATTTCTGCAAAACGTATTTATATACGTTGGAAACATCATGAATTTCAAAAAGAATATTATTTTGCAGCAATTAATAAATCTACAAAATGGCTTTCAAGTGCTTACAATGTGGTAAAAAATTCTACTACCAAAGATTCTGTGAAGAGCATCAAAGAGTGTATCATGGAATAAAAAACGATAAATATAATATCAAAGAAGAGGACTAAGTGGTACTGTGATAGTTTCAGTGAGGAAAGAAGCTGCCGTTGTTGGGTAAGAACGAGTGGAAATTCTATTGATTACAGTTTGATGGTATGTAATATTGATGTTTTTTATAGTCATTATGTAGAATATGGTGCTGAAATTGTATTTAAAGCAAAGCAGTGACTTAGTATACCTCTCTTGAGTCTTACATTTTGGAAGCTACATAAATATACACAAGTCCCTTAATCAAGATGATGAGTCATTTTAGTGGGTATCAACCATCACAACTGCATAGTGTGGACAATTCGGTACGAGTTACGACCTTGAATCGATCAAGTGATGACTTACTATAATGATGGACAAGGCAATGCAACACAACACAGCAGTACAATTGACTTACAAAAACTCAATAAATCTATGACCGGCAACGGATGCCTATTCAAGGGAGGTTAGAACTCGTAGCTCAGTTATAATGACGGTTCCAAATCTCGTCTATTCTGCTCTTTAACATAAAAGTCGGTCAATCCGACTCATTGTTTGCCTAATTGGACAGTTCATATCCTCTAGAATTGTTTAGATCTTTCTATCCAACATCAAACAATGCAGTGGCTATATATCCCTATTTATTTGGGGAAAATGTGTGTGGTAAGTCAGATTACTGTATGGCTCATGAAAGGTGTAGGGTATATTCTCAAATCCGAATCATGCAGAATAAGCAAAAAAGTTGAGTGAATAGCAGTTTGCTGCTCATAAAGGGCCAACATTTCCCCGCGTAATCCATCTGTACTACACTTCCTATGATGATATGAGAATGATTGCATGGCCTGCTATATGCATGACTATTACTTGAATTTTGGATTTGTCTACCTCATTTTTCCCACATATTGTATATGAACCAAAGAGTCGCTATCTGGTCGTGAAGTTTGAAGTTTTGAAACATATGTGTAACATTTTGTGATCTATCATCAACAAATTTTTCACCTCCTATTGTTACCGAAGGACAGATGATGACTTATTTACAAGTGTTCAAATAAATCTCAATCTTGTTGTGCATACACGTTTTTCTTTCACTATATTCATCTTAATGATTACCAGATTCATATGTAACCATTGTGGTAGATGCTATTACAACAAAAAGCTATGCCACGATCATCAAATCAATGATCATAAGAAATCAGAGCAAGAAGTCAGTATAAGAATTAAAACATGAGATTGGACTGAAAGAAAAGTGGTGTGTGTTATGGGGTTGATGAAATTCAAATGGTGTTAAGTATTATGATGATAATCTACAGGGCCCTTGTAACTGAGGTGTCTTGCAAAGGTTTATAATGATTTAGAAATTCAATATATAGAAGGTTAAGGGTGTTTAACTGGTTGCAAAGCATATAAATGTAAATATTCTCATTGAGTTGATTAATAGTTGATCATAAATCTGAAAAATCTGAACAATTTTCACCAGTGCGTATACCCAACTGAGCTTTACTACACATACAAATTCACAAAATGAATACGCTTGAGACTCGTATCGGAGATTTTGTGATTGATCTTAGTGGAAATACAGGATGTATCACGGTACTACTTATTATCTGTAATAAGGTTTGGATCTTGGAAGCATTATTTGCAATGCTATCGTCAGTATTTAAAATCGTCAACGCTATTTAAACGCACATTAATCACCTTAATTTAATCACAGATGGTTTTTTCCACAGTATATAAGATGGGTAATTTTTTGTATCAATGTACATTGTGTAACAGGTGCTATACTAGTGAAAAGAATGCCCAATCCCATCAGGTAACATATCATTACAGAAATCCAAATGCTAAGATCATCAAAGCACCTGCTTGATGGTTCATCTACGGTCAATTTACTAGCCTGGGGAAAATAAACTATTTTTGGTGCAAAAATTTAAACGAGGAAAATCAACCATCTGACATGTTTCTTCATTTTGAAGCGCTTGTATATAGTTGGTCAATTAGTATAAGTTCACATTAAATAATATTCTAAGCTGATTCTCTCCTCCCCGTAACTCCATTAAAGATTACAGATTGGTTAGAGCAGACTAACGAGAACCCACTCTAAAAAGCCTAATAATAATTATAGTCAGTACCATGGCATAATCTCAAATAAATGTAGAGTTGGTACAAGTCCCTTGCAATAATGAATATCTAGAATTGTCTCAATGCTAATTACAATTCCATACATCGCTAAGGAGTAGTCAGCACATATCCAATGATCGTTGTCGTTGTTGAGTTAATCAAAAATTTCTCTGGTCTATTCCCTATTTGTCGTCAAGAAGAAAGATTAAAAGTGATAAGCATCAAGAAGTACTTCAACTGACTCAAATCATCCTTTATTTCATAAAGAGAACAACCCCAAATTGTCACATTTTTCAAATGTCAAAAAATAAACCAAAGAAATTTAAATGTGCTATTTGTGACTTTGCGTTTAGTAGTCTTTCTAATGTCAAAATTCACTAACTGATGGCAAATTATGTGCATGAAAACAAAACGTCTAAAATTATAAGATTACCATAATGCCTTTGGAAGATGATCACCATGAGACCTGTGCAGCTGATCCTCGTGGTTTTCAAATGAAAGGCTTGTCTGACAACTTTGGAAATGTGTGGAGGATAGACTTTTGTATTTTATATAGAGTTTCAAAATGTAGATTGTAATCCATTGTCTTTCATCCAAGATCTGATCAACACTTCGATAAACTGTATATGAACTGTTTCCAATTGATAGTGGTGAGTAATGAGCAACGATGAACTAAATTCGAATGTCGCACAGTATTCATGTGCTCATTTTATACGACATTTGGATACACATCATCGTTTTAGCTGCTCCTCAAAAGACACTTAAGTCTGTTTCAGCAACATATACCATTTTCATATCACAATGTCATCACTAGAGATAAATGAAGCTACAGCAGAGTATGACTGCTCCATCATAATCAAGGACTATCCAACATCGTTTAATCTTCTCGACAACGACGATGTTCCTGATCTACGAAACATTAAGTACAAATCAACTACTGATCATTTGAATTGTCCCGTATGTCAACTGCCCTTCATAAATCCACTAACTACTATTTGTGGACATACTTTCTGCAAAGAATGTATATTTGAATGTTTTAAAATGGCAAAGTATGGTTCTGACAGTGCTGGACATTGTCCGTTGGATCGAACACCTATAGATTCAGCAAATATAAATGATTTGTTCCCTACACCTTTGATTATAACTAATTTGGTAGATGATTTGAAGGTTTATTGTTTGAACCACGAGAGAGGTTGTGACTGGAACGGAAGTAGATGGGAACTAGAGCATCATGTCGTCGAAACTTGTCCCTATACAGGTATTAGATGTAATGGGAGACGAAATGATGGAAAGAAGTGTGAGTTAATAGTAGAGAGAAGGTTTTTTGATGATTCCAAGACATCTGACTGTATTCATAAGAAATTTGAATGCGAGCACTGTAAAGAACAACTAACGAAAATAACTCAAGAAAACCATCTTGAAAATGAATGTATACTTAATTATAAGACTTGTGAACTTTGTGGAAATGATATGATTCCTCAAAGCAATCTAGCCAAACATCAAGAAAACTGTATCAAAATTGGCAGGTTCAAATGTCCGGCTCATAAAATTGGATGTAAGTGGATTGGATCGAACGAAACATCACTTGAAATTCATTTACAGAGTGGCAATTGTCAACTAAATCAATTTTTACCAACTTACGAGTCTATAAATGACAAAATCACCTCGTTGACACTGGAGAATGAGTTTTTACAAAAACAGATCAATAAGATCCTAGATTCCATAATCCAAGGAAAAATAACCAACCTAGGGTACAATGAGTGCATCGAAGAGATCAACAAATTTGATAACATTGAGGATCAAGATAAATTGGTTTACCTCAATTTTGAAATTGATAGGTTAAAGTACGAGATTAATGAGAAATTAATACCATTTATGAATAGAACAAAAGTTAATGAACAAGAAAATTTGATGAATAATTTGATAAATGACAACTTCATGATGAGAGAAGATATGAATGTCCAAAGAATGATGATTAATAGTTTGAGAAAACAATTGCAATTCTTGTTATTTTCAAGAAATAGAACCATAGGAGTTGCTTCTAGCGGACCAATGATGCACACAGACGAGGCAATGCCAGATGTTTATGAAGTAGTATCTAGAAGCAGTTCAGAAGAAAGATTGAACTTGAAATTATAAACGAGACGTTCAGTTACAAAAGGGACTCTTTGAAAACCCACACACAGGTAGAAACTAGCTTTGAATAGACACGTTGTAGTTATATATATTGTAATGAAGAAGCAACGTCTTAATACCCGTGGAATGCATAAGCCAGAGATGTACCATTCAACTCATAGCGGGGGTTAATGCCAATTTGAAGATCAAATAAAAAATTAAACATTACCATTGCTTACAGCCCAGCACAGCAATTATTTCCTATTGTGAAATATTCAGTTTGTACCACCACGAGTGCTCTCCATTTTTTCTTTTTCTCACATGAAAGAGTACGATACCCGATGATTAAAGTGTTCCAGTGGTTTTTAGCTCTTCTCTATGTAAGCATCGACTGTCACCGTTATACTTTAAACTCCGTGTATAGACTTTTGCCGATACTTTTGTACCTTGGAAGACACAAGGAAACACAACCGTTAACAAATTACTCGAAACAGAACTGCTTCAAGGTTGTTTCAGCACCAAAAAAAGATTCACAATCTCTTGCAATTTCACAATACTCCAAGATTTTCCCAACACAGACAACCACTTTGAAATATTACCTTCAACAGTTAAAAACTATCCTCATTTAATTTACTTTGACTAATAGCGTATCGCATTCTTTCTTTGATTATTATCCAATTAATTAATTCAACTGAATTATACACTAGGCATATTCTCTCCACATAAAACATATTTAATTGCTCAGTGAAGATACCGAGTTATATATAAAACTTGCAACAAATTTCCAAGCCAACTGTCGCCACCACCAGAAGTCTATAACAATTTAGTATGGAAACTTTAGAGATTCATTCAAAAGATTTCCTAATCAAATGGATCCATGCTTCTGATAACTCAGTGATTGATTGGCAAATCAAGCCTTTGAAGAAATCGATTAACTTTGCGTTCTATCAGAAAGCAGATGGCGATAACAAGGATCCTTCACAGAGTTCTTTTGATAGTGGGGTATCTACACCAGTAAATGAAAGTGGTGCGCCTGGTCTAAGAGATAGGGCAAGTTCAATTGCTTCAGTAAACCAGTTTTCAAAACCAAATGATGTATATAAATCTAAGTCAAGATCTTCAATATTATCATCAATCAATGAGTCAGATTTGATTCTAGTGAAAAACTATAATAAATTAGTTGCTAACGAGTTAGTTCACGGCAAATTTCAAGTTGCTAAAGGTGGAATGTTTGCATTTGTATTTGATAATTCATTTTCCAAAACAATTGCCAAATCAGTCCAGTTCTCAACTGAAATTGTTACTCAGCAACAATTCCCACAACAAAATCAACAGCAACCGCAACAACACAGTGATCAACATGTGTTTGATCAAAATCGGACTGCTCCCCAAAGTGGTGAAGTATTGCAAAGTGTCATGTTAAAGAAGAGAAGAAAGAAGTTACAGGGTTTCACAAAACGTTATTTTGTGATGAACTTCAAAAGAGGTACTTTATCATACTTCAAAGTTAGTGATACTAAGTTGAGAGGTCAAATGCCAATCAAAGAATCAATTGTTTCTGCAAATTCTTCAAACCGTGAATTTATTATAGACTCAGGTATGGAGGTTTGGCATTTGAAAACAGTCAATGAAGCAGATTTTAACGCATGGGTCAATGCCTTCAACGCTGTAAAAAGAGATGAAGTTCAAGACCCTCTACAATCAGCTGGGACTTCAATGACTCCTTCGCAATCAGAGTTGCAAATTATAACCCAAAAGTTGCATAAATTGAGAATAGAGAATCCATCACCGTTAGTCGACGAAATTCATCAAGATTTTATGAACTTCTTGGCAAGAAGCAAATTTGAAGTTCCACTTCAATCTGCTGGATCCATGGATACTCAATCTGTATTTTCATCGGATTTCCATGATGCAGAAGATCATTTTGATGATTGTGGTGTTGTTTTCTTGGATGATGAATGTAAAACTACCCAACTTGATGAGATCGATGACGTTGCTGATACATCGTCGGAAGAAGAAGAAGAAGAATATGAAGGTACAACAGGCTATGGAGCTGTATCTGATGGAGGGGCAGCTGTCACGAGAGGAACTGAAGCTGAGTTAGGTGTTGATGGAGTGGCACAAGCACAAGCACAGCAAGATATGTCTAAACAAATAGCACATGACGATGAAAGAAGCTTATATCCATTACCCCACAATCCAGTCTCCAGAAATTCAGATGTTCCAATATGTACTCATACGCCACCATCGTTGTTGAGTTTTGTACGTAAGAATGTCGGTAAAGATTTATCGACAATCGCTATGCCAGTAACCTATAATGAACCAACCACTGTATTACAAAAATTCGCCGAAATCCTTGAATATCCTGAAATTGTATTTAATGCATTAGGTTCCGATTTTAAAGATGAATCAGGTGAAAAAATATTAAGAGTTGCTGCTTTTGCATTAAGTCACCTTTCATCACAACGTGCCAAAGAAAGAAATAAACGTAAACCCTTTACGCCATTGCTAGGAGAAACATATGAATTAGTCCGTGAAGATCTTGGATTTAGATTGGTTTCCGAAAAAGTTAGTCACAGACCACCAGTTTTTGCATTTAGTGTTGATACCCAGGATTGGACTTTAAATTATGCTTTGTCACCATCTCAAAAATTCTGGGGTAAACAATCTGAAGTTACTACTAAAGGTACCGTCATTTTAACTGATAAAAAAACTGGAGAAGTGTTTACATGGACTCAGCCAACAACATTGATCAAGAATATTATTGCTGGTGAAACTTATGCTGAACCAACTGGTACTGTAACTATTAAATCTTCCAATGGCTATAGAGCCGTAGCCGAATTTGCAAAAGGTGGTATGTGGAGTGGTAGATCCGAGAGTGTTACTATAAAAGCATTTGATAAGAAAACAGAATTACCTTATAATGTATTCGGTAATTGGACTGATTCTTTTACTTTGAAAACCAAATCTACTGAAAAGACTATTTGGCAAGCTGGCGATCTATTACCTAATTATCAAAAGAAATATGGTTTTACTTCATTTGCTGGTACATTAAATAAAATAACTGATTTGGAACGTGGTCAAATACCACCGACAGATTCAAGACTAAGACCAGATTTACTTGCTTATGAAAAGGGTGATGTTGATCAAGCAGAATCATTGAAGAATAAATTAGAACAAGATCAAAGAGTTCGAAGAAAGCAGTTGGAGAGTAGTGGTGAAGAACACATTCCTAAATTTTTCAAATTTAAAGGCAATGGTCCAGTGGATGAAGGCGAATGGGAGTTTATTCAAGGTGAAAAGAGTTATTGGAAGAGAAGAAAGAGGCAAGATTGGGATGATTTACTTCAATTGTGGTAAAATAACTTGTGTTTGTATAGCTATATTCGTAGAAACTTAGATTTAAACTAGAATCAGAAATAAGGTTAAATAGTTGTACTTAGTGATATACTCTTACTTTAATGGCCACTTCTTCTCCTTCTTCGTTTATGCTCTTCATCGATATCTTTCTGTCTCTTCAACACGGTCACAATACATATGTTTACCAATTCATAATCGTTAACTGAAAAAACGCTTTCATAGTCGATATTTAGATCAGGATTATAAATATCATTAATCAATAACTCCGCATACCCTAATTCAAAATAAGCCACAGCTTCGCTCAATATTCGTTACAACTAGCACCATAATGTTCTGGTTTGGGAAATCTTGCAGATATTGAAAATTTAATCTTAAATAGACTATCCAAATAAGGGTTGGGTTTCGTTTTGTCTAATTTATCACTTACCCCATCCCAGTTATCGGTCAAAGATGGTTGATTATCGTGTAGTGTTGTATGACTGAATCCATATTTCACTTGGAATCGTTCGGAGAACCCAAGCAAATTTGATTCGTCGACCCATCTATGCTTTTCTTCCTTGTATATGTAATCATGTATGGGCAAAATCGAATGAGAAAACATTACAACCCAAAAAATAGCCTTGGGATGTTCTGGATCAGGTATGAAGTCAAAAATATAAGTGTCGTAACCAATATGCATTCTCCGTTTAACAGTACAGTAATTGTAATAATCTGAGTCTACATCAAATGATTTACCTTTGATGGGCACGTATCTTCGGAATGTCAAAAATTTAGAGGTAACTGGTGGAAGTAAGTCACAGCTTTGAATAACGGTAAACCATATCCTTGCTCTTGTAAATGCTGAACTCCGGGTAAGGTGCTACGTTTGAAAGCATTGAATTTATCGACAGCATCTTTAGACACAAATATTCTGAACCCGTCGGTCCAAAATCTATTATTTATCACAATTCTCCATCCTCGGGGTGAAGGATTTTCGAAATACACCGGTTGATTGGCCGTAAGCTCTTGTGACGGAGATGAAGCTTTGTCTGACGGTCTATCTGTATACAATGGAGGAGGGTCTTTCTTTGGCATTGATTATTTAGCTGTAGTAAATTGAAAGTGGTAGTGTTGTTTACCCTGAACAAAACTACTTATAGAGGGCTTCCTCGTGCGGCGAGAACCACAAAGACCGAAGCAGGCTTGGCTCCAGATAAGAAATCATGATCCGTCATGCGCACATCTACTTCAGGGGATGATACAGGTATATTACGAAACAAATTATATAAAAGGCACAGCAGCACCATCTCCTCTCATGTCACTACCACCAGCCCAGATTAGCTGACCATCTTTGGAATTGTTCTTTATGATTTGAGCCCTGCCAAAGGTTTCTCGGGAATAGTCCTTCAACAATTTTACAGTATGGCCCAAGTTTTTCAATGTTTCAACCACATCTTCACCAATTCCTTCTTCCAACTTGACGACCGTGATGGGTGTACGTACAGGACCATCAGCTCCTCGCCCTCTATCAGCCTTATTATCATCATTGGAATCCAATACAAATCTGGGAGAATCAATCAGTTGCTGGGGAGTCATGCCAAACACAATTAAGTTCAACACATGTTGCACATGACATACAGGCTGAGCAAATCCTCCCATATTACCAAACGCAGCATATAACGAGCCGTCACTTTTATTTGTGATCATCCCTGGAATGATTGTATGGTATGGTCTTTTACCACCTTCTATGCAATTAGAAAGTCCCGGTGATAAGTTAAAGTTGGATCCTCTATTGTGTAAGCAGAAACCAAATTCCTCAACTAATATACCGGAACCAAACCCTTGGTAAACAGAATTGATAAATGAGCAAGCTTCTCCATTCGAATCACTAACACTGAAATAAACAGTGTCAGACTTATATTTTGGATTAGGTACACCATGTGTCATAGTTTCACCATCTATGATTTTAGTTTCATCAATGTGAGCAGCTCTTTCTTTCAAATATTCAGAATGCAATAATGCTTCGACTGGAACATCCTTGAAGGTTGGGTCAGTTACGTATTCATCAGAATCATGGAAGCCAAGTTTACATGCTTCAATCAAGGTATGTAAATATTCTGCTGAGTTATGTTCCATTTTATATAAATTGATTTTGCCCTGATTATGGAGTTCTTGAATTATACCCAAAGCCAATAGTGCGACCAATCCATGTCCATTTGGTGGAATTTCCCATACATTGTGTTCTTGGAAATTGAACTTGATCGGTTCAACAATCGTGGATGTATGTGATCTGAGATCGTCCAACGATAATTTGTGATTTCTTTCACTGGTGGTCTTAATGATCGCCTCTGCAATTGGACCTTCGTAAAAGGCCTTTTTACCTTCTTTACCAATCAATTTGAGACATTTGGCAGCCGGGATATTCTTCACATATTCACCTTCATCTGGACCCCTACGACCTTCTAGGATAAAAGGATTTTCCTTCACATTTGGATTTTGCTTTTCCAATTTTTCAATAGAATTTCTCCATGAGCGACTAGACAATTCAGAGACTGGAAATCCTTCTTCAGCTAATTTGACAGCTGGTTCTAATATTTCTTCAAATGATACTTTGCCAGATCCCCATTTTTCATACGCATCAAACCATCCAGCAATAGCACCGGGAACAGTCACTGAAAAAGGAGAGTTATACGGAATTCTAGACATGGGCTTCCCTTGATTATGTTCATTCCAAACATCTTGAGGGGTAACATTCTTAGCAGCACGTCCACATCCATTCAACCCAAGGATTTCTCCACTTGTTTTTTCCAGTTTTTCTTGCAATTTATAATACAATGCAAAACAATCACCACCAATACCAGTAGATGCTGGTTCAGTTATAACCAACGCGGCAGAAACAGCAATTACAGCATCCACGCAATTACCACCTTTCTCCAAAATTGTCAAGCCTGCCGAATTGGCCAATGGCTGGGTCGATGAGACGATACCTTTATGAGAATAAACAGTAGATCTCCTTGATGAAAATTTCATAAACTCCTGAGACATCTTCTTGGTTACTGGTAAGTGAAAGTGTTGTTCAAACAAATGTTTCACTGAACTTATATAGTTGAGCCCGATGGGAATCTCGATTCGCCAGAGCGGAGAGACAATCCCCCACAAAAGTTCAGCCACGTAACACAAAGTTAAGCAGAAAATTACTCTATTCTTTGGAGTTTATACGTGAAATCCTAATTAGCTTCCTTTGGATCGGATCGAATAGCGATTTTCCTTTTAAAATAGAATTGGGCATATAATTAATCATTGCCAAGAAGGTGAGCTAAGGGACAATTAATATTAGGGTGCAAAAATGGGGGAATCACACAATCTCACCCAGTTAACGAAAACTTTCATCAAAGAAGCAGAACAACACCCATTTGGCTGCATGTTACGATACACAAATACTGTAGAAAGCACCCGCTTAGCATAATTATACAGATCAAGTTATTGTATTGTCCAAATAGCTGCTTTTTCAATACTTCCAGTTGAAAGAGCGATCAGAAAACTAAAGGAAAAAAAAGGTGGCATACTTATTGCTCCAAACCTCTTTTCATGATAGTGCATAACACGGAACATTACTATGGGTGTTCAGTCCTTATGGGATATTGTTGGTCCGTCAGCGAGACCAGTAAGGTTAGAAGCCTTATCAAGAAAGAAACTAGCTGTTGATGCATCTATCTGGATATATCAATTTCTAAAAGCTGTACGAGATAAGGAGGGAAATGCATTACCTCAATCACACATTGTGGGATTCTTCAGAAGAATATGTAAATTACTATACTTTGGAATACAGCCTGTATTTGTATTTGACGGAGGAGTACCAGTGTTGAAGAGAGAAACCATAAATGAACGAAAACATCGAAGGCAAAAGAAGAAAGAGTCTACGCGTGAAACTGCTCAGAAGTTACTTGCAATCCAATTGCAGAGGGAAGCTGAGAATGCAGTATCTCAGAGGAAACAACACAAGATTATCTCTGGTGATGAAGATTTTGATGACGACGATGTGATCTATTTTGAGGATTTACCAGCAAATGCAACAACCGAAAAGTCCCCACCACCAACTTCTATCAAATTTAGAAAGAAGGATGAGTATCACCTACCAGACTTGACAGAATTCAAGGTGAACAGAAGCGATGAAAGGATACTACCTGATGAAGAACTCATGGAGTCATATGATGATTTTGAGCATGTTGATGGAATAAATATTAATGAAATTGACCCAAAATCGAAAGAGTTCGAAAGGCTTCCGACTGCAACTCAGTACATGATATTGAATCATTTGCGATTGAAATCAAGATTAAGAATGGGGTACAGGAAAGAGCAATTGCAGGAATTATTTCCTAACAGCATGGAGTTTTCCAAGTTTCAAATTCAACAAGTACAAAGAAGGAATTTTTTCACTCAAAAACTAATGAATGTTACTGGTATGGGAGAGGAGGTAAATTTAGCTATGAGAATTGCTGGTGAAAAAGATAGAAAGTATGCGTTAGTCAAGAATGATGATGGTTGGACGTTGGCACTACAGGGAGAGTCCACGGTAGATTGTCCTATTAGTCTAGATGATGATGATGATGAAAGAAATAATATCACCAGCGAGGTAAATGAGTATGACAAGAAACAGGAAATTGATGAGAGTGACTCTGAATTTGAAGATGTTCCACTACATGAAAAAGAAGAAACAGAGGAGGAAAAAAATGCTCAAAAGGCAATAATCGAATCTATTTACAGTAAATATCAAGACCAAAAGGAAGAGGCAGGGATATCAAAAGCGAATATTGAAGGCTTCGTCGATGAAGAGGAATTAAAAAAGGCAGTTCAATCGTCCAAGAAAGACTACTTTGAATTGAAAGAGAAGGAGGATAATTACAATAATGAGTTAGACCTCGGATCATCTTTTTTATTTTCAAATAATCAACAAGAACCAAAGGTTGTAGATGAAGATCTTGGATCATCATTTTTATTCACAGATACTCGGTCGAACTCAAGGGCCAAAGGTTCATCCTCTGTATTGATGAAATACCAAAAAGAAACAAAACGTAAAAGAAATAATTCTGAATTAATCTCAATCCCAAAGAGAGAACCTAATGTTTTAGGAGGCTCATTCTTATTTAATCCGGATAACCACAGAACCGGAAAAATTGAAATTCGACGTACTTCAAAGGGCGAGCCCAAAGTCGAGAGCTTAATCTTGGATGGAAAAGACATTCACGAAGAAAGTGATAATGAAGACATACCAAAGTCAACTGAACCTAATGGAAAAGAAGATTTATCTATAAACAAAATAAACCATTCAATTATTGATTCGATAAAAGAAGGTACTCCCAAAGATAAAGAAATTGAAACAATTAAAGATGAATTTGTTGCAAACAAACCGAATGAAGCAGTTAGTGCCACTGAACTTGGCGTGGAGAATGAAGCTACTGAGCAGGTGGTGATTTACACAAAGGAGCAGGTTACAAACGACCAGCAAAAATTCCCGGAATGGTTTCAAGATGAAGTTGGTAGAACTTTGAACCCTTATAATGAGAGATTTGTATCATACAATGCATTTGAGTTCCATAATCGTATAAACAAAGAAGAAGAGGATGCCGGGTTAATTCCATGGCACGAAGCTAAGGAGTATCTAAATGAGGATAATGGTTCTGACAAGGAAAGTACAGACATTGAGGAGATCAATCTTCAAGTTGAGATTGAACCTAGAAAAAAAGACGTGCAACCACAACAACCTCAAAGAAAAGCAGCAGTGATAGATTACGACTTTGAGGAGGAAGAAGAGGATAATTTAGTTCGACAGCTACAATCAGAAGAGATGGATCATGAGAATCTTAAAACTCAAATCAAAGCATCGCATATTGTACCAATATCATCAATTGAAACAAGAATAACAGATGAACAATTATTACAAGAGAAGTTACTGAAGGCAAAGAGAGATGCAGATGAATTCACTGAAACTATGATTAATGATGTACAAGAGCTTCTTCAAAGGTTTGGTATTCCTTTCATTACTGCCCCCATGGAGGCAGAAGCTCAGTGTGCTGAGCTTCTCAAGATCGGATTGGTGGATGGAATCATAACTGACGATAGTGATTGTTTCTTATTTGGAGGTGATAAAATTTACAGGAATATGTTTAATCAAAAGCAATACGTAGAATGTTATTTGAAAGATGATATTGCTACCAAAATTGGTCTTAATCAACATAATATGATTGAACTAGCATTGCTATTGGGAAGTGATTATGCCAAAGGTATAAAAGGAATTGGCCCAGTTCTAGCTATGGAAATTCTTGCGGAATTTGGATCGTTGAAGAAGTTTAAAAAATGGTTTGATGAAAATGCAAAGACCACGAAAATAGATAGATCAAACTTAACCTCATTAAAGAAAAATTTATTAAACCGTATAAGAAATGGTAAACTCTATCTTCCAGATAACTTCCCTGATAATGTGGTTTTTGAAGCGTATACCTTACCTGAGGTTGACTTAGACAGGACTGAATTTAAATGGGGAATTCCGAACTTAGATCAAATCAGGTCATTTTTGATGTATAATGTTAATTGGTCAAAAGGAAAGGTCGATGAAGTCATGGTTCCATTGATTAGAGATATGAATAAGAAAAGAGCTGAGGGAACCCAGTCTACAATTGGTGAATTCTTTCCACAAGAATACATACAAGCTCGGAAAGAAATTAACTTGGGTAAAAGAATGAGAACAGCTGCAAATAAGTTGAACAAGAGGAAGAATGTGTAGATAGTTTATTAGTGTAATAATACGAGCGTCTTGCACGACAAAAATATCTATCTCTGACAATTGATTCAAAGGGAAAAATGTAAGCACCAAAGCTACATATTCATAGCCAACCATTTGATCTACAATGAACGATTCCCTATCAAAGATATCGTCTATGATAGAGTCAGCCAAAGAGCTTACAATAGAGGCTGCAATATCAGCATCTGCTCGATTGACAGATACACCCAGTGCATCTAGACCACAAGAAATTTCAAAATTACTAAATTCGAGAACAGATCGAGAGATATTAAATGGTATGAAGTGTGTAATCTCAATCATAACAAGAGGCGAAGAGGGATTACCTTATTTTGCTGATGTAGTGAAAAATATCACGAGTCTGAATGTCAAAATAAAGCAATTGGTTGTCATTTACTTGACTAAATACGCTGATGTTGAACCTGACACTGCATTACTTGCGATCAATTCAATACAAAAATCATTGAACGACAAGGATCCTGTAAATAGAGCCAGTGCAATTAGATCATTGGCTGGGATCAGAATAAGTTCAATAGTCCCAATATTAGTGTTGAGTATGAAGAGGACATCCACCGATCCATCACCTTTAGTGCGAGCTGCCACTGCAATATCCATAGGAAAAGCATTCAAGTTAGCAGGGAAATCAAAAAAACAATTAGTGCTATATTTAAACAAATTACTTGCTGATAGTGATGCTATAGTAGTATCGTCTGCAATCAAATCGTATTTCAAAATAAGATCAGAATTGGGCAATGAACAAAGGAAGTGGGAACCGATTCACGGAAATTTCAGAAGATTCTGTTTACTATTGTTCGATTTTGATGAATGGACCCAGTCATATGTTATAGATATTCTTACTGAGTATTCAAGAAAGTTTTTACCTAAGCCAACTTCTAACGAATTTGATAATGATCTTCAATTATTCCTTGATGCAATGAAACCGTTAGTTCAGTCAACATCTGAAAATGTTATAGTAAGTATTTCAAAATCAGTTTATCTTCTTTTCCCTACATTTGTCCTCCAAGAATTGCAGTTGGATATCATTCTTACTAGAATTGCCACATCCTTTGATGAATCAGAATTTTCATTATTTGCACTACGAACCATTGCTTTTATAACTCGAAGTGATAGTTCAATTTTCAGACCAAACTTTAAGAAATTCTATGTACTGCCCACCGATCTGACGAATATGGCGGTTTGCAAACTTAATATTTTATCGTCATTGGCAAATGAAGAGAATTTGAAATACATTTTCGAGGAAGTGAAACACCTTGCACTTTATTCCAGGGATACTACTGTGGCGGAAGAATCAATTAAAGCAATCGGTAAATGCTCCCAGATTTCATTGGAGTGGAGTCAAAAAATTTTGCAGTGGTGTTTAGCAAAGATAAAGAGATCTAACGGTGAAACTTTGAATGAGTTATTAACAGTTGTACGATATCTAATTCAACAAAAAAGTGATATAAACAATAGCCTAGAGAAGAGAGATGTATTGAAAACTACTTATCAATTGGCATTGATTTTGCAAGATGAAACAGTTGAGTTGGAAGATGAAGCTAGAGCTAGTATAATATGGATTATTGGAGAGTATACATCACTAGCAGAAAATTCTTTTAGTCCTGATGTTTTACGAAAATTACTCAAGTCATTTGCAAAGGAAGAAGAAAGCGTTCGATATCAGATATTAGTATTAGCATGCAAAATCTTTGCATTTGAAATGATCAAACTTAAAAATGAAAGTGGCGAAGAAAATCAAGCTAATGTTGATGAAAAATTGTCAAACACTATCGAATACAAAATGTTTCAACATGCTTTACAATTAGCCAAGTATGATTTTTCATATGACACGAGAGATCGTGCGAGAATGTTTAATGTATTACTAAATTCAGGCATTGATAGTGCCCAATTAGCTAGTTTATTTTTGCAAGTTCCTAAACCAGTACCATTAGTCAGCACAGAAAGCAGTGATGATGAAATCATCAAGGCAATTACCCAGTATTTCAAAGTGAGTGATTGGACTCCAGATCAAGATGAACTTCCACCGCCATCTATAAGAACAGAAGTGCAGGTTCAAATAAATAAATTAGCCAATGCTGCATTTTCATCTTCATCTTCAGGTGAAAGAACAAAATCTCCAAGTCCTATTACCGAACATTCATTTTCCTCACAGCAGTTGAACAATCCTACAGCCCGTGCGGAGTTTTCGAAGCCAAAAGCGACCTATCAACTACAAAGTTTAGATGAATTTTTTGGAAACGAAGAAAGCTCAAGTGAAGAGCTGCTGGAAGCAGAGAACGAAGACGAGGACGATGAAGAAGAAGAAGAATTAGAAATTGACAAAGAAGAGAGAGTGGATAAAGTTTCTGAAATAGGTAGGACAATTTCTCAAACTGCAGGGAGGTCACCAGTGGGAGATGAAGAGGATGAAGAGGAACTGAGCTCAGATGCAAGTAGTTTTAGATCACTATTAAAGTAAACATCCAAAGCATAATTAATCGCCAGTCGGGTCCAAGAGTACTTAAGCAGTAACCCATTAACATTTTCCCGAAGTAATTGCGGAAGAGAAGAACCAAGAGACCACGGTGGCCTGATTTTCAATGGTACACATTTACCACCCAAACAACGTTAACTTTTAGAAAAGGGGCAAGGTCGCAAAATGAATTACTAGTAGAAATAAATTCAGAAGATAGACGAAAATGATTTATACTTTTTGGTGAATACAAATAGTTTTGATATTTCTTGGTATCACCTCTACATTCTTCCATGAAAACCCCCGTACCAAACCCAGCGTTGAGTAGAATGTAATTCGATCGACGAGAATTGGCACCAATGATTCACGAATTCATACATTCTCTCTCACATTTTGAGTGACTTTGTGTACCTTGGGTTGTTTGAATTATGACATGAAGGGCATAATTAATAACAAACTACTTGTTGCACATGGAAACTCCTCTTTGTCGATTGTTCATGAGTCAAAGCATATGTACAAGCTGAAATTACGAAGTGGGCACGTTACGTCATCTTGTTACACATTGAATTGGATAAGTTTAATAGGCTAAAGGATCTTGTGATAATCGAGTCTTCAGGGACCACATAATTTGATCGATTTTGCAAGTCCAGTTCTTCCCTTATAATAGACATATTTTAACAAAGTTGAGTTCCCACATGAATAGACAGATACACACATAGATTTTCAGATCTGAATTGTTCGTACTTGACAGAAGGTCAGTAGTTATTATTCTTGCTGTGACTTTAACATATTTGTTGATACATTCTCATACCTGAATCACAAAACTATTTCTAAACTAAAAATAGAAGAATATTTTTGCCAGCTATGATTGGTTTGTTTATTGAACACATTTGCTTCGTATTTTATTTACTGAACATATCCAATTGATCAATCAACCAAATATTTAGAAAGTTGACAGATACGGTTATGGAAGCAGAATAGACGAAAGCTCATTTCCTCGTGTTCATAGGCGCAAGCGTCTTTAACCTAACTACATTCACGAGAAAGTTATTTTGATGATTAAACAATATGACAATGAGTTCCGCTAGATGCATAGGTTGTTCTTACTATTCACATTTATGATGTTTTTCATTTTCAAATTATAACATCCGATTACACGTTACATTGTTGATCAAAGCTTATTTGCATATTTAATCAGGTCCTAGACGGTTTGCTATTGATTCTAATTATCATGGGTTATTCAACAAGTTAAAAATTGTCTTGCAGAGGTTAATAATACACAAAACCAATTTGTACTTGGCATATCATTCAGACGTTTATAAAGGTGATGACATTGGTGAACTACTATAGATGTGTTCCAATGTCAATTGCGATATGATGTTGCTCTTTTACTCCGCTTTACTGGCGCTGATGAATGAAAGGCTCCATCAACAAGACAACACCATCTTGATTGTTCTCTCCGGTAATAAGCATGAATGGGTAAAGATGGGCTGCGCAATGAGTTGATATCAATAAGAGTTTTCATTTACGAATGCATTGCAAATCGCAAAGTATGTATCGTTCGGTCATAAAACAGTATCATAGAACAATGATATTGTCAATAAAGTCAAATATTCACGTATTTAACACAAATGCCTCGAAGCATGGAATGGAGTTATATGCCTTTTGTAGCAAACCTTTTTTTCAATTACCAAACTATAAATAATGAAGAGGATACCTTATGATACTGCAATTTATTCCTATCTTCATTATAGTGAATCAAGCTCCTAGTCCTGTCGCTTTAAGTATGAAGTTTGTTACATCCCAACTAGCCACGCTCGCTTTATTTATTTGCTCAACTCAAGCTACATTCTTCTTAGGGAACCTTTTTGACTATATTCCGAAGAGCGTTACTCCAAAGTGTGAGACTCCAAAAATCTATGATGCACCAAAATTTAAAGATCACAAGGAAGCCCTGAAAGACAACAACTTCAATGCCGCTTTTGTAGTTTCTGAAGCTCAAAAAAATGTTGATGGGACTTTTAATGTCGTTGGTAACTTTCAATGTGAGCAATCAACTCAGTTACAAGCGTCTTTAAGCTCCAGTATCCAGAAATTGTTCCTTACCGGTACTGGTTGCGGTGATGTTGATTTGTATGGTGAAGATCACATTGACGACATTTCCAATCCATTTTCATGGTCAGCCAAATTCCAAGTTAAGCCCGAAATAATAAGAGGTAAATGTTGTCTTCCTTCTGGCTTTAAAATTGAAGCAGATTTCAAAGAGGATTGTGCTGAATTTGAAACTATTGTAAATATTTTAGGCGGAGGGCACTTAACTTATAAACTCAATGCCATTGCCGAAACTATTGAAACTTTTGAAACTATTGATCCATTTCAATTATTTCAGGGCCAATTATCGCTTTTCAAAAGAAATGAGATTGATGATGCTGAATTTGGCACTTATGACAAGCGAAGCCTAACCTTTTTACTGAAATTACTTACATCCGTCACTGGTGGAACTTGCGACAGATTAAAACAATTTTGTTGGGATTGTGACTGTGAGACCGAATTTAGAACTTCTACATTTACCACCGATCCGGGTAGGTACAAACCAACTGAGTACACCTCAGCTAACTCAATTCCTAAAAGCTCCACTGCAGAAACTTCAACACCAGTTAGCTCAACATCAGTAGAATCATCCTCTGGAGAATCCACACCAGCCCAAATTACATCAGCTGAACAACCAGTTTCAAGTTTGACTGTCCCAAGTACCACTGTTATCACCATTACATCATGTTCTGAAGATTCTTGCTCTGAAGTTACTCAAACTACCGGCCTCACTGTTATTACTGAAGATACCACTATTTACACTACTTACTGCCCATTAACTTCAGAAGAAGTTTCATCAACAGTTAACTCAACACCAGTTAGCTCAACATCAGTAGAATCATCCTCTGGAGAATCCACCCCAGCCCAAATTACATCAGCCGAGCAACCAGTTTCAAGTTTGACTGTCCCAAGTACCACTGTTATCACCATTACATCATGTTCTGAAGATTCTTGCTCTGAAGTTACTCAAACTACCGGCCTCACTGTTATTACTGAAGATACCACTATTTACACTACTTACTGCCCATTAACTTCAGAAGAAGTTTCATCAACAAAAGTTCCACAATCTGAATCAACTGCCATTCCATCTGATATCGTTCCAGTTGTTTCTTCTATTGAAGGTCAGATTCCAAAAGAAGCTACTACCAGTAATGTCTCTGTCGCTGTTTGCGAAGGTGAAGAATGTCCATCAGTAAGTACTCCTGTTGGATTCACTACTTACACTTTCACTTCAACAGAAGAAGCTTCAATCATCACCACTTCAACTGCAGGTTGTGCTCCAACTACACTTGCAACTGGTTCGGTCGCAGTCCCTCTGAATTATACCTCTTATTCTACTGTCAATTCATACTCAGTTCCATACTACACTGCTTCAATTTCTACATTTGAAGCTGCTGGAAATGATGTTAAACTTTCTTTTGGTGCCACTTTAATCGGTATCGCTGCTTTAATGTTTTAAGCTTAAATTTATACCTTCATTTTAAGTTCCAATTCAATTTCGGTCCATGATATATTTTTCTTAATTTTGATGGTGGCTTATATATTCAATATTCATTCTCTAGAATTCTAGTTGATTCTATATCTTTTCGGTTAGGTTTACTTGTATATTTACATTTTGATAGATAAATCTTATGATACACATACGGTCCAACTTGAGGTATTTATCTCTTGTAAGTCCATTTTTGAAAACGAAAGAAATATATTACTACACTAGAGTCACTTCAACACAGAGGGTGCAAAAAATTGGTTTGCAGCAAAGCCGCAGAACTTCTAAAAAGGGCAAGTATTACACTATTTGAACCTTACAATAGCATATTCGCTGACCGAATATAGAACCTCGTTAAATATGTAATATATCAACATATACACTGCCTCATCTATAATTATTGCTCTTGAATAGGCGAGAGCCCATGACTGATTTATGAGGGTGGAAAATGGGGAATAGTCTGTTAAATGAGGATCAAGGTGTGCGTGTATTCTAGAACTCCAAATCAGAGTTTTGTCAATGTCATGTATGATTCATGTAGAATTATAAAATAATCTGTCTAATATCTAACTCTGGCACTTGGTTATTCAAAATTTTCACCCTGTAAAGATTTGGTAGTATTCAGGAATATGAACTATTGACACATCACTGCTCCCTCTTACTCCATGTAAACGATTGCTATGGTTCTAGCTGCTACATTTCATTGACTAGCTACGTACTAACTGAGGATATTATGAATAAATAAAGTTTCAAAGGTATAATTGCTATGATACTAGCAATAGGAATTATTCATAAAAACTCACGCCAACTTGCAAAATTGACGACTACTATTGGCGGAGAGGGATGTAAATTTCAAAAAATCAGAAAATCAGCACTAAGAGAATTTGAAAAGAAATACAGTTGAGTTACAAACAATAAGTGTTGTTTGGAAATTGTCCTAAACCCATGAGCAATTCATATGTGGTTCCTCTGTGTGAAAATGTGAACACGGCAAAATTGACCTATTCTAGTTTGGCTTATTGCAAATCCTAAAAAACAAAAATAAATCAATAACTACGCCGCCCTATTGACCAGGGTGTCCATGATGAATATATCGATTTAATATCGCTCTGATGAAAATTTGTTTTGAAGTTAGGAAATCAATGCACTACTCGGGTAAACTACAAGGCATCAACATACGGAGGTTTTATCTATCTTCTTGTCTGTCACATTGGAACAATAAAAGATTCATGTCATGGCTCAATCCACACTTGTTTGTACATCGTCACTATGACAGTTCAAAGTTTGTGCGATTGAGTCTCAAAATCAATAGATAATAGGCGGCTATTCAGCCTATTCAAAAACACTAGGATGCCAGCTACTGCTTTGAAATTATGAAATGTGCTGTTTTGAACTTATACGAGCATGAATCGGCAGCGTACGCTTTACATTCTTCAGCTCACGAGTTTTACGGGATTATTGGAAACAGAATAAACTGTGAGCCAGATTTCTCTTCACATCGATACTAGCTTCATTTGAAACAAGATTTTAGTTATATGAATTCTGCTTAGAGCCCTAATGATTTGCAATTGAATATTTCTTCAAGTAATGACTTTGAAGTCCGATTTAACATTTCATGCTTTCAAATTCGTTTGTTCATAATATTGGTACGGTTTGTTGTATTTTGCAGACATCTGTGATGCCTTACTAACAGGGAACTGAGGATATTAATGCAACGGCTCTTGCATTACGTCTATATTTTTGGAGCAGTATAATTTTTGATGGAATGCAAACTATCTCGTGACTTGGACCTCAGAATTGAAACTTCATATTCACGATCTTCTCGAGGGATACAGTTTTCTTTATTGTAGCTGAAACACAATTTGAAAACGGGTAAACAAATCAAGCCAATGCATAGGCAACGTCAAGATAAAAGTGTAGCTTCAACAATCAGCAAAGTCCTTGAAGTTCATAACCTTTGCGTATGTATTCCATACACTTGACATAATAAGTTGCAATTAATTGTTCTAACATCATATATGTGAAAGAGTTTTGCCAACTTAGCCGTCACAGTATCGAATAGCAAGAGAAATTGTCAATGGTCTTGCTTTCGGATAATGATAATATAGAAGCTAAACTTCATTATACCATTTCCAAGAATGATGTAGCAGAAGGTTGTTGTAGATGGAGTTACATCTTTCTCAGACGGCTAATGACTGCCTTGAATACGTCTCTAAATTTGACACTTAATCAAAGAGAGAACTTTAGTCCTATCCTCTCTAAGAGAGATTACATTGGTATATTGAATATTTACCAGCTTTTGCTTTTGCTTTTGCTGCTTCTGCTCTTGATCTTGGTTTTAAGCTAGCTATTGGCAAAAGGAGAAATGCAGTTTAAAAAATTCTGAAAGAAGCTACCTGTCTTTTTGAACTACGAAAGTGGGGATGTAGTCTGATATATTATTCATTACAAAACTTCCCTTCAAACAAGTTTTACTATGCCACTTTTTTGAGCTTTGTCAATTGGCTTGGATACACTTCGTTAATTCACTTATTTGATAAAGGATGTTAACCATGATTACTTAGCGTATAAAATTTGACTAACTGTGAGTGAGTGAGTGGGTAGTGTGTAGTTTGAGTGTTTGGATCTTCTACTCTCTATGTTGTTCAAAGTTTGCAACCAACCTATAGTTAAGAATTGTTAAAAAACCAAAAAAATGCTGTCATTCCTTTTCTTTTTTTATCAACTTACAACCAATTCATCAAACATTCAATATAATCTATCAATCTATCAATCTGTCAATTAATCATATATTCGAGCCTACCACGATTAACTACTCATGAAACTAGAAAGTTTACTCAAAGAATCAAGTTCAAGTGAATCATTATCTAGCGAGCTTATTGAATCTTTACAACCATTAGAACACACAGTGTCTCCTAAGGAAAATATTAACTCATTGTATTCAACTACACATTGGGATGATAAAGTAGAATCTACATCTTCTTCATTATCAAGTGGTGATGCTAAACACACCGAATCTGGCGATAGATCTGATGGCGGTAAAACCAAAACTGAAACAGAAATTGGTGGCAGTTATATTAGAGGACGTCCTTCAGCTTGTGTCTTTGTTGCTAGCTTACGTTCAAATATGTCTGATGATGAACTATGTGTGTCAGTAACTTCTCATTTCAAAAAATGGGGTCCATTAGCGACAGTGAAAGTATTGAGAGATACAAGTAACCGCCCTTATGCCTTTGTTCAATACACTAAAGATGAAGATTCTAAAGTAGCTATTGAAATGGGTCATAATTCTTTGCTTGATGGAAGAAACATTAGATGTGAAGCGGCTAAGGTCAATAGAACTTTATTTATCACTTCAAGATCTTTTCTCAATGAACCACTTATAAGAGATAGATTATCTAAATTTGGTGAAATTGAAGAATTGCTTTCGAGTACACCAAAAGGTGAGATCTATTCAATATCAAATGGAACTCGAGGTTACAAGAACTGGTTTTGTAAATTTGTTTATCGTGATGATGCCATTAGAGCTTATGCTAATTTAACAGAGGAAGGTATTTACAAAGTTGACTGGGCTCAAAATATTGATAAAACGAAAACCCCAAAAAATATTGAAGAAGAGCACAAGCAAGAGTTTAAGGTTAAGTTTGATAAATTCTCAATTTTTGTTGGTCAACTAAGCTACACCGTCACTGAAGATGAGCTTCAAGAAAGATTTGAAAGACATGGTGAAATTTTGGATTTGAATTTGGTTAAAAAAACAAACAATACATTTGCTTTTATTAAGTTCAAAGATGAATCAAGTGCTGCTGGTGCAGTTGAAAGAGAAAATCATTCAATGTTTTGTGGTAAAACTATGCATGTTCAATATCGTGAAACCCAAGTTGCTGTTCGACCTATAAAAAATTCATCTATTGCTTTGGCTCCACCACCTATCAATTTGAATAGAAGATCATTTACTAAAACAGGGAATGATAACGCTAAATTCAAATCCAATGGAGAATTTTCTAAACCCAAATTTAATGGTTATCCTTCAAATAGTTACAATAAAAACTATAATAAAGTTGGTAAACAATTCAAAAGCCATGGCAATTCTAAAACAAGTGATTTTCCACCAATTACCAATAAGAACAAAAGCCCCAAAGGTAAAGGTGAATTTCATACTTGGCTGGCTTCACAGTTGAATCTCAACAACGAGGTAAAATCTTCTAGTAGAGATCAACAAGTTGATTTAAAGAAAAATGTTGCTAGTGGCAGTGGAGGTAGTGGTATTGGTGGTAGTACTATTGAAAGTAGAGGTATTGCTACAGCTAATTATGTTCCACCAAATACAGGCTTTCCATTATTTTATTATGTTCCCGCTGATAATGTTAATTTTGCTAATGCTACAACTGGTTCATCCTCTACACCTTATTACAATCTTTATCCTCAATATTTTCATCATCATACCCAATTTGAAAACATTGGAGCTGGAAATGGTAACGTTGGTGAATATCCGACAGTGGGCGGTATCCCTCCTTCTTATGGAATCCCTAATTATATTTATTATCCAACGGAATCAGAAATTGCTTCAAATGAAAAGAAAACTTAGATACAAAATATATTTGCTAACTATTTGCTTGTAATTTATTAGAGTTGTAAAATTATGTATCATTAAATAATGTATAAATTAAATAAAATGTGTCAAGATGAAGTGCACATAGAAAAGAAACGAAAGTATAGGCAACCATTCTTATCAACCGACACATTACACCAAAACCAATGGGATGTTACCATGAACTAGCAGAGGCATTGGAAGTGAGAACCAATTCCAAGGCTAAAACAATTGATTTGTTTGAATTACAACAATCTTCAACAACCTCCACATCACCAAGTGATAAATACTACAATTTACCACCAATCGATCCTTTACTTAAAGGCACGAAACCATGGAAAACGGATCCCAATTATTTCAATAAGTGCCATATATCATCACTAGCTTTAATGAAAATATCAACACATGCTCAATCAGGAGGATCAATTGAAGTCATGGGGATGTTGATAGGTAAAGTAATTTCACACGCCATACTAATAATGGATGTATATAGATTACCTGTTGAAGGTACGGAAACGAGAGTCAATGCGCAGGTTGAAGCATATGAATACATGGTTCAATTTTTAGAAAGTAATCAAAAATGTGAACAACGTGATGAACATATTGTTGGATGGTATCATTCACATCCCGGATATGGATGCTGGCTTTCTGGAATAGATGTTAGTACTCAGTCTTTGAACCAAAATTTCCAGGATCCGTATTTAGCTATTGTGGTTGACCCTGTGAAGACTTTGACACAGGAAAAAGTTGAGATTGGCGCTTTTAGAACATACCCGGATGGCCACATTTCAAATGATAAAAATGATAAAAAGATTTCTAATTTGCCTAGATCTAAGAGAAAAGATTTTGGTAGTCATTCTGATAAGTATTACGCCTTGGATGTTGAAATTTTTACGACTTCTGTTGATGAAAAAATTATTGATATGTTAAAAACTGAAGATTCAATTTCGTGGATGAAAAATTTGTTGAAAAACGAGGATAACAGTGTTAAAGCAATCAAGCAAAAGGAAGTAAAATCAATGGATTTAGTTCAAAATTATGAAGTATTGGATGAAAATAGTCAAGACCTTTTTAGTATTATCAGTCTGTTGAAAAACCACAAAGTTCAAAATGTCACATTATCAAAACTTATGAGCAAAAAATTTGACCATACATTTGAAGATGTACTATATAAGAAATTGTTGAAGGGTAACAGTGGTAATGAAGTCAAGAATAGGAGAGAAGTTGACATTGAGGATGATGAAGTAATGGATGAGAGCGATTTAGAAAGAAGTGAAGGGATCTCAGACGGAGAAGAAATTGCTTCCAAAGATGATGAAGAAGAAGATAAAAGATGTGCTGCCGATTTGGCACGTTATGAATTTGAGGATAAAATGGCCTATGATAGAATGCAAGTTGATGATATTTATGACTTGCAAAGACGTATGCTGGGGCCAAGTGGTGGTGTATTTTCAGACAAAAGACAACCACCAAGAACAAATATTTCAAGATTATCTCGTGAAACTAAGTTGAAAAAGATAGCTCCAAGCGAGTCCAATGAATTGAAAGTATCAACAAACTCATTGGCCTCAAGATCAAGATCAATGTCAAAAGGTTTAAGTGGAAATGCAAATACTGTTTGTGGTTCCTCACAAAATGCTAAATTTTTATCTGAATCCCCACGCGATAGATGTCTGGACAAAAAAGAGAGTAGTATACTCTTTGGCAGAAGGTCAAGTGGTCGTGGAGGCAATGGAAGTGGGAGTGGTGGCTTATTTGACCTTGGAAGCGCAGGTGGGATGTTTTCCTCACCTCGTTTGGCAGCAGACACAAAGGAGAAGAACAACTCTTTGGTCAGATTAGCCAAAATAATAGGTCAAAAAGAAGTTTGCGACTTGATCACTTTGGAAATACAAGAAAAGCTTTTCTTATAGAACGAGGTGGGAGGTAAATAGGCTAGTTAAAGAAAATGTATTTAAAGAATACAGTGCATTGAAGCTGTTTCATGTTTGTGTTGGCTAATTCTAGTGATAAGTATGGACTTCATCGCGTCTCTCCTTTTTTCTTACAAATGACACTAAAATTTTTATTGCCCTCTTTTCTTGCAGTAAAAGTCTTCTGGCTGTCAATCAATTATTCAACTCATCAGCAATCATTGGACGGTGGATCTATTCGCACTATACTCATTTCAATCGAACAGTGGTTTTGCTCACCAATCATAGATCAAAATAGTTGGCTTTTCTATCATTGAAACGCACCATCCGTTTATTCAGCACAAACATTTTTTTAAAAGAAAAAGAACTATCAAGAAGAACTATCAAAAAGAAATAAAATTTTAAAGTTTGCAATAATTATTCAGATCATATCAAGCTCTATTATTTAGATGTATCAGTCATCTTCAAAAACCAATCCCATACTAGATAGATATCTCTCAACTCCATTAAATTTCGTTTCTGCCAAAAATCCGGAAAATATATCCACGATTGATCATTTGCCTACTTCGTATATCATTTTATCTAAAAATATGAAATCCGGACAGAATGCACCATCGTCCTATACTAGGCCCAAGCCTGGGTCTGAAGTTGCTCCAGCTTCTCCTAAGCCACAATCTTTAGCTGAAGTTGTGGCAGGATATAGAGGAAATAAATTCTTGGGTCCCAAAGAGAGGAAAAGAAAGAGAAAGTTAGAAGAGGTAATGAAGAAAGAAGAAACAGAGGAGGTGGAGGAGGCTGAAGAGGAAGAGGTTGAAGGCGAGGTGGCCGATGAGTTTCAACCAGCACCAAAAAAGAGCAAAAGTATGTGGGATTCATTCAAATCTATATTTGGTGGAACTCCAACACCACCGCAGACAGATGAAGATTTAGGTGAGGAATTCATCGAAGTTGAAGATGCTCAAATACACGAGGAACTGGGTGGAAGTAGTCCGGGTCAAGTGTTGGAAGAAAATTCTCCTTTTACTGGATTTAGCGAAGCTGAAAAAAGTGAAGACAACAAGGAAGAAGAAGCAGAAGAAGAAGAAGCAGAAGAAGAAGAAGCGGAAGAAGAAGAAGAAGAAGAAGGAGTACAAGAAGGCGATGATAATGAAGACGAAGAAGATGCTGACTTTGTTGAACAATCAGATGAAGAAAGTTCTTCAGTCGACTCAAATGAGGTTGAAGATGAAGGTGAGGACGAAGATGCGGATATAGATAGATTAAAGCATGACTTAAAAGTTGACCAGCTAGCCAACGAAGGAGATGAAAACGAAATAGAAGAAGCAGACGAAGTAGAAGAGGAAGAAGGAGAGAAAGGAGAGGAAACAACACCCAAAGAAAATTCAAGCACACCTCCTACGTCACCGGATGAAGATGATTCAAAAAAATTTGCCTTTCATGAACTTAATGAAAATGCTCATGATCGTGGATCAAATGGATCTACTAGAATATACAAGAATTGGCGAGAATTATCAAATCATAAACCGCCTGTTGGCTTATTAAACCACGGAGTTACATGCTATATGAATTCAGCCATACAATCACTAATCCATATTCCTGCATTACAACATTACTTAAACAACATCAACAACAATAAAGTGTCTTACTTAAAATCAAGATCAGTGAGTCACGTATTATCTGAATTATCTAAAAAGATGTGGAATACTGAAAAGAAGACATATGTAAACCCAAAGAAGATTATTCAAAGGTTGGATGAAATCAATTGTATGATGAGTGAATGGCAGCAAGAAGATTCTCATGAATATTATATGTCATTGATGTCAAGATTACAAGAAGATTCGACACCTAAAGGAAAAAAACTAAACGAACTGATAATTTATGATATATTTGGAGGATTACTAAATCAATGTATTACTTGTACAAAATGTAATAACATATCGTCTACCAAACAGGAATTTTACGACTTATCACTTGGATTAAACAAGAAGAAATTTAAAAATAGTAGTAAATTTTCAATTGAAAAATCATTACACGAATTTTTCAGCAATGAGCTAATCAAAAAGACAGAAGATGATAAATCTGGCTATTATTGTGAAAAATGTAAAGCTCATACACATGCAAATAAAATATCGTCCATAATACGCGCACCAGAAACACTAACAATCCATCTAAAGCGTTTTAAATTCAACGGAAACTCATCATCTAAAGTTAAACAATCTATTAATTATTCAAAATATCTTGATTTACTGAAATATATGGATGCTCAACAACTGACAATGTATAAACTAATATCAGTTATCGTACATGAAGGTAGATCCATACTGAGCGGTCATTATGTTTCACACTGTTTACAACCAGATGGCCACACTTGGTGTACATATGATGATGAGTACATTAATCGAATCGATGAAAAAATCGCAGTGAATGATCCTCTGGCCTATGTATTGATATACACTAAACTTACCCCTAAGGATACATAGCCAATGTATAGCATAGATAAGACTCGGCAGTAGCAATTAAAACTTTCAGAGTAAGCGAACATGATCTTGATTCAGCGGATCTTTCAACATAACCATTATATATTGTACAAAAGGCTTATAATCTTGGTCGAAACTATGGTGTCTAGACTAGGTAGCGATATATTTTTTGCGTCTGCGCCTGCACATTGGTGGTTTGCAATTTAACTATCAACTATTTACGAGGGCAAATGCTACTTCGACTCTTAAATAGAACTCACATTCAAATAGATAAACCTATATACTAAACATAAACCATAGAGAATCAGCGATAATCACTTCCCAAACCTACAAAAAAAACCTAGATAAAACCAAAAAAGAAGAAAAACAAAGACAAGACGAATATAGAGAAAACCAGAGTGAAAACCAGAATGAAAACCAGAGAATAAATACCGGGAGCTTCTATAAGAAACTGAAAAGTATGCAACACCAAAATTCTAATAAACCAAAAATATTAATGTAATAGGAAGCTATTACCCCAGGGGAAACAAAACATAGCAAATGTTAAAATGAAGATAAAATTAACGCAATCCAACAGCTAAGGGATGTTTTTTTTCTTATGCATCCACAAATACATCATCCTCATTATCATCATCAATTAGTCTTGAAGAGCCACCATCTTCATCTTCGTTTTCTTCTCTAGTGTGATAAGGTAATCTCAATCTATTCAATAGCATACCTTCGATCAAAGGTTTTCTCCTGTGATTGTCAATAAACTTTAATTTTTCTTTAGCTAGGATGTTTGAAGGAAGATCATAACTGGTTTCATCCAACTCGAAATCCAGCTGGGAAGAAATTGAAGAAGTTGACGAGTATCTTCTTCTTATTTTGTTCTGCTCTGCTCTCTCCATCAATAGTTGCGTTGTTGTCAAATTGTCATTGAAGGTAATGAAACTCTTCTCAATTACAAACTTACCTTCTTTATAAGTCTCAGAATATGAATAGCTCTTCTTATAAAACCACCCAAGTGGGCTTTTGCACTGATGGCATGTGATCTTGTTGATCTTGTAAACACCGGTCTTCATCAGGGTTTCTTCTGATATAGGATTGAATTCAATGTTGATCAAGTTGTCAACTAGATAAGCAGCACCACTTGCACCGTTGAAGTTATCGGACAATACCAAGTCCGATAAACACAAATGGGAGGAGCAGCCTTTGCATGTTATGATCTTGATATTGGGAGAGTCATACTTGGAATTCTCAAAGTAGTTTGTACATCTTAAACCCATTTTGATAACAAAATAAAGGTAAGGACGGAAGGAGGGGAAGGAAACTGACAGGTAGACAATATAAGTGTTATATATATATTAATATGAGTTCCTCAGCCGTTGTTAGTAGTTGTTCAAAGATGACAAGGAGGAAGTTGCAATGGAGCTGGATAGATAAGGAGGAACCAAGTTACCAAACACCGAGTTGTAAATAGCTAATTTAAATTGTGGAATAGTATGGAATTTATAATACCAAGTACTACGATATAGTGAAAGGAGGAAGCAGGGAAAAAGTGAGTAACTTTACAAAGCACCAGGTCTACAGTGTACAAGCGCACAATTATAATAATTGGCTAAGGAGAAAAGCTTGGTGGGTCTGTAACATCTGTTTCAGTTTGCATGTAGCATTTAAGGATGATTTAGCTTGTGTGATTGTCTGTCTGTCTGGTGGTTCTGTTGAATGTAAATCTATGTGGAGTATTCTTGTGAGTGATTTTATTTCAATTGCAATAACGTTTCACGTCTTTTCTTAATATGCTGATCGTACGAGATAACCGCTTCTGTTGCTCATCCACCGACCGTGCTTGCACTGGCAGTTTGATTCCAACAAAGGGATAAGAGGTGGAAGGGGCCGAAGAAGTAGACGAGAACAGTGCCATAAACTATGCATACGAATCTGGTGCTGGTGTAGGACAGTACTTAGTATTATGGTATTAGTATCAGGAGTTTGTTGCAAGAAAAATAATGACTGCTCTTTGTCAGCATAGATTTAAATCTCTCAATCAGTCGTTTACGCCACCACCACCTACACCACCACCGAAGCTGCCACAAACAGGGTAATGTGTTTAGTGAATTAGTGCTGTCTCATTGCATCCAGTTATCGGCTGTGTGGGTTTAGGTAGATAATAAAATGGCCCACTTGTTGAGAGACTAACACCCATCTGAGATTGGCAACCCAAAAAGTCAAGACACTGTTCATCGGATTTCAGTATTTGCTATCCACTGCACAGATATGCCCATCTATTTGGATTGTAACACAACATGACTACCTTCAAGTTGCCTCCACAATTCATCAACTCTGCTTTTCTTTTTAGACTCACTTTCTTTTTCTTCGTTACTTCCTTAGAGTTTCCCGATTGACTGACATTGTTCGCCTCATAGGCTGAATTTTAAAGTCAAAGCAGACAACGCACCTTGAGATGCACTGTATCATATTGAAACGAACAACTTTGGTTTCGCTGCTAGAGAGAGAAGACTTTGAGGTGATGGTAGTTTGTTCGACCAGTCCAATCCCGGTTTTCAACACCGTGTACAAGTCAAAGATGTCATTCACAATCTTGCATCTGGCATAGACAGGTACTTTTGATCACTCTATTGTTAGAACTGTAGAAAAGACAGCACTTTGATCCGTCTTTTTTAAACATGCATGGTATGTTAAATATATGATCATTACTCCAAGCATCCAGGTAACTTGGTCTCTGTCGTAGCAAGAACAATTTTTACAGTAAATATGCCATCTTAAATAGTTTGACTTGTTGCAACAGGGATGTGTGTCGTACAGAGGGCCTTCTGTATCACACACTACCTTTATCAAGGTCTATATATACACAGAATCCGGTTTGTCATAGTTTAGGTTAGGCCGTACGTAAAATGAATCAACGTTTGTTCTAATGCAGTTGTTTATTTACAGAATATATCAATATATACAATGATTACCATTTATACCATGGTCTGACTTTGAGATTCAAAGGCTCATTATTCAAATACATCTTTGGCTTTGATTTCAATTCCTTCTGTTCCTTCTCCCAAGCTTCCCTCATTTTAGTTTGCTCGGTTTTAATTACACATTTGATATGTATATATGTATGCCTTATAACACCGTGTCTACCTCTACCCTTTATATCTAATCTCTTTTGCCAATTTCCGTCACTACCGGTCCATAATCTTTGAATGTATAATTTATCTTCGTTGTATCCCAAGTCCTTGGCTTGCTCAAGACCTCTCTTTAATAGTTTTTCTAATTCAGTTGACATTTTTTTAGGATTGAAATGTAACTGAGCAATCGCTGTTTTGACATTGAATCCACGAACAAATCTGTTTACTTGTGTTGCTTTTTTCATTGATGACTTGATTCTGTAGGATTCAACCAATATCGAGGGTTCCAATGCTTCGATTTCGGATGGAGTCAAAGTAAATTTCACTTTCTTTCCTTCGTGGTCTAATACTTGTCCATTTTTGAAAAAACCATGTTGTACAACTACTTTATTGAATAATGTTAATTTTAAGGGATGAATATAATCTTCGACTTTGATTTGTTTCTTTTGTGCTCTTTCGGTATGGTAATTAATCAACGCTTCATCATTTGCAGGTGTTATTGAATCTCTATCTATTTCCCCATCTTCATTCTTTTTAATTGGCTCAATTTTTATCTGTTGTTGCTCTTGTGTGGAAGTAACTTTTCCAAAAAGCGATTGTTTTGGTACTGTTGACGAAACGTATCTAACGGGTGTAAAACCAGAACTAAGATGTCTAGTTAGTATTGAAAACCTTTTCATAGTTGACCGTGAAATTAAGTGAAAATTATGTTGAAAAAAATTTTATTCTCAAATATTCAAAGAGCTTGAACATACACACGACCCAAGTTGACACTAGCTTGACTACAACTAGATTACAATTATACAATGTACCAGATATAATTCAGGGGTCCTTTTCATGAAACAACAAAGCAATGATGTACCTAATAAATACGTATATTTCTTACAATGTTATCCTTTAAACGTTTTTCATATCTAATGCAATTAAACAAGATACCACCTGGTCTACTTCATACTTCACCTCATATGTTCAAACATTCTCACTCTAATGTAAAAGCCAGATCTTTAATCATCGTATCCCGTTAAATTCTTGTCTCTCGGTCTATTGGGTAATGGATAAACATAAGGAATTGGTTCGTGATCTGGATATAAGTATTTTCTTCTATATGGAGTTAATAATAACAATGCTGGGGCCATTAAGCCTATTGAAACAGCGGTAAATAATGCTGGATTTACATGCGCATGATAACGAATCCACTAGACAAAGTTAGTATTCCATCGATTTGAATGATTTTGGGGTAAAGCTGGCTAAATTCTTTGGGAACAGTACATCATGAATTGTTCGACGAACGCTCTTAACAATTATAATGAACACAACTGATGTCGTCTTTCTAAACATTAATTATTAAACTGCAGTCTCTGAGTGCTTTAGCAATCAAATGACTTCCATATGGTTGATTTTCTCGTCTTCGTCGTTGTCTCCATGGTCTATATTCCTGCTCCAAATTTCCAAATTTTACGCAAATTCTTTTCACTTAAACATACTCTCAATGGTTGCTTAAAATATATTGGTTTTTCACCCCAGACTTTGTCAGACATTGTGTAATTGCGTGGTGTTAGATTTATATGTATTGGTAGGACGATGATGATTATGTTTTTTTGGTAATGAAATTTTTGATGAGTGTAATTGGTTAACTCACAATAAAGTCCTGCATCTAAGACAACTAATTATCAAACTATCAAACTATAGACACCATACGAAGATTCACAGATATACAAACATGCTACCTATGTAGGTGGTAGAAAGAACACACAGACACCTACGACTTTCTCTTTCTTCCAGCTTGTTTCTTTTTCCCTTTCGTAGAAGTTGAAACACTGGTTGTATCAGCGACTTCAGCTTCAACATCTTCACCACCATTTGTAGCAACAATTTCTTCTTCCTCCTTGGCTTGTCTTTCCGCTGCCAAAGCGGCTTCTTCAGCTTCTTTCTTATAGAATTCCTCTTTCAACCTGCTATCATACCATTGAGCGTAGTACAAACCACTTTGTAAAACCAAAACACCAACTAATACAAAAACTATCATAACTTGAGAAGCTGCCATAACGTTGATTCCAGTCTTGAAATCAACCTCACCCCATTCACCAGTGACACATGAGTTGATTCCAGTTCTCAAATTAGTTAGATAAATAATAATAGCAACCATAAATAAACCCAATGACCCATATTCGAAATACTTTGCATCTTCATCTGGCTTGTACAACTTGATGAAATGTCCAATTAATCCAATTAATCCAACAAAGTGTAATGCGTAATGAACAAGCATTGGGGAGTTTGCCCATTGTTGATAATGAGCTAATGATTTTGCAAAGCCATTTGGGTCATCATGACTCCATAATGTATTAATATCATATGGCAAGTTTCCGTATACAATACCAAGACCAAAACATGTTGTTCCAACAATCATGCTAGTTCCAAATGGAACTATATCTCTATATGCCATCATCGTGAAGTATTGGTTTAAAAAGAGATTGGTGAATTCTCCGAGAATTTTCAATTTAACGCTCATTTTTTTTCAACCATACAGAGCCGCGTTGTTCAAGTTGGCAGACTTTGGAGATGGTAACATTTCTGGTCTGGGCCCTGGATAATCGAAAAGTGTCTTAGCATGGTTTACAATTATCCTACTTGAGCCGAGTTATTGTCCTAGCCTGGCGGCACTAACAAAATCATACCTGTATGAGTGGTTTGTTTAGGGAGTAGGTTTGAATGCAAAAAGATCTCTGTTACACAATCTCTCGGATGTTGAAAACGGGGTCGTCAAATCTATAGGTTTATACACACATGTCTACATCATTTCGAACCTGCCCGATCACCTATAATGCTTTAGGTTAAGTCAGTAATGGTGTCATAATGAATGTTTATATTCCTACCCTGTGAGCAAAAAAACCACCTGATAATTGGGTCGAGCTCTTTTCCCCACACCATCATCATGTCAATAGTCATAGTTGGAGCAGGCATTCTTGGTCTTTCAACAGCGCTAGCCATATCTGAAAACTTTCCCAATGAAGTAACAATCATTGGCGAGTACGGGCCCCATGATTCCACAATGAATGCGACCTTGTCTAACTCACCTGAGTACACCTCACCATGGGCTGGAGCTCATTTTCGGCCGTTTCCAAGCAAGAACGAACAAGAAGTTTTTGAGATGGAATTGACCAGATTGACCCTTGAAAAGTTTAATAGCTTGAGCATGATTCCAGAAAGTTCAATTCGATTTGTCAAAGGTATTGAATATTTAGAGAATCCGGATGAAAGGTACAAGGATGTAGGATACGGATATGCGGAGGGTATTCAAAATTTTGAAAAGTTGGACAAGGATGGTTTTCTTGGTTACAGGTATGATACATGGATTGTCAATGCCCCAATGTATTTACAATTTCTTTACGGAAAATTACTTGTTGAATACAATGTGAAGTTCATCCGGGCCAAACTTTATTCATTGAAACAAGTGAACCTGTTTGTTTCAGGAAATCCAGTGATTGTGAATTGTACAGGGATGGGATTACAATACAACGGTGGACATGATGCAACATCTTTTCCAATTCGTGGTCAGACATTGCTTATCAATCCGCCTAATGATTTCCCATTAAACAATACAACCACGTATCAATTGAAAGACGGGAGCTGGATATTTACAATTCCTCGTCCTTTAAATGGTGGAGTTATCTTGGGTGGAACCAAGCAGGTTGGTGATTCATTCACTGGTGTAAGAAAAGAAGATACAAAGAATTTGATTCAATTGGGAAAGAAGTATTTTCCAGAGTTATTGAAGAAAAAGAATGGAAAGGCATATTTCGATATCATGAGAGTAAATGTGGGATTAAGACCCGCTAGAAAAAATGGATTGAATATTAGCATTGAAAGAAATGGTAATATTGTGATTCATAACTATGGAGCTGGTGGAATGGGATATGAATTGTCTTATGGATCCGGTATTAAAGTTTGTGAAAAGCTAATGCAAATCTTCAATACTTCTAAACTTTAGTAAAAAAGTCATAATTACCTTGAATCCATCTGTTAACCATATCCAAAGCAATTTCGGGTTGATCCATATGTACCATATGTCCACTTTCAAATACTCTTAAATAGGTAAATTTGCCATATTTTTCAACTACATTGGCTAATATGCCCCTTTTCCGTCAACCAGAGGTTAAATTCGCTCAGCTCCAATTGTTCATGATAGGTGAGTTTAATTTATCAACCCAAGCAAGATTACCTAGCCAATCACAAACTAAATCCTTATCAACCGCGTAAATCAATACCGAAATATCATTGTCTAATAAATCGGCAATATATTGATAATCCTCTTAATACATCAGTGACAAAGTGTCTTCCAACAGCACATCGTGTAATTCCTTTCGACACCAAATGCCTTTTATACGTAGCCCAAATTGAAGTATTCATTAAGGTACCCAAGCTGTTCATAATAAAATGTATTTTTGCCACATTTGATTCTTGAATCATATGGATTTAAATCGCCTCTGTCTGGCACATTTGGAATTGCAAGTACTGAAATTAAGCAAGAAAATGCGTTAGGGTATTCATAACAGAGTTCACCACATGGAACAAAAGCTTCATATTCAGCTTGATATGACGAGCATTCTTCATCGGTGTATATTTTGCCAATCCCTCCGGTGCCACTGCCCATATTTGCAGCTTGACCAATTTGAGTAACTGGATCTGATAATCCATTTCCTGTCAAGATCAAAGAGAGCCTGACATCATTGCCAACCAACTCTGCTGGAAATTTAAGAATGTTCTGATCAGCATAAGATTCCCCGAGGAGATGCAAATCTAATTTCGAATATTGTGGAAATTTCTTCAAAAACAATTTCACAAATTCGACAAAGTCCACGGACGCTTGGTCTGTAGTAATTGAGGCATTTGAATTCCATACATACTGATTGAATTCAGGTTGTAACATAGCATTAGTTTTAGATGCCAATTCTATGACTATCCAGTCATGTCAGAGTATCCCGGACCACCGTTTAACTAAATTATTAAATGATCAGAAGAGGGATCATTTCTGCTTTCGAAAAACCAAAAGAAATAATCCTTATCCTTCTAATTAACATTGAAGTACCCGGTAAATTGTTTCACCAGATCAAATCTTGAATTTTTGGTGTAGATTATGAAGCCTTAATGCTGTAACTTTTTTTCTTGGCCGGAGCAAAATTTAACTTCATCTTCAAGACTGGCCCTCATGAATTCTGATCCGTATTTATCTTCAAAGTCTTGCCATTGACATTGTAATCTTTTAATAAGTGTTGAGGTGGAACGAGGCCAGGTAATTGACTTATGAGTGCTTCCCAAAGAGTAGATTTTTGAAAGGGAGTTTGTTTTTGGTAAGGAACTTGAATTGCGAAAGCAATTGACAAGACAGTTAATGCAATGGCAAGCTTCATTGCTTGAGATGTGGAAACTGACAAGGACAGGATAAATCCATTACTATATATCTAGGGCAAATTTCTTCTCCACACAAAACCCTCGTTTGCGTGAGACTTCAATTATTATATCCACGAAGATTGACCTTCTGTCTAAAACGTGAGGACCTATAGACTGATAGCCTCATGAATCCGAATGGATAAACCTTAATCCAGTGATTGTTACTTTCAGAGGAAGTCGCGAAGGAGTGATAATTAGGATAAAGATGTATGAACTGATAAGAATATCTACGTGGGTGCAAATTATTGATGGTCTGTACAATTTAAGAAACATTAAGTGTCAGTTATCTTTTCATGTATATATTTATGTAGAGGAACCGTGGTCCCCGATTATCCATCTGCTTATCAGGTAGCCAAATGGTACCATATATTCAACATCAATCGCCCTCACGAAGTTCAATTTATGATATTAAACCTGTTATGTTTTCCCATTCACAATGTAATCCTCTTATATGCATTCCAAACTCTTTGTAACTTAAATGTTCAAGCACTTCCAGTAATCCCGTGGAGACATCTTTATCACCAGAAATAAGCACTGGAATGTTTATATCTAGAAGTAGTTTTAGGTTCTGTTGGGACGGTCTCATGTTAATTCCGTATATTTCAAATAGGAATTGCGACGTTAGCGTTACACATCTTGAACTCAATACCAGGTTCGATTCAATTGCTACTTTTATGTCGGCGAGGTCTAGCTATTGTCAATTGGTTGCAACTCGATTTAACAATCTGACTTGTTTTCAGTACATGATTTACGAATAAAATAATAATTAAGATCCAATTTATTAAACGGTTTTGTCTTTTCTTGACATAATTAGTAACATAATCTTATTGCAATCACGCATGATATAGACTCGTCTTTATAACATAGTGCATCAGATCTCCTGATTTTCTGTTCAGTAGAAACCATTTGCGAACAATCTAATTCATTCAAAAGATGTGGATATCCGCCTTCTTCGCAGAGTATTGGCCTACAACTTCTTATAAGAATCAATAGATCAATTATCCCACTTCACATAAGCACTAATCTGATATTGAAACTCCCTTCTTTTTGGAGTATTTTGTGAGTCAAATTAAGAATATAAGCCCAAAATACGATTTATAAGGTACTCAAATTCCCTCTATGGCCAAACATTTTAAAGAACAGTTTCATAAATATGTATATCAACTTCACTACAAGATCTGTGCTCAAGTTCCACCATCCGAGATTCTGCTACACGTAGGTTGATTCAAAATATAAAGGAAGCAGTGAAGTTCCAGTTATATGGATAATACATGGGCTGTTAAGTATAATTGATTTAGTTTGGTCCTAGTTCAAAACAAAATACAGTCCATAGACTACGTCCCCGATCGCCTGTCAACCATAGTGTAACGGAATCAGACTTTGGAGTGCTACGACTTTCAAAGAACAAAGAGAAGTAATGCAGACGGAGGCCCTTCAAATACCTGTAAACTAATCCACGCTGTCTTAGCCAAAGAAGCGTCGATCTTGATTTTAGAGAATACTATGGAAATTGTGATCAAGACATTAAATGATCAAGATGGAAAGGCATTTGGGCTGATACCAAGGTGCCATGTAATAAGAGAAGTCCAATTAGTGGCACGGGGAGTCAAGTTGAAACTAGAGGTGCCGGTATGTGTTATCGATTGGTTCTAGTTATTAGCTCAACAAGCAACAATCACTAAGTGGATTGTTCTTGCACAAGCATAACACATGTTAGATGCCACTAAGAATTGGTTCAAGGTTCGCTGATTGATCAAAATTAAGGAGCAGCTCAGTTGCATAGTCAATATAAGGACATGTATTATGACCAAAGTCTTAGTTGGTTTGAAAATCATGAGGAAGAAAAAAGATAACAATTCTGATATAATATGTCTCCGTGCAATCCATTATCATTTCACGAAGAACTGCCTTTGTTACATCCATTCAAAGTTTCCCCGTAGCCCATTTCATCAAACAGTCGATTCATTAATCAGTCAATTGACTAATCAACACCACCATATATTACATCCGAGAGGTATTTAATTCAGTCACACCAGTCGTGTTGTTCATCCGCACAGTATTTTATCAGTACATGACCCATACCTGACAATGACATCAATTGAGACTCATATTGTAATCAATTCCAGTCCTGAGAAAGTTCGTAAATTTTTTTTGAATTATCAAAATCATCCAAGTTGGAACCCATTTTTCATTAGTTTCCAGAAATATACTAACAAGCTGGAGCCCTTCATACAAGAAGGAGACGAGTTACAAATCGATTTGAAATTGAAAGGTACAGAGCACACAAGCACAATCTATCCGAAAGTGCTTGTTAGCAATGATCAAGAGCTTCAATGGAAAAGTGTATTAGTGTACGCCTGTTTGTTTTATAGCATTCACACTTTTACATATAAATCAATCGATGGAAATAAAACATTGTTCAGCCAACAAGAACAATTTGGTGGAATTTTGGTGTATATATTGAAATGGTTAGGAGTTTTCACTAAAACTCAAGAGTCATTTATCGCAATGAATGAAGCTTTGAAGGACAAAATAGAGCTAACTGAATAGCTGACCAGACAATGCACCGTTGAGAAGAATCTCTTCACTCAAGGGATATTGGGTGTGGTTAGTTATATGCTATAGGGTTCTCATGTAACATATGAATTTAACACATCCACACTTCAATACTCCAGCATCTTTGTAACATAAAATACAAAAAATGCTTAGCACGTGGTATCCTGATTATGTGCAGTCACTCAGTTAAGCCCACCCAAGTATAATTCAACAGTGCAATTTTGTTATACGATTGGACTGTTTATAATATTTGGGTTGGTCCAAGTTGTATCACTTGCTTGTCGTTGTTACATTCACATTGATCAACAACTTTTGAACTCACCTTATTTCTTCCCCAATTAATCTGCACCATTGACTTCTTTCTTTCTGTCTCCTTGTGTTTGCTTCGGATTGCTTAATAGTTTAATTGTTCTCCTCCAAATTGATAGATTTATATTTGACAGGCATCCTCTTATCAAATATTTTTTGTGTGCTCACTATTAATCCACTTTTCAGTACCCCTTGCCCATCATTTGAATAGGAACCTCGTCGCCAATCCATCCTAGTATGAAGTTCGGTGAACATTTGAGAAAGGCTCTTATCAAAAACTATTCATTCTACTATATTTCCTACGATGATTTGAAACATCAATTGAAGAAAGGTTTGAAAGATAACGACTATGTTTGGAACGATAATTTAGAGGAAGATTTTCTCAATGAGTTAGAAGCCGCATTAGACAAAGTGTACTCCTTCACTAAGGTTAAAAATACTGAAGTTCATCGTAGAATCAAGGATAGTGAAGCCTATGTCTATGAGGTTGTGAACACCTTGCATCGTTATCAAAACAATGACCCGTCGGTCACTTCGCCTCCCCAAGAACAAGATTTTGAAGATTTAGAGGAGGAGCTTTCTGATATTATTGCAGACGTTCACGATTTAGCCAAATTTACCAGATTAAACTACACTGGTTTTCAAAAAATCATTAAAAAGCATGATAAAACAACAAAATACCATTTAAAGCCTGTTTTTCAAGCAAGATTAAATTCTAAGGCTTTTTACAAAGATAACTATGATAACTTAATTGTTAAACTATCTAAATTGTACGATTTAGTTAGAACCAGAGGAAATCCTGTTAAAGGTGATTCATCAGCCGGTGGTTCACAACAAAACTTTGTTAGACAAACTACAAAATATTGGGTTCATCCCGATAATATTACTGAATTGAAGTTAATAATTTTGAAACATTTGCCTGTTCTTGTTTTCAATGCTGATAAAGAATTTGAAGCCGAGGACAGTGCAATTACCTCGATCTATTTTGATAATAAAGATATGGATCTTTATTATGGTAGATTAAGAAAAGATGAAGGTGCAGAAGCAATTAGATTGAGATGGTATGGTGGTATGAAGTCTGATCAAATTTTCGTTGAAAGAAAGACTCATAGAGAGGATTGGACAGGTGAAAAGTCTGTTAAAGCAAGATTTGCTTTGAAGGAAAAGAAAGTTAATTCATTCCTATCAGGTGAATTAACTGCTCCACAAGTTTTTGAAAAAATGAGAAAAGATGGTAAAAAATCTCCTCAAGAAATTGATAATTTGGAAAGATTAGCCAAAGAAGTTCAATATAGAGTTTTAAAAGAGAAATATAGACCAGTTATGAGATCTTTTTACAATAGAACTGCGTTCCAATTACCTGGTGATGCAAGGGTTAGAATTTCTTTGGATACTGAATTAACTATGGTTAGAGAAGATGATTTTGATGGTTACGACCGTACTCAAGGAAATTGGAGAAGAATGGATATTGGTGTTGATTATCCATTTCCTCAATTACCAGAAAAAGATGTTTGTAGATTCCCTTATGCTGTTTTGGAAGTTAAATTACAAACACAATTGGGCCAAGAACCTCCTGCGTGGGTTAGAGATTTAGTTACTTCTCATTTAGTGGAAGCTGTACCAAAGTTTTCGAAATTTATTCATGGTGGTGCAATTTTATTAACTGATTATACTGACTTATTACCATTTTGGTACGCCCAAATGTCAGTTGATATCAGAAAACCTAAAATTCAGCAAGAATATGGTATTCAACGTCATCCACAACATAGAATTAGATCATCAAGCACTTCAGGTAATGATTTGGATGAAGAAGAATTGACAGGATCATCATATACTGGTGTACATTTTTCAAACGATATTAATCCATTGGAAGAAGACTCAGATGAAAATACGCCATTGTTATTACCAAATACTTACACAAATCGTCACACTAATTCTTCAGTCCGTAATTTCTTCAACCATTTATATGGACAATTTTTACACTATTTCAATGATGACCGTACATTTACAGTTAAACCAGGTACTAATTGGGATTTGAATGCTACATTTAAGGACAAATTACCTAAAGGTAAAGCTATATGTGTGCCCATTAGAATCGAACCAAAGGTGTATTTTGCAAATGAAAGAACATTTTTAAGTTGGCTAAGTATTGGTATGATATTAGGTTTTACTGCAATGGCCTTATTGAACTATGGTACAAACAGTGCATTAACTGCAAGTATTGGTTTCTTCGCAACAGCTTTACTTACATTGTGTTATGCTACTTACAGATATATTTGGAGAGTTTTGATGATCAGAGAAAAGAAAGCTGTTCAATATGCCGATACGCATGGCCCTAATATGATTTGTGGACTTTTGTTTATGGCCACTTTTACAACATTCCTTTTCAAATATATGGAACATTAGATTGATCGCAAAGTTCGGATCTTTCCAAATTTGGGCATTCTCCAGATTGTGCTTCCCTTGAAGACTTTATAGTTACATTTTGTTTTCTTAGTTTTTAATCATCATAATAATATATAGAAATATGATCCAAAACCACTTTCATTTGTGTTGCTAACCAAGAAATCAGCGTCTATCTTTTGGATATACCTGAATGAATCGAAATGGAAGTATTTCCCGACTCGGGATTGGAGGTGATCGGATCAGAGATTCAGTCGGGAAAAAACCGATCCTAGTACGAGACTAGATGAAATAGATAATTTTCAAACGTACCTCTTTCTCTTTTCAACAATGTCACTTCAAGATATTCTCCACACAAATCCTATAAAGAGCTATTTGCAACTATCTAATTCCACAAAGTTACCCAAATTAAGCACGAAGCCGATTTCCTTCACGACAAATATCCTTATTATAGGCGGATCCTATGGTGGTTTGGCTGCGCTCACATCGCTTATCACAAACCTTGGCTCAAGATTCCAGGGCAAGAAGATATCGATAACAATGGTTGAGCCAAGGAACGGATTTTTAAATATCTTAGGAATACCAAAGGCTATAGTCGATGTAGAGTTTGCAAAAACTCAGTATATTCCGTTTGAAAAACTTATGAAGTTCACAAATGTGATCTCGAAGGAAACTATGCCAGTGGTTGAGAATGAACAGTTTGATTTGAATTTCATTCATGGAAAAGTCACATTTGTTGATAATTTCCGTGCGCAGTATATGCTCAATGACGAGGAAGAGAATGAAAAGGGGATAGTTGAGTTTGACTATGTTATTATGGCGAGTGGTAGAGATCGAAATTGGCCAACCACGCCAAAAGCAAATACGTTGGATCAATATCTACGTGAGATGGAGAAAGTGAAAGCTGATATTGAGAATTCAGAGGTAGTTAGTGTGATTGGGGCAGGCGCTGTAGGTATTGAAATTGCCGGTGATGTTAAGAATCAATACAGAGATAAAGTAGTGAACTTGATTCATCTGCATTCTTCATTTCCACCAGAGAGATTAAGTCATGATTTCAAAACCATAATCCAGCAATCAATCGAAAACTCCGGTGTCAACGTGTACCTCAATACTCGTATCGCCAAAGAATTGGAGAATGGGGATCTCCTTACGACAAACAACAAGACAATCAGTTCGAATTTGAACTTCTGGTGTAATTCCAAACAGAACAACACAGAGATTCTATCATCTGACCTCCAGAAAAAGTACCTCTCTCCAAGCAACAACATATATATGAATGCCTATCTCCAGCTAGACAATTCAAACGAGAAATTCGAAAATGTTTTCATACTTGGGGATCTTGTCGAGCTTCCAATTATTAAATCAGCAGGTTGGGCCATGTTTATGGGCCGACAAGTTGCAAAAAATATAACTAGCTTGATATATGATGAGAAGTTAATAGAGCCTATGCCAGATTTAAGGGAGATTCCATTTGGAATTGTGCTTGTTGGTGGAAACGAGGAGATTGTTAGTGAATTGGCCGGCCAAGTCCAATTGAACCATAAGGGATATGTGGAAGAATACAAGGATTATTGTGCTGGCAAGATCTTGGCCACGCTAGGATTATGAATTTTACGTAAAAAAGGAAAGAAAGAAATATACTTTTTTGATGGTGACCCCAGATTATATAAGGATTTGAATTCAATCTACAAACGTACAGCTGGTGTTTCTTGGTGTATAATGCTATACCTTCAACTAATCATATTCTTTTTGAAATATTTTGTATCCTTAGCTATCAGAACTTTGTCTTTTCTTACTGGGGTGTCAATGTTCCCTGCAAGTAGACCTTCTTATTTTCCTTATTGAACAATGTGAGAATATACTCCTCTCCCTCTCGAATATCTATTCCCAATTCCTCACTAATAAAGCAAGGCTCGTATGTCCTATATTTGAATTTTTTGGGTAATATTTCCGAATACCTAATACCAAACCAATATAGTAAAATTGTAACCTGTAAAGGGCCATGAACTACAGTGGTGGGGAGATCCTCAATAGATCTACAATACTTCGAATCTATATGGATTTTGTGAAGATTATAGGTCAACATACTGTATTTTAGCAAATCCACGATTGAGATCTGGAGTAATTTTTGAAGTGACGGATTTTCAATGATCTTTGAGTTGATGTTGTCTGTGTACAAGTGATTTGTATAGGTTAATGTCCTGCTTTCTACCAATAATGGAACCGTAGATCTGAATTGTCTAATGATACTAACAAGAACAGAGTCATCAATCATTCGAACAGACTTCACATTTTCGGTGCATTCTATTTCAGTAAACTCAGGCTGTTTGAAAAATTCAATCTCTCCACGAGCCCACATTCTTCGAAGGTACAATTGTTCGCCAGACTCATTGATTGGTGCTTGATAATTGTCATATCCATCGCTTCCTAGCTTCAAATTTAGTTGATTATTATATAAAAAATGAAACCCCTTAAACCAAGAATTTTTAGGTTGGATATTGGTATGTAGAATGTTGTTCAACAAGTTTGTTAGATTCGTTTGGGGACCTATTGAAAAAGTGTCTTTTATGACCGTGGGGGATGATTTTATCAGATTTGCCCATTTGTGTATGCATTCTCTGCTTATTGGTGTCATTGCTGGAAAGTGGTGAACCGGATGAGTAGGACGTTTTTCCTTCTATACTCTGGAGACTATTGTATGGGCCGAAGTGAGAGCAAGAGCGAAACAAAAAAACCAATACCTCATCTCACACTTGCATCAAACTACTATCTGTTTCTGACATCAGGCCTATTCTTACAGCATGAGTACTAGCGTGGCTCTTAAAAATATCAAGAATAAGCAGAGAAGACAGAAAGTTTTTGGAGAAATTAAAAGTGAAAAAAACAAAGCTCGTCATAAACTAAGAAGTGAAAGAGCTAAGGAAGAAAGATTGAATCCTGAGTTACGTGAACAAAGAATAGCAGAAAACATCCCGAGTACTATTGACAGCAAGCGTGTATTTGATGAAACTATAGTTACTAAGATTGAAGGTGATGATGAGTTTGCAAAGTATTTTGAGAGTACATCTTCCGAACCTAAGATTTTATTAACTACAAGTATAAATGCCAAAAAACCAGCATATGAATTCGCTGATATGTTGATGGACTTCTTGCCGAATGTAACATTCATCAAGAGAAAGAATGATTATAACATTCAGGAAATGGCCAAGTTTTGTGCAAATCGTGAATACACGATGCTTTTAATAATAAACGAAGATAAAAAGAAAGTAACAGGGCTAACCATGATAAATCTTCCCGAAGGTCCAACTTTCTACTTCTCAATAACTTCAATAATAGATGGTAAAAGAATCAAAGGTCATGGTAGGGCAACCGATCATATACCAGAGTTGGTGTTGAATAACTTCAATTCAAGATTGGGTAAAACTGTTGGTAGGTTATTTCAAAGTATATTCCCTCCTAAACCAGAAATTCAAGGCAGACAAGTTATAACATTGCATAATCAGCGTGATTACATATTCTTGAGAAGACACAGGTACATATTCCGAAACGAAGAAAAGGTCGGATTACAAGAGTTAGGACCGCAGTTTACGTTGAAGTTAAGAAGAATGCAGAAGGGTATCAGAGGTGACGTTGTTTGGGAATTCAGACCAGATATTGAAAGAGACAAAAAGAAGTTCTATTTGTAGGTGGATATATTTTATTAATAGATTAATCAGTTGGAGTGTATCATTGTAGTCTTGAATTTGGGAACCAAACTCAAAACAAGGTGGTGATTCGTAAGTGAAGGCGCGTTGGCTTAGCAGATGACGAGATACCAGGCCAATCTCCGAACGAAAATACAACCAATTGACCCTATTTGCCAGACTGGGGCTTCTTGACCAAGATCTAGACGGGTCTGTTATGCGTTGCAAACGTTGGTCATAAAAGTTAAGCGAACTCAATGTTTACAACCAACTCAATATACGGCCGATTTTCTCCGAGGTCAATTTCCATCATGCATTCTATAGTATAGCCAGACTCATTTTGGGAGTAGAAGATAGATCGTCTTGACAGATGTCTTGCAAAGGGTATCAGCATCCTTGAACTAACACTTGGATGGTACAGGCGTTGGCCAACGACAACCAGTTGAACTGGAAACAAATAGGAGAACAACATCAGAAGAGAGAAAAAAAATCACGCAAACTAAACCAAACACTGAGATCCTCCTACAGACTTACTACAAAGACAGATCATCTTGCAGCACTCTTATAGATTACAATTTGATCATTCCCTCTGTATAAAAAGTACCCTGAATCAGTCAATCAATCCATCCCTCAAGCGACTACCACAAAAGCTGTGAATATAGAAAAGACAATATACACCCACACTGAGAAAGAGATACAGATAGGTTGAATTGAGAAAGAGAGCAGACAGCTGTATTGACCATGGACAGTGCAGGAATACAACAAATCATTTCTGCATTGGGTATAGTATATGATTCCAAGTCCACAAATGATCAACGACGTGAAGCTCAAAACTTCCTTGAGACGATCAAATCAAACGACGAGTCCCCGTTTTGGGGCTATCAGTTAGCCTTACCAGAAAACAATGGTACCAATTATATAGTGAGACATTTTGGCTTATCTTTATTACAGGGATCAATAAGATACAAGTTTCATATATTTGATTCTACTAAGATTCAAGCTATCAAAAACTGGATAATCGAATTGTCTAATAAGATTGAAGACAATGATCCTCATTACATCAAGGAAAAAATTGCATTTTTATGGGTAGCTATTGCTAAAAGAATTTGGGGCAGTTATTTGATCAAATCCAAGGAAAGTAATCCTACAACTACAATAACAAATGAAGTTGACGAGAAACCAATTTCTGAGAAAACAACGGTAACTGTTCAAGAAGCAGCCGATGGATGGGTGTCAATGGACTCAGATATATGGAAATTATGGAATAACAACATAACTTGTCGAGAATTATCCCTTATCATTGTAAGAACATTATTTGAAGATGTTTACTTGCTAGATGATCCAATTGCAGCAAAGAAAAGTGTCATATTGAACCAATTATCAGTATTAGTTGTAACCCCTGATAAGATATTGGAAACTATCTATGAAAATAATCCCAATGTAAGCATATGCAAAGCTTCATCTGATGGTTGGTTTATTACTTGGTCAAAATTTTTGATGGAAATATTATCAAACAATAGCGATTTTCAAAATAGTACCTGCCAGACATTTGTTCCCAAAATATTATCTACATTCAAAACATGTTTACATTGGATACATCCAAGTGTTTTGAAACAGGAGAATACCATGCAGACATTAATTAATATTTTGACTATCCCTGATGTTAAATTGAAAACCTTGGCTATTGACTGTTTGCATATATTATTCACTCGAAGTTACTCTCAAACTGAAGATTTTGAGTTTTTCATTGGGTCCATATTTTCAACAGAAGGTATAACTAAATTAAGTCAGTTTTATCAATCATTTCAATTAGATCCAGATGATATTGATGAATTTGTTTATTCATTGTTGAAGAAAACAGTAGAAATGATTGTGTCCTTGAGTGAATATCTCAATATAACTTCGAAATTTAAGGTATCATGGGATCAAGCTGATGTAGATAGTTATTTAAGGTTGGTTTTGAATACAACAAGTCATCCAAGTTTGATTATAAGTGGATTATCATTGCAAATGTGGGTTACAATACTAAGATTTGATGAATTAAGTGCCAAAGAGCCGATCTTTAAATTGATGCCAGAATTGTTGGAAATTGCTGCAAATAGAACTATAAATTACACATTGGATGAAGAAAATATTTCAAAAAAGTTTCTTGACATTGATTTTGACTCTACACCTGATGCAAATTCATTCTTGCAAAACTATAAAAAATTTAATGAAGACATTGTTCGTATAACTGTTTGTAAAAAACCAGAAGAAGGATTAATGTGGCTTGAAAATAGATTGCAAAGCTTTTTTAGTTCAGAGTTGGGTAATAAATGTATAAACGACTACAATTTAGGAGAAAAGTCAGATGCTTTTAATTACGGATCATCTCAATTTAATACGATTGAAAATAGTATACGTGGGATATCACGTTGGAGAATTTGGTATAGTGGTGATGATTTTGATGTGATCAATGATAGATTAAATAAATTAGTGGAATCATTGGGTGAGAGGTTATTAGCAATGAATTTAGCATCACCATTATTAATTAGAAAACAAGTTCAGACTTTAGTTCAATTTGCTCCGTTGTTGAAAGATGTAAATAGTCCCCTTATGTTTCTAGTTTTGGAAAAAATTCTTACAACTGCTACATTCCCATATCCTCCGAACATTTCAGATGACGAAATGGAACTAATTCGTGATTTGAGAGCAAGCTGTGGAACTGAGTTGAATAGATTGGCTTATATTATGCCAGAAGCGTTGAAAAAGATTTTCAATGATTTGGAGAATGTTATTGCTAATATTTTATCATCCAAAAAAGTTAGTGATCATGAAAACGTCGCATTCAAATCTTTCCTCTTGGTTATAGCATCCAGATCGTCAATCAATGATAAAAATGAGTTATTCGCAAAAATTGTCGATCCAGATTTGGCTGCCTGGTCAGCACCAGAAACTGAGAAAGGCTTGATGGATTTACATTGGTTTATGGAAAGAATTGGAATTGTCGAAATTGCATCATATTTCCAAAGTCGAGGAATAACAGCAAATACCAATTTACTTGAAGCAAAAATGGACGAGGAAGGTAAACTTTTAAAAAATAAATTGAAGGATCATTGGTCTTCTATTTTTCCCATTCGAGCAACAAGAATTTTCATTCAATATAGTATAGAAAAACTAAATCATGATTCTCCAGAGTATTTGAACTTACTTAAATTATGGAAATCAAGAGTACAACCAATTGTGCCGCATATTTTACAATTATTAACCCAAATTCAAACATATCATAATCCAGCAAATTGGAAAGACTTGCCTGGTGAAGTTCGAAGTTTTGTGAAGTATAGTTGTACCGAAAGATTTTGGCAACAAGGCGTATCAATTCAATCAAAAGAAACATTCATTGAAGAAAATGTTAAAGCTGCATTAACTTTAAGAGATTTTGCGGATTCAGTTGGCCATTTAATTAGATATACTAGAGAATATGCATTTTTGACTGTTGGATCCTTAGCACAATTGGAAGATACATTATATGAAATACCAAATATTGCATCAATGATTTGGAAAGCCGTTGCTGGTGATACAATTGGAGTAACGTTACATTCTTGGAAACACATGATTAATAGTTGTCTTCGAGTTGTTATCAAATTTTGTCCAGTGAAATTTGTTGAAGTATTTATGAGTGAACTATTACCTAAAGCTCTTGTTGATATAGATAAATTAGTTGTTAGTAAATGGGAAAAGGTTTATAGCAATGGCTTGCAATTACAAGGTAATGAGGATGACGAAACTTTGTCAGAAGAAATGATGGAGGAACATATGTTACGACAATTAACTGCTACTGTTGTTCGGTTATTGATGGATATTGTTGGCCAATATAATTCAAAAACAATAAATGATACACAGTTTGCGTGTCGAAAATTGGTAATTGAAAATAAAGAAGTATTGGCACCATTTTTACAAATATGTTGTCATATTATAATGTTTAAAGATACAAAATGTTCATTCAATACGATATTGGTAATCAGAAATATATTACAAGAAGTTTCATTGAAAGATGATGAAGTGGATAAATATTTATGTGATAATTTGATTAAATCTTTATTACATGTATTGTTAGATGATTACTTTGTTGAAACTCACAGTGAAGCCGCAATTGCGTTAACTACCTTATATTGTACATTGCGTTCTAAAAATGATTATCCTGCGAGAATCTTGATTCAAAATCTACCAAATATCAAAGCTCAAGATATATCCAATTTTGAAACTTTTTTAGTTAATTCAAAATCTTTAAGACATCAAAGAGCAGCTTTATTAGAACTTATTAAAATCCTGAAAGACAATGGAAATTATGAAGATGACGAAATGAGTAAACGGAAGAAAGACTTAGATCAAATCTCTAGAAAAAAGAAAAGTATAACTGATGTAATGAATGATCCATATACTGAAAATGGTGCATTAGGAAATTTATTCGGTGATGAATAGACTTACAAAAGTGTATGTGAATGTGTAATAAATATTTAATTGTATTATATGAATTTATTTTTTGTATATATTGTTAATTTCCAGAGCTGTAAAGATACTTTTATTTGAACTGATTGTATGTTTATCTATCAATAGTCTTGCTGGACCTTGAATTTTGGCATAGATGGTTTTAGTCTTGACTATACGTCCAACAACAACAAAATCCCATACTTTTCGAAACCCAGATGTAATTGGTCTAGTATAAGGTGTAATCAGGTCATATGTTTCCTCAAGTTTCAATGAACTGGTGCTTGACTTCATCGAATTACGAAACTTCCTGAGTGGTTCAAAAATACTTCCCCATATTCCTTCCCTTGGTATTTTCACTCTCGGTATTGATATCTTTGGCATTGTGAATCGATGATTTGACAAATTAACAAATTTTATATGACCAGTAGTAGCAATCAACGAGCTCGGGTTGATTAGGAGTTCTTCACCTTTCGCGACACTAATATCAAGAATCTCATTCTGGCCATTGAATACAACCTTGCCCTTCCCGACAACTTCCAAGCTCGACAACTTATCCAATATTTTCACGCCTCTGACGTCTGCGATCCATGCAATCAAACTCTCATCTTTCAAGACTGTCCATTTTTCAGACACTTCAATCATGCTGTAACTTTCATCACCATTGACTATAAAGTTCACCGCCTCTGAGCTTCTCAACTCCTCGTACCTCAATCCAGTGGGCAATTGTCTCTGTGAGGAGGTGAGGAATGTGACGTTCCCATTTATTGCAACCATGGAGCCCTCTCTGATGTTTAGTTTCGATGATTGTGGTAATGTGATCGAGAGGAGTTGGGATGGCGAGCCCAAGGGTTTGAAATGGGGAAGTTCGATGAATGGGCCCGAGCCCGTCACTTTTGGCTTTTGGATTGATATTGATGAAAGAAATCGAAATTGACGTATACGTGACATTCGGGGGGGTTTGGTGAGGATATGATTTTTTTTTGATTGGCTCAAATACTTACATATCTATACGATGAATGCTATACAAATGATTTGACAAATTCATCAGTTTCGATAATTTCCTTGAACAAGTCATCTTTACATAACAGCTTATCAATTGAATTGACAATTTTGATAAACTCGACGAAATTATCCCACCAACTCGTCGCACTTGTGAAATCATTTAATAATTCTTCACTGGTAATCGAATTGACTCCGTGAACATTGATATTGAAAGATGGGGCATTGATTTGAAATACGTGATACAATAAATGGTCCTGACTAAACTTTATTATATCTTGTTTGTCATGGCCGTTTTTCTTTTGTTTTAAGGCAATTTCAAAGTATATTTCAGCAATTACACCCATAAGCGTGTTATTCACATCTTTGTAAAATGGTAATTGATCAATTAGCTCATACCAGTCACTTTTAGAATTGTAGTTGGTCTTCAAGTTATTATTTTCCTGATGAACTATGAAATCAACTAATAATACTTCAATTGTGTGAATTAAATTGGTAGCTATGAAGTCAACATGACTTCTAAAATTCAATAAACTCCTTGATATTGGCCCTTGGTAATTAATGGGAGAAATGTTGCATTTATGCAATGAAAAAATTCTTGAGATGAGAGTAATTTTCTCAATTTCTTCATTGCTTAATTCATTTTGTTCATGGGTTCCACCAATATCTTTATAGTGTCTTGATACATTTGAAAATTCTTTATTTGGTTCGTTTAGTTTTAACGCTTTTGAATTCATTAGTAATAAAAGTGTAACAATTCTTTCACACTCAATTGCATCAATTTTAGCGGATTCTGCATATATTTGTAAAATTTTACCTATAGATGATAATTGACTTTTATCATCTAGTATTCCATATAGATATAAAGCCCTCAACATAATCGTAGACACAATATCATTTTTTGTTTTGATTTCTTTATCAGTGGTATATTCACCATTCAATTTCGTGAAAAACCTAGTTAAATTAAAATCTTCGGTTGATTCATCATTTTGAATGAAAAGCTTGTCAACTCTCTTGAAAACTGGTGGAGTCAATCTATTATTTAATTCTAATATATCATCTTTAAACCAATATTTAACTTTTATCTTTTTAACTTGATAATATCTTGCTAATAACTGTGTTATCAAATTAAACTGATAATCTAAATTATCGATATAGGATTTCATTGTTATCAATTTCCTATAACTATCACTTAATCCACTTTCCATTGGTGGTCTTATATCAAACTGACCTTTTGTTATGGCACTTAATAACTGTAAAGGTAACAATCCTATTGATTGATAAAAGTACAATTCAGGTGGTAATCTTTGGGATATTATTTCATGTATGTCATTTGGAATTTTGAGAATAGACTTGGATTCCTCGTCTTCGTTTTTATTTTCTTCTTCTTCTTCATCGTCTTCACTTAAGTAATCAACGTTTCCATCTAATCCTAATTTGGCTATTTCCACATTATATAATTCGGTGTACCCGTTCGTGTTCAACACGGGAACATACTTAAAAGCACATTGTCCCTTATAATACAAATCTAATAGCTTAGGATCATTAAGGTTCATTATGTATCCCAATAAATCATGGTTATTTCCGCTGAATTGATTGTATTGATAAACAATATCTAAACCCAATTTGAAATAACTTATCTGTGGATAAGGCTGCATTGGATTTGGTTTTGGTAGTGGAGGGAATATGGGGAAAGTGTAAGGTTGTAAGTTGCAACCAACCATTAAGCTAAGATCTAAAAATTGTCTTTCTGATAATCCTAATTCGTGCAATACTTTATGTCTATCAACAAATCTAAAATCTTTTGACTGAAATTCCATTCCCAATATGAATTTATCTATTTTGGTTAATAGCAAATCTGTGGACCCATATATTGTATCGATTATATTGTTTTGGTACAAGTAAGATAATTGAAAAGATGGGTCATAGGGGGTAACCATATAATCAATGTCCATTGCAATGAAATACTTGATGAGATCATTGATCATTGGCTCCAAAGGCAAGGGATCATTGAACAATCTGAAGCTTTCGACGTTGCTATGAAAATGCGGCCTACCGCCACCTCCACCAACTTTAGACCACGTATTTTCTAAGTGCTGCTCATGCTGAGACAATTCATTGGTTTTATAGTCAGTGATCTGCAATTGAATTTTCAACCCCGAGATTATGAAAATAGGCTTGATATTGAATTCATGAAATACTTGTAAATCGGACTTGATATAGTCCTTTAAAGAACTTGGAACACCACCAATCGCCAATAAGAATTGTTCCTTCTTGAAAGTGTATATTCTGCTGAGGTAATGCTCTACGTCGATACCAATCGTGGCATTTTGTAATAATTCAATTGAGCTGGTGTTGGCTAGTTTTCTTTCAAATAAATAGGATTCGAGGGATTTGATTGGCATTGGGTGGACTTATGTAAAACTTTTGGAATTGGAACGAACTCTTGCACAAGATGGGTGGGGATCTATCAAAACGTGTTGCTTCTCAGTAACGGGGTGCTTTGAAAAGATGGTTGATGCCAATGATTCTTGTATGTAGTTGGTGTTGTCTGTTGTTAGCTGAAAATCTTTGGACGATAAAAAAACTAAAATTAGAGACTATACACGACTTTTTTGATTACACGTAGAGTCCTTCCAACCCCAGCACGATATAGTTCAGACACCGTCATTTATCGTCAAACTGTGTATTATGATTTCACGTTATTCTCATTCATTAACATGTTTGGTTTTATCTGGGTCCAAGACAAGGTTATGAAGGAAGGTAAGTTGGTGAATATTTCCTCATCATAGAGGTTTTCTTCTCAGCGCTTGTAAACTGCATGAATCTGCGGGGAGGGTGGGGGGCAAATGATTGCAGATATCTCCATTATGGAGACTGATATCACAACTGTAACGAGCAAGCTGTGCTTTGATATTGATCACGACAAAACTCACGAAGAAGCAAAAAAGCCCTTTACGTATACGTGCAGTATGGAAACTTTGTGTGTAATGGGATATCGATGTGATCGTGTAATGACAGTCCCAACAGCTCAGTGAAAGTGCCCACTTACCGCTTATCTATGGAATCTCTGTTCAACAATAATTCTTATCCCTACGTCGGTGCTATATTGTGTACTTTCTTGATGCCAGGATTTTTCCATATGCAGCCACATCTCTGGTTTCCACAGACTACCATTTAAAAATCAAATGATTATGAAGAAGCTAAAGCTGGGCCAGGAGCTCAAAGCTCGCAGAATTTTATGAGCACCTGACTAATCTGACCTTACAGGGCATTGAATAACATCATGGTAACCAATCTGAGTGGTTTCCAAACGAAATCGATTCTATAGATTTCTAATCTTTGATTAATCAAAAACAAACTAGAAATTCGTAAGCAAGGTACGTGTTTTGGAACCGAAACAGACCTGGACCATCATGTGATGTTAAAATTTAACTTGATCAACCTGTTGAAACAGTCAGAGATTATTGTGCTTCTAAGCGCTTCTAGATTTTGTGCCATGGAAATGCGATCTAGAACCAGAACAAGTACGAAACCAATTTACGAGAAAGTCTTCCAAAATCAAAATAACCTCGACGGTAGAAAAGTCCGGTCAATGGCGTAAGGGGAGATCGTCACTTAGGAGTAGCTCAAGGGGCGGGATGGAAATGCTGAGATGCTACAACAAAAGCAGTTTGCAAGGCAATGGGAACGATGCTAATAAATCAGAGTCAAAAAAAAGTCCAGAATTGATACGTAGATACAACTTAATATTATCTATGTTTTATTAAAGTAATGAACTGATAAACTGATCTTAGGTAAACAATGCAAATCTCAGCAATGAATGAGGCATTATAACGGTCTTCCACACTTGCTTCTATTTTTATGTGCATATAGATTCATCTCTTTCTTTGTTAGCTCTATTATATTTATTATCTAGTTGTTGAACTGCAGTTTGTGATTTGTCAGACATGTGTCCTAGTCAACAAAGATTAGTGCACTGGGCTAAACCCTCCCCTCAAGATGAGATCTGACTTGCAAATCAGAAGTCAACTTCGGATTGTATTTCGGAGCTGTCACAAAAGCTGCCAAACAGAATCAAGTGAACCTTGTGTGTCGTCAAAAAGGATAAAGCTCTAGCAACAGTAAAACATGTAAGCGCTTGGACTTCTGATAGAGGAGATGAAGTTAAGCTCTAGAACTCTAGCTGATCTAACAGTAGCGAAAACTCTTAAGTTACACACAACCGAACCCTGCTTGTGGTATGGTCGGTGCATCAGCACCACCATCACACCATGATTGGCACACCGCCAATACCACCATCACTATCATTTGCCCAAAGCAACCGAAGCAATCTGAATTTGGGCAATTTGAAATTTAGTAAAATTTGAGTTTTTTCTTTTTTCCTTTTGCATTTGATTTAAGTTCGAAATCATAAATATTTACCAAATTCCTCTGATCTTTCCAGCTACTTTCTTTCAAGATCAGACTACAGCTCCTTGTTCCTATTTCGACCTCCTTGTCTTTCTTCGGTGATCTAACTAATTTGACGTTAATTTATCTCAGTGTTTTCAACAAAAAGCCAGACAAGACATATCTCAACTACCTCACAAAATTGGGCCTTTTCTTCTCTTGACCCAATCATCTACCTTATCAAATCACCCTCTCAGCTTACCCACTTTTCGTTTTGTCGGCTTTGCACGTCACATGGCATCAGAGAAAAGATAATACTTATCTCGTAGACAAATTGCTCAATTCAAGATCATGGAGATTTCAAAATTCACCTCTCCAAATGATTGGTCATATTTTTCAAAAGGTGCAGCCAACATTTTGTTCAAATACAGTGGTGACAATGACTATCTAAGACATAAACTATTACGATTAAGGTTATTGAAAGATGATGATGAATATATAAGCACTTGTGAGTTATACGATTTCTTCGAGTTGAAGTGCAAACATTTGTTTCCTAGACAAATTATTGATATTCAGCTAATTGTGCTAACTTCTGAGTTTGTGAATAAGTTAAACTCCCATGGGCATAAACTAATGGTGAAAGAAAGATACGGTTTGCTTATGCCTAATATTTTGGATGGTGAATACACTAAACTATCACTTCTGAAAAATTGTCAATTGTACTGTGATCGTGAGAAAAGCGGTATACATCTGGTTATATTTGAAATAAAACCAAAATGGTTGTATGATAACATTTCATCTACTTACTGCCGGACTTGCTCATTTAATCAGTTGCGTGGAATACCAAGACATTTCTGCCCAAATGATTTGATATATCCCGAGTCCATAGACCAGGGATTGAATGATATGTTTGACAAAATTCCACAAAACACACTTGAAAACATTGAAAAGAGTCGAATGCCTCTAAAGCACTTATTCAAAGTATATTTAAACCATTCAGAAAATGTGTTTCAAAAATTGCGTCAATATCAACGAATAAACAACAAGACCGACTTGATCAGAAATTTAAAATCGTCAGAAGACGTGTCACAAAACCTTTCACTTGTGATGACGTTGAGGGACGTCGGACTTTTCATAAAGTTTGAGAAGTATGACAAGTACAATAACGTTCACAATTCCCAAAATCATGTAGATAATCTAATAACTGTGTCGGGCTACGGGAAGTTCCTTGTGACTTGCAATATTTATGATTTGGATTTGAAAAGCAAGATGAAGTACAAACATTGGCTCAAAATTGAGAATGATCTACAAGATATATACAATTCAGATAATCCAGAATGGAGACATTGTATCAAAATTAATCGCAGTGGGAATGTCCATGTCCATGATCAAGATGTATCTAATATATAGCCGTGGCTACCTCCCCCGAACAGATTTGCAGCTGCATAAGAATACCCAAACTAAGAACCAAGTATCCAGATAGAGTTCTTGAGAGATTTCAATCATCGTCACATTAATTTTAAATTATTTCTAGATGTATAAATACAGAACACATATCTAATTTAAAGTTACATATTTATTTATTTATAGACCATTTTGATTCAGTCAAGTCCTTCTTCTACCAAACATCTTCTTGATATCTGTTTTGTACTTTCAAAGATCTAACCAAATCAACGGCTTTTTCCAAGGCAATACCTCTTTCTTGACTGATGATCTTGGCAAAACTAGCTTGAACATCTCTAGCCATATGAGAAGCATCACCACAAACATAAATTATGGCACCAGCTTGTAGTAACTCATTTATTTTCTTAGATTGTTCTAACAATTTATGCTGAACGTAAACTTTCTTGTCAGTTTGTCTTGAAAATGCACAATGTATTTCAAACTCTGATCCCAAAGTCTTGGCGTACTCTGGCCATTCATCTTTATATAAATAATCATCAGATTCGTTTCTGCATCCGTAGAATAATATTGATTTACCAACATTAACACCATTTTTCAATTGTTGAACTCTTTCTCTAATGAATCCTCTTAATGGCGCAACACCGGTACCTGGTCCGACTAATATAATTGGGGTAGTTGAACTTGTTGGTAATTTGAAAGTAGATCTTCTAACATGAACCGGTATTTTGAATTTACTAAATTTACCTCTTGGACCTTCTAAATCATAAGCAACTGTAGGTTTTTCTCCGGTTAAATTTTTCTCAATTTGAATATTTTTCAATAAGTTAGTAACAACACCAGTTATAAGACGTCCGTCGTCTTCTTTTTCAACTTCAACAACGGCAGTGATATTTATAGTGGATTTTTCGCTTAATGAAGATGAAGAAATAGAATAATAACGTGGAGTAAAATGTTGAACGTTTTCAATAATAAAAGTGAATGGTACACTTTTCCATGGGTTACCGTTGGAGACGTACAACAAGGCATCAGCAATATTGTATTTCTTTTTGGTGACTCTCTCAGCAAAGGCTTGCTTATCATTACCAATAGCAACTAACTTATTTTTTGTTTCTTCATCAGGAGCAAAACCAGCGATTGATAAAAACAATTGTCTTGAAATTGGACCCGAAATTTCTAAGTGATGTCTAACAACAGCACCATAAGTAATTGGGGTTGGGAATGAAATTTGGTAAGTGGAATCTAAAGATTTTAAACTGAAAACTGTATTAACTTTATCTTCTAAATCAAAACATTTCAAAAAATTTTTAATATTTTCGTTCGAATTAGATGGCCAGACAGCTAAGTGATCACCAGTAGTGTATTTTAAATTTGAATCAGAAATGTCAAACTCAACGTGAACACATGATCTTTCTTTAGTGTTGAATAATTCTTTGGTGAACGTAACTTTAGCCAAATATGGGTGGGTGTGATCGAACGGACCTTTAGTTAAATCAGAAGTGCCAGTAACATACTTTATATTTGGCTCACCGAGTGAAACAGAATCATCATTAATGTTTAAGTCATCTCTTTCCTCTAATGCAATACTTGGTTCATATTTCAATTCTTTTTCTTCGAAATTCAAATTGTTTCTCAATGAATCAAATACAGCATCTTTCCAAGACAAGAAATCTTCATCCAAGGTGCCCTTACCATCATCACCTTCGCCGTATTCGGCAAATCTTTCAGCACCTTTTTCTTCCAATTTTTGATTGATCTTTCTACCAATTGCATTATAGAATTCGTATGTCGAATTACCTAGCCCAAAAATAGTGTATCTCAAGGTACTCAAAGTGTCAGCTTCGTTATCTAAGAAATCGACAAATTCAATAGCATTATCAGTTGGTTCACCTTCACCATATGTAGCAACAACGAAGAAAACTAAAATATCGTCAGTTATGTCGCCAAAGTTGTCCCAGTCGTAATCAGCAAAATCAGCAACCATTGTCTTCAACCCAAATCTTGATGATAACTCACGAGACATCTTGTTAGCATAATCATCAGCAGTACCAGTTTGAGAGCCAAATAATAACAAGGCATTCTTATTGTTCTTTTTTAAAGTCTCCAAAATGTTTCTTGAGCCACCTGGACCGTCAGTAGTAAGGAACCCAGTGTTTTCTGGTTTGGAAAGAAATTTGTTTTTAGCAAAATATACTACAACAGCAAGTGCCAATATCACAACTACGTATAAATCAAATGAATCTAATGTCATAATGATAAAAAAAAGTGAATTTTAAAAACCAATTGAGTGAATCGAAGGGATTAATATGCTAAGAAGTAGAAATAATGAAGATGAAAAGTTGTGGTAAATCTGACGATTTTTTGTGTGCTGTTTAGTTGAAGTTGTTGATTCTTGATTTTGAATTTTCACAGTACAAACTAAACACAAATTCAGTCAAAGTTTCTATTGAAAGTGGGATAATCAATGGTGTATCTATAAATGCAAGTGACAGTGTTCTGTACGGAAAGTTGCTTTTAGGAAACTTCAGGTGATGTATGTTTGAATGTATGCCTGAACGTGTCGAATATATGTTTGAAGGCTTTATATATGTAGGTCGTATAGGTGTGAAGAGTTAGAGAACTTAATACAGGACTTGTTTCATGGAAAATTTGTCGTATATATATGACATTAGCTGACATCCACTGAAATGAGAGAAAGAGCTGACGTTACTGCCAGTTGTCAATAACAAGCTCCGCAATTCACACTCAACATATGAAAGATCAAACATGGGCGGACCTGTCCATGGATTCTTTCTCAAATACTTTCCGCTAAATAGATTCCATACCTACAGCATACATTGCTGATCTGGCCATTGCATCTGTATGACTTCCACGAAGCTCCACTTAGTGGTAAAACCCTTTGCAAAGATGGTCCTCTGAATCGTAATTGTTTTGGTTGCTTTTCTTTATTTTTCATATAATTTGGTTGTACTGTGTTGTTCTGTAACCAGAGTTTTCCATACTCGGCATTGTACCATCAAAAGGGTGGCGGGGGCCAAGGTTGCTGTTCATGTGCAAAAAAATTAAATCCGTTGATTAACACATGGAATTTTCATCTACTTCTTCATATTCCGCTACATCAATACATGAATTTCCACATGAATTCTTATCAAGCAACTTGTGAAAGTGACCCCGGGTATTCTCCACAATGACCAACAACAAATTGCGTTCCATAAATGGTTGTTGATGAAAACTAAACAGACTGTAATGATTTGTATTGGATGTTTATCTTAGTCAGGAGGCGGTATATAAAATCATCTTTACGTCTGGTGCACGTGATGTTTCAAACACAATTCTCCATTGTTAATTGTTCATTCTCGCCACCAGCAGTAGCGGCAGGACTACCAATTCTGGGGGTGTTTGCAGCAGTTGTGTCTTCATTCGCTAATGCAAAACCATAGGCTCTTTCAATTGAAACTAAGGTTCTTTCAGCAATAGCGCCATCAAATTTGTCACCATATACTGTCTTGACATATTCAAATACTCCATGAGGTGTAAACTCTATCAAGGATCTTCTACCTAGAGAGTAATCTATCAAGTTTTCCGATTCTGTTCTACCCTTGGTCACTTCTTTACTCAAGTAGTCTCTTTTTGTAAAGTAATTAATCAATTCTTGAGCATTCATATTTATGTTTGAGTTTTTCATGCTGAGATTATCAGGTATGCCGAATTGTTTTAGATGTTTTAAAAGAGTAGCTTCAGATACGTGATTCTCTTGTAGTATAATAAGTGAGATTATAACCATCATTATACCAGTTTTGACCAATTCGTAATTGGAACCAGGAACTTGTGACCTCGAGTATTTAGGTAAAAAGAATTTCGTGTCACCAATTTCACTTTTAACAGCTGATTTTAGTGACTTTTGCCATAGTTCGCCCAATACTGATCTACCCTCAAGCAGTAGAGTATTGACTATTGCATATGGATTTTTTGCAGTCTTCTTAGTTTTCTTCTTCTCGTCTTTTTTCAACACTGGAGTTTCGACCAAAGTTAACCCATACACATCTTCTAGAATGGCAACAGCTTCATTAATAAGTGCAGATCCAAATTTCTTGTTGGTGATTGCCTGCGTGACATGTTCTCTTCTGATAAGCTGGCCCTTGACTTCTCTAGCCAAGAGCATTCTCACAATTTGATTCATAATATGCTGCCTTTCACTATCTACTTCCTCTGATCCCCAGTTGTTCCTAGCAGTGGCTTCGTCATTGTTAGCCGAGGAAGCAGCTTCAGAATAGTCTTCGTCCGCAAAACCCTCCAATTCTTCGAAAGGAATCTTTCTCTTCGGCATGCTGATGTATTGGAATGATGGATCAATGTGAGTGTCCTAGGTTTGTGTTGTAAAGATCAATTTGACTATAAGTTTTTTTGGTGGTAGAAAAGAAACTGAAGGACGCGACGTGAACCTGTCAAATATACGATGAGATCAATCAGCCCCATTTGATAAAGGCTTGGATTGACAACTGCAGAGGGATCTTACATGAATAAGAGGGCGAGCTTCCAGTTGTCTAGTCGGCACCTCGAATATGTTGGTAATGCTTTCTGACTAGTGCCTCAAGAATCGACAATTTATCAATTGGGAGCGCAAGTTTGTCCAAAACTACCGGGAATAGCAATTTTGCTGAAGGGCATCATTCTCTCTCTAGTTATTGCAAGTCTTTTGTTGACTAATAGAGCTTTGGCTCCTGTTGGCTGCTATTGGAGTCTGTCCGTGAGCACTGGAAGCATATTGATGAAGTGGTTGTATCTTCCCCCACATTATTTTGCAGTCACAGAAAAAACCCCAATGTTCACATTTCTTCTTCTACTTACCTTATGGATCTTCAGCTCACTTCAATTGCATCAACTTGTTACTACGTCACCTATTAAAGCCTTCAGGATATAAGTCTTTCAAAAAATCAGGCGCCCAAGCATATTCGAAACCCTAGAGAATGAATGAAAGAACAAAGCGCCAACAATTAACAATTCATCCACTTCAACCCAATTATACAACAACTTCCAACGAGATAAAATCTTTAAATCAATCGAATAATCAAGATTCCAAGTTGGTTTTACCCCCTCCGTCATTTGGATACCCTGTATTTATTCCAAATCCAAATCCGACAACTACAACTGCGGTTGCTGCTACCAATAATCTAGCCGCTAACAAAAGTTATGCTGACCAAATACCAAGGGATTTATATAGGAAAACTGGTACAAGTAATAAAATTGAGTCGAATTCTGTTGATATCTTTAATGTATTGAACCCGAGAAAAGCTCCAAATATGAATTATAGAGAGAAAATCATTAATTGGATGGCTACTATTCCTCATGTAAGTAATGGTGAGAATGAAATCTATCTTGATTGTTATCCTGGTGTTATTTCAAATTCTGTCACCCCGACAACTTCAGACGAGGAAATTGATCTAGCTGATGTAGAAGATATTTTGGAATTACAAGCTCAAAAAGTAACTCGTTATGTTACTAGACTATATGTGCGTGAGCAAGAAATAAATGAGGGTATCGAAGAAGAAGATGAAGAAGAAGAGGAGGAAGATGACGATGAAGAAGATGAGGATTACGCCGAGGAAAGTTTTCAGATTATGCTTCATCCAAACTATACTACTTAATCGCTATATAAAATTAACTTGTGTATTTATAAATATAAGTCTAATTCTTCTAGTTTGTAACTTAATTCTTCTTCATCTGGTAGTTCTTTGATTCTTGGATAATAAGGAACCAATGCATCACTGCATTGAACATAGGAGCTGTTATATATTTTCCAATATGGAGTTCTAACTTTCCTTGCAGGATGAAATAGGCCAGCCCATATATAGTTAGTAAATGTCCCATTCCCTAATACCAATCTCAACCCATCAATACTTTCCAAAATTCTAGATATAACATGAGGTGAAGTTTCATAAATATTGGGCATGATCAAGTTCAAGTAATGTACAAACACATCACTATAATCACTATTAGTCATTCCAAAGCAGTTCGTCGCCATGTGGAAAATCACGGTAGACGCCGTTTGTCGATGTACCAAATCTCTATCAGTTAATGCATCCTCCAATAACGGAGTGATTGCAAATAAGTAATCCTTGGTCATATTACCATCGATATACTCAAACAAAAAACTCAATGCTTTTAGCACACCATTCTGAACATTCTTCTCGGGAATTCGATATTCGTTCATTATTGCTGGTAGTACTGTGAACGGGGCACAGGTTTCAGCAACTATACCCATCGCGACAGCCGTACATACTCTCAATTGACGTTCTTGAACCCTCAAGTTGTTCAATAGCATAACAATGACGTCTTGAGGTCCAATTGTTTTGGCAATATATCCAAATGTTGAATTTGCAGCAACTCTTATTCTTCTTCTGCTTGATTTCAACATTTCAAGCAAGTCAAAACATATACGCATCCATTCTTTAGCATTTATGGTTTCTGGATTCTTTGTGGCTATCAAACCAACTAATTTTATACATGCTTCTTGTACTTTCTCTTGTCTGTTTTTCAAGATTGGCGTGAGCGTAGGTAGAATTTGATTGACGGATGGGTTATTCATGGTGTATAATGTTGATTTATCCACAGAATCGATACATGCATATAACGCATTTATGATTGATCCCAATACATCCGGATATACTTCACCTAATGATTCATATAAAATCAATATCAATTTATTCAATAGCTCATCATCATGCTCTGAGCATTGTTTAATCACGGGAGCAATGATAGCAATCAAGTCAGACGATTGTTGTCTAATTTCTGGTAGTTTATTCTTCATTCGATATAATACAGTACTAATAATTGAGTTTAAATGAGGCTTCAATCTGACGTTTAAAGCTTTTGCTAGTGTTCCAAATGCTTGTAAGTATATCCTCTGTTGAATAGTTAGTTCTTGAAAGGCGTATAAAACACCATCAACTACCTTTCTGTCTAATTGTGAATCCATTCCTATGAGCTCCTCGGGGTTATGTGCAATCATTTTATTTATTGCTTCAATTGCGAGTCTTCTCAATTGTTCATTATTGTCTTTGGTGTATACTATAATATACTCTAACATGTCCAAAAAATCAAATTTGGTGGCCAAATGATTAGTTGCATCAATCACTAATCGAGTAATCTGAGCATTATCTGATGCAGTACGTCTAGTCCAAAATGATTTGATAAACGGACTAATCACTTTTGAGCCATAATCTGGAATTAGTTTTCTAGAAAGTGGTAGTTTTAGTATAACTTTCAATATTGTAGTTCTCATACCTTCATCGGGAGAAGAAAACTGTCTAGTTACGATTGACATAACTTCAGTGGTATAATAATTTGAGTACTCTTCATAATTCGGATCAAATGTCATCAATGGTATAATCGATCCTATACATTTCAAAAAGCTTGATAATCCTTTACCTCTTTCTTTCCTAACTCCATACCATATAGGCTCCAAAATCTGTTCGAATGAATCTATACCGTAAGGAGATACATTCTCAGCCAATTGTGCCAACGTTAATGCTGTAATTGTTCTAACTTGTGGTGATTCATCATTTATTGTGGGTTTTAAGATTTCCACTAATTGCGAAAGATAAGGTAAGATGGTTCCTCCATTTCCATTCCCGAGCATTATACATAATTGTTGAATAATTTTGACCCCTGTATGTCTCGCAGTCCAATTTTTTTTCGATTTTACTACCGCTTTCAAAAAAGGTAAAAATGTCTTTAAACCTAATGTATTTGCTACTATGGCAAATATTCTTGATGTTAAATTTCGCACGTACTCATCAACATGATCTAAATCAGGTCGTAATCTAGATATAATATTTGCTAATCCAGCAGCCTTCGTGAGACTTGAAACTATTTCTCTCGTTTCTAGTCTTATCGTGGGATCTTCATCAATTAAAAATGGAGATATTACCGATAATACTTTTTGTGTATACGGGCGAATCAACACGTCTAATTGAAACAATATTCTACCTATCATCTTAACCAATAGATGTCTTTCCTGTCCCCCTAAATTAGGCTCTAACAATATGGGTAGTATTTGATTGAGCAAAATCTTAGGACCAAATTTCACCGCATTATCAGTCAATTGTCTCATTGCTCGTTTACGGGTAATCTGAGACCCATTTTTAACTTTTAAGATCAACTTCATGGCATTGATTTCCGTCTTTTCGTCCTCATCAAGATCTTCGGATTTGACATTGACAAGTTTTCCAAAGTACTTCATATCTTCTTCTTTAAAAAATTCAAGTCCTTGTACCCCTGGTACTTCAGTTGGTACAGTAGTGGTCGATATGCCAACACACTCATTATTTGGCGGAAAATAGTATTCACCTGTTCCCGAAATTATGTCAGGTGCTAAACTATCATTGTTTTGCTTGAAACCTAGCGGTGGTGTAATTTTTATATACCCTTCTGGTAAAATCTTCTCTAGAATCTCATCGGTCAAAGGTATACCGTGTACAACGGGTACTTTCCTTTCCTTCAACTCCCTCGTTAGCTTAGATCCTGTCGTCATTAAATCATTATTAACTTTTTGCCTTTTTGCATATTCTTCAGGAGTAACATCCCATCTTTTCTTACGTCTCCTTGGCTCTATTTGAGTTATCATTTTTTCATCATTTTCCTGTTTTTCCTTAATCCTCTTATTCACCCTAAGCTCCTCTCTCTCTAGATTTCGTTCAGCCATCAACTGCTTGTATGACTTGTCTTCATCAAAGTTTAAATCTACTGTTCTTTGAAGTCGTTTTCGATTGTAATCGCTCTTGTTAATATCTTGGTGAATTTGTTGGTTTGGTATTGAAACGTCCCTTTCAAACTCCTTCTGTAATTCTTTACTTAATGCATCAGGAATTGAATAACTTCCCACTAGATTCTTCTTCCCCGTCGGCATCGCTGATATATTCTAGCTGACTGGTTGTTAATGTAGATGTTGTTTTCTGGTTGACTTTTGGCAGCACGAAAAACAAAAAGTCATCGAGAGTGAAACACAGCTGCTCATTATCACCTTGATCAACTTGCTAGCTACCGACAAATGTCCAATCAAAATGCTACTGTCTTATTAACGAGACTTATTTCGTTGAAAGAAAACTCGTCATTTCATTTGATCCTTGATTCATTGACCCAATCGTCATACTATTTGGTACAGGAATACGCTCAGAAATTCACCAATAAAATAATCTACCTATCATACGAGACAATTAACAAGCCCAAATATGCTGATGAATTCCTAGATTGTACCACCAACTCCCTTCCCGAGATTATCAAGTTTGTTAAAACGCAAACAAAGGACATTACAGCTAAGTCATTGATTATAATAGACTCTTTAAACTACATCGACAATGAAGATTTGACATCATTCATAGCGAACCTAGTTAGTCCTATACTAAATCTTGTTGCAACATTCCATACCAATTGTCCGGCTGCACGAGCTAAGTTTGTCAATTACCCATCGAGTTTGACTTTGTTGTCGTACATTGCAAGTACGATCTACGATGTTGAACCAATTGTTTCAGATTCAATGGACGAGGAATTAGATACCAAGATATCAAAATTGAACTTCCCAGTAAATGTGAATTTGAATAGTGAAGTTTTCAAGATTGTGCTAACAAATAGGAGGAAGTCGGGGAGATCGTTAATTTATAAATTTAAAATAGATTGTAAAAATCATGAATATGAAATCTTCAAAGAAACGGAACTAGATGAAAATGTTGAAGAGGGCGAAAGCTTATTGAAGGATTTGACTACATTCAATTTAATCACCAGCACAAAGCAAAGGTTGGCTAGAGATCAGGTGGACTTACCATTCATGCAAGCACAAGAAGCCCTAGGTTCTGCTGGTGGTGCGATTGTCTACGAGTTTGAGAAGGACGATGACTACGATGAGGAAGATCCTTACGAAGATCCGTTTTAATGCAATATATTAGTATTTAATACATGATATTAATCTCTTTTGGATTTGGAATTGGATTTGAAACCCTGTATTTTCAGTTTTATGCTTCTTTTCAATTGAGCAAATTTCGTAGTTTGAGCAATCTTTTCGAATTCTTCTTCGGTTACTGTTTTCTTCGTCAATAAATTGAATACAACACCAAAAGCAAGTGATAATACAGTGCATGTTAAAATGATGACATTGTAAGGCATCGAGAAATCAGGAGTAGGAAGTGTTAATAATAGACTTGTGGTTCTGAACTCGTACACTTTCTCGTCCCTTTCGTTCAAGACAACAATAACTGCAGGTTCAACGTCAAATCCATGATTAGCGTCTGGAGGATATTCACGATATAGTAATAATGATTTATCAAATTCATAAGTCATTGCCAATGACAGTTTTGGAGGAACAGTTATTGCAAGCTCCATATGGGAAGGTCTGGCTCTATCAACTGCTGGCCTGTAGTACCTATCTTTAATATAATCAGAGTGATTGGAAATATCGAATGAGCCAGATGCGTTTTTCAAATTCAATTTCAAAGTATGGAAATATAATCTCATAAACCATGGTGTACTTTCAAAATAAATAAAACTGACCTCTTGTTCTGAAGGATTTGTGAATGAAACACGTAATCCACCTTTATCTAAGGAGTACCCAGTAAGTGATCTAGATGCATATAATGGAGGTGTATCAATTGGCAAAACATTGTTACTATTTTCGCTGGTAAACTTCAAATCATACATCTCTTGATTTGTCAAATATTCCTGAACATGACTCTTTTTATGATCAGATAGTGAGTTTGATACAATGGAATCCTTCCTTTCTCTAGTGAGCATAATGTTCCAAGCAGAAGGATCGAAATCAACAGAAACTTGAGATGAATCTGGATCATCTTCAAATGCAGGGCCATTTATCATTCTTCCATAGATAGTTTCCATACTCCATTCAACATTGGTTGGATCGCCTAAAGGAAAGCATTGCCAAATATCATGTGTCTTGTTATTTGAATCACATCTTAATTTATTACCTGGTATTGGTTTGGGAATACCTCCATCTTCCTTTTTACGAATTGATCTCATGATATCAACTACCTGATTGACGGTTTGATGTAACTTTAAAATACACTTATTATCACTTTCATTGCACTCCGTGGTTACATCAACTGACATTCCGTGCCATAATGAATCAAAAACCTTGTGACCATCTAATAAGGACGAAATACCTGCCTTACCTCTAGTTGGAATCAATTTCAAAAATGGTGTTAAATTTTCAGTACAAACAGGCTCACTGGGCAAGGCAGCCCTCAAGAGATATAACTTGTTGCCCGACTCGGGTGCGTATTGATCTAGGTTCATATCTCTCGTAGTATACTTGGGATAAGTCGTAATATCCTCTTCAATGAAGTTCAACGAGGCACAAAAGAATCCCGAAAGAATTTTGGTTAACCTCAGCCAGTTGCGTTGAGCTACCTGAACACTGGGTGCCTCTATCACGGCAACAACTTCTACCCCTGTGCCACCACTAAATCTTCCACCATATGGTAATTTCCCCCATGATTGTGCATCCCACCAACCTTGGGTAAAACGTAAATGCAATTCACGAGTGTTGGTGGACTCTACAATTGGCCCCAAAGTGTTGGGAAAGCAGGTGTAATGACTTGCTTGTGACAGATGTTCACTATAAATGGAATCATTGAAATATGATAACTCAAATGGTGATGATTCAAGCTTGAAATCAAAAGCTGTTAACAATTTGTGTTTTGGTAATGGCCTGAGATTGAGATGTTCTTGGTACAATTTATTGGTAAGTGCCAGTCCCGTGCAGATCAATAGTAGTAGATAAGTCGCAAGTGATACCATTGTACTTATTGGAAGCAATGGAAGTTGATATTGTGTGTAGTTGATGGTGTTGTCTTCAAATGCTGAAAATAATTTTAATGTCGTTTGTCGTGTGGTGTTGAAAAGCCGCGATCTTTTTTTATATCTTTGTTTACATTTGCATGTTCCTTATTCTTGTACACCATTGATTGTTACCATCATCAACTCCATTGAAATAACCACTAGATGGCACAGGACATAGCAGTTGTTGATATAGCATTGCTAGAGCTACAGAAAGAAAATATACAACCATTAGCTGGTGGAAGGTCCGCATCGAAGTTATCTGACACATTCAGCAAATCTTCTACATCGTCACATCAAAACTACAAAGCTAGACTACAACTAGAGAGAGATCAGTACGAATCCAAACTAGCAGAATTGGAGGGACTAGATGATCCTTTACTGATATACGTGAGTTATATAGATTGGATACATACAAATTTCCCGCAAGGTGCAAATACAGATAGTGGATTGGTTATACTATTGGAGAAATGTACTTCATATTTTCGAGATATCCCTCATTATAAGAATGACCCAAGATATTTGAAGGTATGGCTAGAATATACAAACTATTCAGACTCTCCAAGAGACATATTTGTCTATTTGGCAAAGAAGGAAATTGGAAATCAATTGGCCTTGTACTATGAAGAATTTGCTAATTTTTTGGAACTAAATGGGAAGATGACTGATGCCAATCAAATATACGAATTGGGAATACAATCAAAAGCGTTTCCATTGAAGAGACTACAACGATCGTATGATAACTTCAGAGCCAGAATAGATATGGGAAGCTCCATACCCTCAACTAGTGAAGTAGTGAGAAATGCTCTCGCCTTGAAGAGAGGATCAAGTATACAAGGAAGAGAACTCGAAGAGCAACCCCGAAAGAAATCCAAATTGGACGTTTTCAAAGACAGTGATGAGCAAAATCAAAGTGTATTATATTCCATATTCGGTAGTGCTGTTGATGAAGATCTAAAGTTGGGATCAACTAAGCATAGAATAAAAGAAAATGTAGTGTCAGCAAAACAGTGGTCTGGTCAAATTTTAAAGCAAAGAGCTCCTGCTGCACCTTTATCGGCTGGTAAAGTTCAAGTATTTCGTGATGAAGACCAAGTACAGCCTGAAGTTCTAACAAAAAAGCTGGTACATTACGACGATGAGGACAAAGCATATACATTAATCGAAACACCTGGTAAAAGGCCAGAGAGAGTCATGATTAACATGGATTTAATATATCCTACAGAGACCGATGAGTATTGTTTGGTTGAATTAATGGCCAGGTCAAGAAGTAAAAGTAAGCAATCTATTGAACATGATGAGTCAAGAACATTTACACTTCCATTAAACGATTATGCGACTTCAAGAACCACCAAAATTCAAGAACCTACAATGACAATGTATTCAGAAATGGCAAATCATGAGGTCATGAATATGTTTAATCAAGCAGCTCATGACTATAACTCTGAGGAAGAGGAGGAAAGAATTGAAGAGCATACAACGACAAATTATGAGGGATTCGTAACTGAGACCATACACAATAATGTCGAGGTACCGACACAATTTGATCAACCACCTACTCCCCTTACGGATAAAGACTTGGATAATGCAAGTTCCCCATTCATAACTCAACCCGATTATGATCCCAAGGTAGTTGATCCATTTGATGACAATCTAAAGGAAAGTCTCTTGACTAATTTGTCTATTCCAATTATAGCATACCCTGGATACTATGATAAGTCAACAATCACGGTAAACAGAATATCCAAATTCAGGGATATTACAAGCAAGAATAAAGCAATTATAAGAGGATCAAAACTGGCAATAATAGATTACTGTGGAGACGCATTGTATTGTTTAATTCATGAATTAGGTCAAGGTGGGTACGGTTATGTGTACCTTATAGAAACAGGGTCAAATGGGTGCCTTAAAGCTCTCAAGATCGAATCACCTTCGTCTAGGTGGGAATTCTATATCTTGCATCAGATTCACAGACGTTTATTGGGTTCCAAAAGCAATTCCAAATTTATCCGTGCCGAAGCTTTGTATTATTTCAAAGATGAAAGTTTTTTAATATTAGATTACTGCTCACAGAGTACATTACTTGATGTTGTTAACAATTGTAAAGCTAGAGGTTCGCTAATGGATGAATGTCTCTGTATATATTTTTCCATTGAATTACTCAAGACGGTCGAAACATTGCACGATATAGGTATCTTGCACGGTGATCTAAAAGCGGACAACTGCATGGTTAGATTCGAAAGCGTGGATGACTCTAAATGGAGCGAACGATATGATAAAAACGGACAATATGGATGGAACAAGAAAGGTATCACATTGATTGATTTTGGTCGAGCTGTCGATTTGACTCTTTTTGATACGGGTTTCAAATTTGTGTCAAATTTAAAAGCTGATGAGCAAGATTGTCCTCAAATGAATGAAGGAAAACCCTGGACTTATGAGGCTGATTATTACGGATTGGCTGGTATTATACATACATTATTGTTTGGGGATTACATAAAGATTAACAACGTTGGTAGGAAGGTGCAATTAAAGTCAGCTTTCAAGAGGTATTGGCAACACTGTTTGTGGACTGAATTATTTGATTTATTATTAAACCCATACGATGATGATGATGTAATACGTTCTCCAAAAACAATCGAGCTTCAAGCCATACGTAGGAAATTTGAAGATTGGTTAGAACAGAATTCAAGAATGAAATATTTAAAGGGCATGATTAAAATAGTTGAACAAGAACTCAATTTAATTAATAAAGTAAGAGTGAGTTAAAACGATAATTTTGTATATTTTATGTAAAATGCATTAATGTAATAAATATTTTTCTAACATTATTGACCTTCTTCTTTCAATAAATTGTTTAATCTTTCGTTAATAATTGCATTAACATCTTCATCTGAATTATTCCTATTGAATGCTTTTGGGATTGACCACTTGGATTTAGCTTTAATCCTAACTCTTTTGCCACTTGGGAGAATTTCATACCCATTATCGAAATTTGGATGAGGGGCAGAATCGTTTGCATAAATATTATAGCCTTCACCACTTGGAGGTAATTCATGGGACATTGGGTTTGTACCTGCTCTCTTTCTACTTAAGGTGGATTGTATGTTATTGGTAGAATCACTTTCGTTATCCTTGAAAGTGGTGAGATCTTCTTCCAATTTAGAATTCGAAGTTAAACCAATTTTAGAGCCAATTGTTCTAAAAGTTTTAACAATAAGTGTTTTGGTAGTTGATTGATCACGAGGAAATGTCCAGCTTTGATATAACTCTTTGTAAGCTGCTTGCTCAAAGAATCTTCTTAATTCGATATCTTGTTCATACATTCTAAAAATTTCATCATCACTAGGCTTAAACATAAATTTGAAAACCTTAATCAAAATATCAAATAATAAAGGTACTGAGAAAATAATAAGTAGAGCAGCCCACCAGCTTTGATCTTGACCCCATGTTAATAATCCATATGAAACAAAGAAAATAGGTGATTCCTTCAGCCTGTACATCATCATGATAAGCACATTCCAAATACCAAATCCTCCAACTGATATAATAAACGATGCAAACGCTAACCATTGTCGATTTTGCATTTCTATCAAAGAACATTTGGCGTTAATTATAATCACTAAGACTGTAAAGACCATTGATCCAAGTGCAAATGTAGTATTATCTCGTAATGCAGTGAATCCCCAACTGTAAAATGCCAAGAATGAAACTCCAACACTTTGTAAAGCCGCTAAAACCATCCATGATATAAATATTTTCAAATTAAAGGCTTGATACAATCTACCTTTGGCATATAGTTCTGGCACGGCCAACAATGTAGATGGTTTCAAATCTTTATGAAACATACCAATACAAATAACAGGTAAGGATGTGAATAAAGTATTGAACATCGATAGTGACCAACTTTCGTACATTGATGAACCTGAAAATAGCGTATTCCTTTGGTAAACACATTGAGTCAAATAAAACAACAATTCTTTATAAAAAGTACATAGCACAAATTTTGAGGTTCTAACATAATTGTAACGACCATTGACAAGTAATAATTTCAAAAGAAATCTAAATTGGGCAATGGCGTAATCAGCAGATCTAGCGGCCTGCAAACCTTCTTTACCAGTTATACCAACTCCAATATCTGCACTTTGGATCATTGCAATATCATTAGCGCCATCTCCAATAGCAAGCGTAACTGCTTTTTTTTTTAATTGCCTTACTGCACTTACCATATTTGCCTTTTGTGAAGGTGAAGCACGACAACAAATCGTTGAATCAACTTGGACACATAATTCAAAGAAAACTGTGAGTAGTGTTGAATCGTTTTCAATTTCGGTTAAGGTTCCTCCATCAATAACCAATACTGAATGAGCTACCCTTCCAGAGCTAATTTCCAGCAATGCTGAATTAATTCTATCCATCAATCCATCTATACCATTGTCATTTGATAATATGACTACTGTAGAATAATCCTTAATCAATCGACATGAATATCCAATATTGATAGCAGTTTCTCTTTTATCACCCGTGAGCATCCATAATTTAATACCTGCTCTTCTTAACTTATCAATTGCCTCACTGACCCCATCTTGTAATTTGTCTTCAATTGCAGTTGTACCCATTAGTTCTAAATTAAATTCTAGTTTTTCCCCAACAGCTTCAACTAATTTTGCACGATCAGTTAATGCAGTTTTAGCTTCGGAATATTCACGACTCCAAGTTTCATATTCATATTTATCCAACCATCTAAAGGAATAGAGTAACGTTCTTAATCCCTCGGTAGAAAATTCTTCAATATGTTCCAAAGTCTTTTCAATCAAAAACTCGTCGTTAACAAGTAATTTGTCGTTCGGTATAAACTGTGGTGGAGCCGCTGATGTATGGGGTAGTGGAGAAAATCCTGATTGATTCTCTTCAGCTCCTATAGTATCTAAACTATATTTCTTCGATTGTTGTAAATGTAATGATTTTCTTGCTTTTGTTGCAATATCTGCAATTTCTTCTTCTTCTGTTCTCATCAAAGCATTGTCAATAGTATTCAATCTTGCTGATGTCGCACTTCCTAGATTCAAACTTTGACGGAATGACAAGCCAGACTTTCTATATTCAGCATCCTGTGAAAAACGTGATTGTAAAACAACATCTGCTTCTTGAAATTTTCGTTCTGCAGATTGCAATGAAATATCTCTAGCTTTGCTTTGTGCCAACTTAGAGTTTTTCAATTTCTCCAATATAACATTGTCAGCACCTTTACAAATCAAGCAAATTCTGTTATCGGGGAACTTGACCACAATAGACATTCTCTTTCTTGCAGATGAAAACTCGATTACATCTAGCACTTCATATATTTCTAATTTAGCTTCTTTGTCAAACCCATCGGGATAAGTTTTCACTATCAATTTGTTATTTTGTCTATCTAACACAACAAAACCTAGATCCCTTGCTGCTTGAACTAATGCCAATTCATCTGGTGATGCTGCTTGATAAGTGATAGATGCATCATCAATCACTTCGTGATCTTCGGATACGTCTTCTGGTGAAAAATCAGGCGAATCCTCAGAATTCCATGACTTGTTCATCTTCTTTCGAGGTAAACATGTATTACATAATGCAATCGATAATAAGAAAAATTTGGCCTTTTTGGAAAAAAGAGTTTGGGGGTGAGCTTGAATATATCTCAATAGTTGTAAAGAATTGGACAAATCTTGCGTCTTATATGGTTGAGCGGATGATGTCCATCCAGAAAGATTCGAACGTACTGGAGCAATATCCAAACTTTCACGAGCAATTGAAGTGGTATTTGTTCTTGGGTTATATTCTTCAGATTCTCTTGCACTTTTCTTCGTTGGTGACGGCTGTGGTATATGCATACTTAATCTAGGAACCAATGGAGCTGTGGCTTGCCTATTCGGATTCTCACGTTCATATAACATTATATCCAAATCATGCAACCAGCTAACGCCACAAACGCTGAATTTCCTAAAAATCATTTTATTATCAGTTAAAGTACCTGTCTTGTCACTGAAAATATATGAAACTTGCCCCAATTCCTCTAAGATTGTCGCCGTTTTAGCATCTGCTGGGGTGTTTGTCTCGACATGGTACATATCTATATCAAATTGAAGAAAGCATAATTGCATGACTTTGATAATTTCCATGGTTACATAAAGCGATAATGGAATAAGGGTATTATACATTATGATAAAGCCCATTAAAGTTGCAGCAATACCCGCGTCTTGTTCATATATATACCAAGCTTTCTCTTTAGCATTAATGAATTGTAATCTTTGGGCCATTGTTGAAAGTGCTGATAGCATAATAACCACAAGTACCATGAAAATGACAATATAGTTGATATTCTTCTGTAGCTTGGGAGCTTTGGTACGTGGATTCTTGATGTTATTCATTCTAATTTTTGTTTCTTCACCAGTAAAAATAACAAGTCCCAATACTGATTTTGTATTTCTTAGTATACTGCCACGATATACTACATTACCAGGACCAAGGGGAAAAGTTTCCTCATTCATGACAAATGAACCTTCAAAATTATAAAGATCAATATTTGGATCTTCAGTCCTAATCAAAGTACCAATACTTTTCAATCCGGAAACAGTTGAGGTTTTTTTGGCTATCTCGGGATGTGGGTATCGAGGCTTCAACTTAGTCTCTCCATCAAGTGCCATTGTCTCTACAAATGCTTCTTGTTTTTCAACTTCGCTCGTTGCGATTAATATCACATCAGCAGGGAACCATTCATCTTCATTGATCTTAACAATGTCTCCGACTTTTATGTTTTTCCATTTCGTAGGATATTTCTTTAAATTATAACGTCTCATCTTGTCTGTATTTGTATATGAATCGTCTTCTTTCATTGAATCTTCAATGTCAGATAAAGAGGAAGTCGATGATGCGTGGTGCATTGTTAGTTGGTTTTTGTTTCTGCTTGTACTATTTTGAGAGTTCATAACATTTGGCACGGATAAAGTTTCAGTCATAATAGTGGTGATTGAATGAGTATTGAAATTACTTAATTCTTCATCTTCTTTAACAACAATTGTCTTTTTATTGTTTTCTTCTTTATCGTGACCATGTCTTTTCCAATCATCAAACCCTTCGCGAGCAATAGATATAGACATAAAGATACACAAGGGTATTATGGTAGTATAATGCCCCGTAGTTGACCAACCAGGTATCATTTGCATAATGGCAACAACCATGAAATAACAATTGGCAACTTTGGAAAACTGTGCATGTAATTGTTTGGGAAGGAACGAATATACGGTATACTTTGAAGACGTGATAACATTACTCACATATGGTTGATTTGTTCTTTCATCAATATAACTTTTTGATTTCTTACTGTAGAACTCATCTTGGAAATGCGAATTGACCAAATTTGGATTGATACATAATGGTATTATTCTACCAGCCTCAGTTGCTGGTAGCTCTTTCATTCCAAGGAGCTTGTTCTTCAATTCAATAAGCACTTGTACAAATTTATTATGATTTCCATATCTTCTCCATTCTGACCTTTCCCTTTTTGACAAAAAAGAGGTTTCACTAGTGTCAGTTCTCACTGTATCTAATGTCAATTGTGTAGTTGATTTAGCTAAGTTTGCGTCCCAAGAACTGGTGTATGGTTCATTAATTATCGCAGTCGATGATGATGACTCTCGGTCTGGTGCTTGGTCTATATTGATTTGTGGTGGTAATATTGGATTGCTAACATGGAAATCCTGTAGTTCTATATTCTGATTGGGTAGTGGTGAAGTAGCGATATTTTGTGGCAGACTCAATTCTGATACTGGTTCTTGTTGTGGTTGACTAAAAGCTTTATTAAATAGTTGCGATCTCAACGACAACCCTCTTTTTCGCCTTCCTTGTATGGTGGTCGGTACCTTTAGCGAGTCAGTATCTGTTTTGTTTCGCTCCAGATTGCCATTGTCTTGATGTTGGATTGGATTCATGGGTACTAATACAATGAATATACGTGATAGACACCTTCGAATCCCCTTTTAAATGATAGAAAATGACTTGGATGCAAGGGCAATAAGTATTAAACGACTGCGACAGGGAACCTATTGGCGATGGTAGATGGATAACGTTCTTGTTGTAAGGTGTTATAAATCGTGAAGGTTGTTTAGTTGTAAGAAAAAATTTTGTGACAAATGAAACTGATCAGACCATGAACTGAAGAAGGCTTACGGGTCAAGAAAGTTTGGGGAAGAAGAGGAAGGGGAAAGCTAAAGTCTATGGAACATTAAGACAATGGCAATTACTGGTTGTCTTATGTTTTCTTGTCTAGTAGTAGCATCAGCTCGGGAGTGGACACCAAGGAAATTAGGAGGCTACAACTGGTGTTGTTTCCGCCAACTTCGGTGTGGTGCATTCGGTGTACTTGATTCTCTGAGTCCAACGCGGGTATCATATCAAAATAGCTGCATTTGTTGTTGGGGCTAATACCTAATACGCCTTGAATATGGGGTGGGTTCAGCGACGCTGCTAAGCTATCGATCGCTTCTCCAGAATCTATGAAGTGAGCCCATGACTGGTTTGTATATCGGAAGAGAAGCCGTTGAAATGAACCACCGGGAAGAGTCTATTCCTAACAAAAATAACAAAAATTTGACTGCGAAATAGAGAACAATATAAAGAACGGCAGAATTGAATAGATGATTGTGGACTATCCATCGCGGTCAGTAGCTTAGTGATAAATATACCAGACTTCTTCTTTACAAGTACTGTTGGTTAAAGCGTCAACCGGTTTGTAAGTACCTGTTAATACATTTCCTTGTAAGTTATGATAGTACCAAATTTCATTAATTGAGTTATTCAAGCATCCGACGAAGACTTGAGCGCCAAAAGCTTTTTGTAATGCAGCTTGGATATCAGCTAATTTATATTTTCTAGTAGCAGTTGGAAGATTCCGGCGTCAGCTAAAAATTGATATGTATCTAATTGGGACCAGATCTCAACTGTTTTTTTGTAGTAGTTTACAGTGTTTTCGAATTCTTTGTAATCCCCCGCGAAGCAATTTGGTAACAATGTGTTCATACAAGCTCCGTGCCTATTGTATTTGTGCTCCCATAATGCAATAGATGCTTGGTCTTGTACGTTTGATTTCAAAGTGTTGATTCATATTTTTTCATGGTTGCCAACAATTCACGTTTATTAAATTCTTCACCAATCACGTAGGTTATATTGTTCTTTTCATGGCTAATCTCCCACTCTAGTTGACTGAATTGGTTAACAGAATTGTTATAGGAGCCGTCACAAAGATCATTCCAAAGACCATGGATGGTGAAGGTTCTTCTCGAGTCATCGTCTATTGAAGCAATTTTACTACTTATTTCAGTTTGAAAGACGTCTTGTGTCGTTCCGTTGATGCAATATCTAAAATTGTAGTATTATAATCCCTGAATTGGGCTAACATCAATATTCCATAATCTTCAAAACAACAAGAGTCTGAAGATGGAATCAAAGTGGTGTTGTGACATGACCAAGAGTCTGCAGTCAGGGAAATAAAAGCAGAACAATCGGCTACCGGATAGGTGTTACCAGCAGATGATGAATCACCTGAAGTTCTTTGACCATGAAACAATTTACCAAAATATGGATTATTATAAGGTGCAGCAAAACAGCTTGAATGGTAGCAAATAAAACGGCAGATTTGATAACATTTTCGAACGTTGGGGCTCAATTGAACATCCTTACTCTGCTGTAGAAACACATCTCTTTATATATTACTTGATGCCGTTTTGACCTATGGGCATTAGTGTTGAATTCCATTATTAGGGGCTAATCAGACTAACCCCAGACTACAAAACAATACTATAAACAATGATGAATTTAGTGCACAGTTGTCGTTTTCTTGTTTGTTTTTTTTCGAGCTCACCACATGGTATAATCTAGAATTATATCAACTCAATGCGTTCAGAACGACTTATCGGTTATGTGTATTTCTATTATTTCGCCTATGAAACTTTTGTGTTAACTAATCGGTCGAATTTCAATCCATTTTTGTTCAGGGATTGGGGTCATGTGGTTATTCCAGATGAGAAGACGAAAACTCCAAGCTAATCATAAGGAAGAAATCCAAATAGAAACGTAATTGATGCACTGTAGTAACAATTGCTCTTTTTGAAAATTGAAAACGCTTAGAAGCAAATAATGATTACTTTGTGATAAGAGATTATCAAAAATTTTCATTCCTGTTGGTATTATCCTTTGAAATCAAACATCGCTGTTAATGATAAGCTATTCTGCATAAGTATATAAATCACGAGCCCTAGATAATCTTCTGAACGACACTCTGTGGACTTTTCTTGGTTGTATCAAGTTTTACAAACATTCTATTACCCTGCGTCGGAACTGACAAGCTCCAGTTTAGAAAGCTCCTAAGATTCAACAAGTACTATATGTGTCATTTGAACATTTACGTCGATGATTCTAAAACAGCTCAATTAACAGCAATGGAAAATTGAGTAGCTTGATTATATCTAATCAAGAACCGGAAGTTGTTTCATTTGTTTGAATTTGCGAATTTAAAACAATACACCAAGCTTCTTGGATCAGTAAATCCTGAATATGAAATGGTTAACTCCTATTTGTAAAACTGGAATTTTGATTCCATTCGAACAAACTCTCGTTGCTTGGGTTGCGAGTCTCTTTACGAAATGAGCTACGAGTTTACGGGTTTGGACATTTCCATTGCTTAATAAGGCATTGTAATCATTTTCCAAAATATAATTTTGTAACATCAAATACAACATCAAGCAGCATAATGTATAACACTTAAATTTGGGGTCGTTTAGCTGTCATTTGGCGTCGGTGCTTCATTGAACAATTGCAGATTGGTGAGTGAGAGACCTTAATGGCTGCAAAAAAGTGGAAGAGATTTACCCCAAGCCCCGCAAATTTAGATCATTCTAGGTGTATCTCATGTTCAGCTCTCTTAGACTATAGCTTCTCGCTGATGTGGAAAACACGAAACACTTGCTTGACACCTTGGTAGAATATATGATGGATCGATTTCAGTGAAAACCACTTGTAAAAGAAAAGGAAAGATACAAATTACAATCAAGGCATTATTTCGACATCGGATTTTCCTGTGCCGCGGGCTTTTTGTGTCCACATGAAGCATCAGCAAGCTTGCTCTTTAGTAAAGTATATAAACTTTGTTAATTGAAATAACTCATAGTACCATGTTTTCTTGCACTTTTTGCTGTTGTTTCACTGTTTGCTTTTTTCTACATTAATCTGAGAGATTTAAAGTCTGTTCAGGTTTTGTATACTTCCAGCTCAATATGAGTTAGATTTTCTCATTCATCAAAGAGTTACAGCTTAGATTTGGTTACACTCACCGCAATTCCCCTACTAGGTAGACTATTACTCTCCTTCTTTGTAATAGACGTTCCAATACATCCGTTTTTTCCTGCAGCCCTTAAGGATTGCACACTTAGAGGTTTTGCATTAGGGGGTTGTACTGTTCACAGAGAGAATTGTATTTCCAAATACAATTCCAAGTGCAAATCCATCGCTTGAATGATTTCAACCAAATTCAATTCCTATTTCTATTTCTTCGTATTTATATAGGACTACTAATTCATTCTGTTTCGCGATCATTGGGTGACACCAATGACACCACAGGCAGGTCTAGCACCAGCATGACCGGTAGTTTTAGAGTCTTCAAAACCACCTTTTCCATAATCATCAGTACCAGCATGAACAACCACAGATCTACCTAAAATGGAATCTTTACCAATTAATTTAACCAATAAATCTTGTTTTGAACCTTTAGCAACACCATTAGAGTCAGTTGAAATATTACCTAAATCACCGACATGTCTTTCATCATCTTCTGGAGCACCGTGAGTCTTGGAGAATGGGTTGAAATGTGGACCAGCAGAAGTACAACCATTTGTGTTGTCACCAAATTGATGGATGTGGAAACCTCTTAAAGAGTTTGGATCGTTACCTGCAATTTCCCAAGAAATTGTGGTTGGTTCGGATTCTGAAGTTTGTTCAAAATTAACTACACCGGAAATTTTGGAATCACCTCTTAAAATAGCAACTGCAACAATTCGTTAGTACTCTAGTTCAAGAATCAAATTAATTCAAATTAATTCAAATCAATTGTCAATTGACTGCAAATTGATAACTCATGTTCCATTTGAGCAATATTGACATTACTCTTACTGGAAATGAAAAATATCTCTGTGTAAGCTTCATTTTCGCTCTCAGCTTTTTCGCTCCAGTTGTCTCAATTGATTTCAAACTCGGCTAGAGTCAATTACATACCTGCTTTGACCATTTTTGAATATATATTCTGTTGTATCAAAAAGAAAAAGTAGAAAGCAAAATTGAAATTTTTCAAGGGATAAATGTCTGGTTTTATTGCTGTCTTTGAATGGTGGAAGGTGTGAGTTCTCTAAATTTGTACGTAATCAGTAGGTAGTGTACTTGGTAATTATTTATGAGGGTAGTGAGCCATAGTTAACTCTAACTTGTGTAATTACGATTTATCATCAACCAATTAGATTATCAAGAGGAATATTCCACCTAGAGTCAATTCATTCTAATAGTGCATTGTTCCTCTAGGATAATCTATCCGTAAATTTGGTGTATGCGATCAAGTGTACTGTCGATTACCCCAATCACGGATTACTAATTGCATAGTTGAGCGGCACCACATGCAGTATTATCGAAAATCCTTTTATATTTCATTAATGATTCATTATAATTATCATTATGGTTCCACCACCAATGATCAACTAAAGTGAGAGAAAGTAGGATTGTTACAGTATATATACATGAACAGGTTTTCCACTCTTGTATTCACTTTGCAACTTTAATGGTCAAATACGTACAAATACAAAGTACCCTGTAGGTTAAGAAATAAAACCACACATTCAAACTAAACCGTTATCCCAAATTATAAATCCTTTTCATCCAACAATCCATTAGTTCGTTTGACTTCATAAATTTCAATGACTTGTTTTTTCAAGATATTTATATCCTCATCAATATCAGGATATATCTTTGCATCAAATAAAAATTGATACAATCTTCTCTTTGGCCATGTATGAACTACATGATTCTCTCTATTACTTTGCGATAAAGGGACAGAACCTTGAGTAGGACCCAAGTCGACTTCTTCTTTTTGTTCTATCTCTTCTTTTGTAGATTTATGTGACTTTACCGGCTTGAATTTTGTAGACTTGTTTTGCTTTTTCTTCGGTGTAGGTGGAGGAGGGATAGTTTGTAAATTGGATAAAGCATACATTATATAACCAACTGAAAAACATATTAATCCAGTATAAAGCCAGAATCCTTTTCTTTTGAGCCTATTGAAGAATCTATCAATTGGGGTATAATATTTCTGCGTGATTACAATCATTTTCACTGTATTTGGAGTTGCTGACACAACGGGGTATAAATCGTAAGAACTTCCTGCAATTTGTTGTGTTTAACACAATTGATACAATCTCATCCCCTGAAAGGTAATAAAAGCTTGGCCCAATTGGTCACATTAACTGAAACAATGGAAGAGGTAACAAAAAAAAGCCACACAAAACTAGTTGGAATAGGGGGATCGACTTGTTTGGAATCAAGTTAACGAATTTGAATCAATTTTTAATTTCATTCTTTTTTGTTCTTTCTGTTCTTTTTCTTGATGACTCAGAGTAAAACGTACATTGGTTTTATCATAGCACTATTTATCACCATAGCTTTGCTCAATTACAAATCAATCACATCAATTTCCCCAAAAAGATTCTATAGCACTGCAACTCCAACATCATCATTAATGACAAGTACTAAGGGCTATATTGTAACTTTCAAAGAAGATTGTTCTGATCACGACGCTTTGTCAATCAAAAATAAAATCAAAGAATTAGGTGGGATAATTACCAATGAGTTCACTTTAATCAAAGGTTTTTCTGTCCAATTGCCAGCAATTCATGCAGACAGCTTACAAATAAATCACTCTGAAATTGCTTCCGTTGAAGAAGATAAAGAAGTTCACACTCAATAACAATGTTCTATGTGAAGAACTTTGCTTAATATTACTGTTTAGATTACATCTTTGCTTAGTCTATAGATTAATTGGATAACTTTTTTTATGTATCAGATGAAATTATTCTCGACATGGTTCTCAGTATTCCAATATTGCCACTGTAATTTTTAATGTTTTGTGACCGTTTCTGTTTCTTTATCTTATCATAAGATATACTGTATATAACGGTTTGTTCTACCTCCGGTCTTTGTTCCATAAGGACATAATTTATACTGGAGTAAAGTCGCTGAAACCGCTTTTGTATTAATACAGACAACAAAAGCAAGGCATTTGACCTGAAAGTGGTTTCAAGCAATAGAAACAGTGTGGTGAATCAAACATATGAATATCTCGTTATGATAAATGTTTTCCTTTCTCTCACTTGGTACTAAAATTTACTAAGTATTTGGTGATTTTTCAAGGGAAATAATCAACCTCACATTTTTTCACACACGTAATGGTAACTCCTCCACCTCCATTTATATTCTTCTCACCTGAAATAAAAATGAAAAATCTTTAGGTCTCTCAGAATCATATTTGAGCCCTATTTCTATAAGAAATACAAGCATTTAAACCATTCAAAGAACATTAGTAAACTTGCCCATGATACGGTGTTGATTGCGTGATGGAGAATATAACGAGCAAGAAGAGAGTAATTCTGCTAGGGGCCCAACTTCACCATATTCTTTAC